>CM046545.1:1708808-2223808 GCA_024713555.1 Spirodela polyrhiza | reverse complement strand
GAAGTAGAGCTGGTAGATGGCGAAGACGGTGGCGCATTGGATCCAATAGAGGGCGGAGGGGACGCCGAGATCGCGCGCCACGGTGGCCGCCCAGGGGACCAGAAAGTTGTAGATGACGCAGGTCACTGGGCGACCGGCGGCGGCGAGGTCGCGGGCTAGCTCGGCGATGGTCCGGCTACCGACGGACTTCAGCTCCTGCAAGTAGTCGCGCCGGTCGATGCTGTCCCAGGCGACGTCCCCGTCGTACTTCCCGACGGAGAAGGGGGCGCAAGCAAGCATCGGGGGAAGCTTTTCCAGGGGCATGCGGCGGTGGACCGCCGCAGTGGTGGAGAAGGTGACCCGGGCGCCCAGGCGGGCGAGGCGCTTGGCCAGCTGCAGGGAGGGGTTGATGTGGCCCTGCGCCGGGAAGCACACCACCAGGAAGTGCTGTTGTAGCTTGTCCATGGGCGGAGCTGTCGGGGCCGGCATCACCGATTCTGATGAGTGAGTGCCAGCCTGCTGCCTTCCGTCCTTTCTTACTGAAGGTGGAGACTGGGGGTCGTACATCACGGGAGAATGTGGGCCACCGGCCGGAAGAACCCCTTAGACTGCGTTCAACAGCCATCTAGCCAGACGTCGCGTGGACACCCACCGGTCGTCCACTAGAAGACGGCATCAGCCAGATAAGAAGGGTGAGGCAGAGCTTAGCTGCTTCACTAGCGTCGGCGATGAGCATGGGGACGGGCTCGTCCGGACGCTCCTTGTCGGAGTCTCTGCGTACGTTTGATTCTTGAACGACTGTAGACATATTGAGAGAGAGAGAGAGAGAGAGAGAGAGAGAGTTGTTGTCTCAGGAGTCGTCGTCGGCTGTTAGGGAACCGTAGGATCATGAGAGAGGAGAGAGAAAGGGAAATATAAAATAAAAGGTATTACACATGTAATAATACACATGCAAATGAAGAAGAATAAAATATAATAAATATATACACACGTTATTTCAGTCCGCCTTGTTCTAATATTTATATATTTAATGAGACGTCACCGTATTGGGGAGGCAGCCGGGCCGCGTCGGCGACCGTGTCGTCTTCCCACGTGTCGTCTTCTGCGGAAGCGGTTGCGGGATGCGGGATCACCGCATGGGTCATCGGACGCGCGATGACTATTAAAGATCACCGGACGCATGACGCCGGAAACGGCTACAGGGCCGTCTGCATCCCCGAGATGTGACATTGCTGTCAGCAATGGCGATAATGGGCCATTTCTGGCCGCGGTGGGTTACCGTAGCCGCTTGGGATGGTCGTCAGCGGCGGCCACGTGCCTCGTCGTGGGAAGGCCACGTGCCTCATCTCCGTCACGACGAGGGCTAGTCGACCGTGACGGCGAGGCCTCGCCCTCTGTGACGCCACGTGACCGCCCACGTTTCGTGGATGCTATGCTCGCCGACCAAGGCTTGTCACATCCTCCCCGAAAGCCCAGAAGGCCCGCATTTTCTGCGGACAGTGCACCGTGCGAACCGTTTCGCACGAAGGCTGCGTGACGTCAGCAAGATGACGTCATTATTATGATGTTATCATGATATCATTAAAATATTATATCTATACTTTTTGATGTCATCATGATTTATTGAAATTTTACATCATATAATCGTGAGTTTTATATGAAGTATGCATAATGATATGCTATATCAATGTCAATATAAAGATGTGGTGATGTTTTTATTTAGTTCATCACCAAAGTGATGTTAATCTCATGTTTAAGAATTTTCCACCTAAAATTTGCTTGACATTTAGTGTTGTATTTAAATTTTATGAAATTATGATTAATACCCCAAGGTAAATCATAATGTTTCAAAATTTCAATAGACTAAAATAATATGAAAATATCTTAGCCCATGATACATATATCCAAAGGTATCATATTGACTGTTTCTAAGATATTTTTAATTAGTTTCAGTGATGATAAAATCCATCATTAAAGGGTACAGCCCTTTTGTGTATTATGATATTCACCAAAGATGATATCATAATGACCCCTTTGGCATATCTACGAAGTAGATCATAATGTCTATTAATTTATCTTGATAAACTATGCAATCTTGATGTGAACATGTAATTTACTTTTGCAGTTATGCCCATTTTCATTTTTCCTAAAAACTCTATCGATATTCTTCACTTGAATAGGTCAAATTTTAGTGAATAGAAAGAATGAATTATGTTTTCATTAGGTTGCAAGGATTTGAACTTGGCTTTCTATGTGGATGCACTAACACCACATATAGAGTAAACTAGTGTTGCACAATTTTTTTAAAATGGTACACTCAAATCATTTTAGCTAATTATTCATGTAATTATATATAACTAAAAATATCTGAGGCTTTATTCTAGTTTGTGAAACTATTAAAGATTTCATAAAAGCCATTGAGGAGTAGTTCATTAGTTCTAATAAGGTTAAGGCTAACACCCTAATGAATAAAATGTCATCAATAAAATATTTTAGAGATGATAACATTTGTTAACATATAATGAAAATGAGAGACATTACTGCCCAACTTATTGATATAGAAGTTGCAATTATTGATAATATTTTTGTGACTTTTATTTTTAACCTTTTTCCTGTTGAATATGGTTATTCCAAAATCTCTTATAACACTCATAAAGAAAGTGGTCAGTAAATGATTTCTTATTTATGTGTATTTAAGAAGAGAAAAGATTGAAAAGAGAGAAGGTACATACAATGCATTTGACTTGTCATAAAGATAAAAAGGCTAAAGTGAAAGAAAAAATGTCTTGAAAGAATAAGAAGGGGTTACTTAGTGATAACAATAAACCATATATTAATATCTCTTTTATCAAGTGTTTCTTCTTTCGAAAAAAAAGGTCACAAAAAGATTGACTACATCAAGTATAAGTAGTAACTGAAAAATGAAGGTAACCTTGCTCTTGGCTCTTATAAATGCAATTGAACAAATATTCCTTTCAATAGTTGGTGGATGGACTTAGTAGCAACAATTCATGTTACTAATTCTATATATGACTCTTTAACTCCTCAAGAGCCAACTTAGCATAAAAGAATCATCTTCTTAAGAAATAAGATACATTCACATATGAAAATAGTTGGGATCCTTTCCGTGTTCGGAAGCTTTAGCAGCTAGGCCCAGGAAGGCTTCTTCAGTCAGGCGGGGCAGATTGAGTCATCCCTAAATTGTGAAAGTCTTCGAAAGGCTATAGGGCTTGAGTCAACTACGAAATTTCATGCCAATTTTTTATCCAAAAATTACATATTTTATTATAAAATCAGTTAAAATTATAATGACATCTATTTTTAAAATTGGGGAAAATGTCGCTAAGTAAATTCTACCATAAGTTTGAGAATGATCTTTAGGTGCTAATATGATTTTAGATATTGATATCATTAAAAATATTTCTATTCCTATGTAATACACCTATTTACATAAAAAAAATGCTTCTTTATTTTGGTAACTTGAATAGTTCTCATTTATTTTTCGCTAATTTTTTCATCCTTTTCTCATCACTTCTTTCCTTTTATCATGAGATGATGCTTCAAAATACTTGATTAGAGTTATCGAGCATCAAGAAAATTAAGAAATGATTTATACAAATGAGATGTTTAAATGATATAAATTGAGAAATGGCATACCTTGCATTCCTAAAACATTATTTTCTTTTCATAAGAGTTATAGTTATTTTTTTGTGAATTTTCCATAGTATAAAGGATTGATTAAGCAAGTTGCTCTTAGGTATTCTCCATGCCATGGGAGGAATATTTTTTTCTGTAGGATCACACATGGAATTATAGATTCTTCTAAATATGAGATTGGTAACCAGAAGTTTTAACTTCTTGTTTTATACCATTGTCCCTATAAATATCCCCCCCCAAAGAAATATTCTTAATTTTATAAAAAGCTTCATATTCACTGAAGGTTATGTCAATTGAAATCAAACTGTTTTCATGATAAAGAGTGGTAGTATTTATGCCATTTTCAGTATTCAAGTATCCATTGAAGATACATTTCAATGTTTTTAAATCAATAATCCCTTTGTCCTGATATTGATTATAGATATAGGCTACATGTCTGAAAATCCTATGAATTAATTCAATATTCAACTAAATATAAGGGTAATGAGCCAAGAAAAGCTCTAATAGACTCTCAAATCCAACCTAAGTTGATAGGTGATTTATGAGATGAATAGTTGTTTGCTCTCCTCAAAAATATTTGGGTACATTTTTTGAAGTAAAGGTACTCTTGGAATTTCTTATTGTATTCATTTTTACCATTTTTCATCTAAATTAGTTGTGGAGTGTTAATACATGTGGAGTTGTGAATGATTCTGTCATGCTAATTTTTTAATTATTATATAATTAAAATAAATTTAATATATTTTTATTTATTAATTAATTTTTATCTGGAAAGTTATTTTTAATTAATGAGTAAAATTAATGCAGTAATTTACTAACTTTCAATTTATGCTCTAGTAAATAGCTCCATATACTTGGTAAATAATCATCTATGAAAGTCACAAAAAATCTTACTCCTAGGACATTGGAGTAGATGAGGGGCACTAAACAGCATTATTAATCAAATAAAATATATTAGAACATTTTATCTAAAAGTGTTTGTTGATAAATTAATCAAGTCATGCACATCACATTTAAATCTTCAACATTCATCTCAGAAATATAAAATAAAAATGATTGTGTATCAAAAATTGGGATCTATAGATCCTATAAAGGGTTGTGATTTTACAGTGTGAATATGATCTAATCTTCTAAGATGGTAAATTATTTCGCATTCTTCAATATTTCCAATCCTCTTGTTTATTACTTTATCACAAACATCAGACATGCTACATGTATTTTTATTTTTCTAAGAATTTTTAAAATTTATATCATCAATCAATTTTTTAATTTAAAAACTCAAAACCTATTCTCTCTCAAGACTATAACTTTCAGGAGCAAACGACCTATATTGTCTTAATTCACCCATTAGCACATCAAGGAAATACTCACCCATTAGTATCTGCTGAAAATATATAAACATCCCCACTCCTCAGAATATGATCTAAAGCTTGTAGAGAGAGGTAGAGAGAGAGAGATTATTGGACAGATAGTCTCCTAGTCTCTCTCTCTCTCTCTCTCTCTCTCTCTCTCTCTCTCTCTCTCTCTCTCTCTCGCTTATCGACCAAGGCTGGAACTTTTAGGGAAAAAAACTGACCCAAATCGAACCCCAATTCGCCCATTGGCGCACCAAGGAAGTACTCATCGATAAGTATCTGAGAGTTGAAGATATTTAAACATCTCCCCTCCTCAGAACATGATCTAAACCTCCAGCATGACTGCTGGAAATCACCTGACCCACAGGATCCAACCGGGACGGCTCGATCATTCTCAGATCTCCCTGGGAAAGTTCAGCCGCGGATAAGCTCTTCAGGACTCGTAGCGCCTTCTTTCATCTCTCGTCAGCATCTGTGATGGACGAGAGCTGCTCTTCCAGCGCTCCAAGGAGGTCCCAGTACTCCTCGAAGGCCGGCTGAGACTGAAAATGAGCAACGCGGGCATCCGGCTCAGAAGCGGGGGGAGGGGGAGAGAGGGAGAGAGAGATGAGGTGTTTCGATAAAGATGCTCAATCTAGTCCCTCCATAATTCATTAGTTGTTCAGGTCTTCCATGCGTCTATCTTACTACCAAACAAGAAAAATAATTTTTTTGACACAGTTTACAAAGTCAACATCTAAGTTGACCAGGTCATCCATGCATTTTTCTCATTACTCAAGAAATTCAGACACATATTTTATAAAATTCAATTTGATTATAATTGTATCGTTTTCCTTTCAATATTTCAATTAAGCTTAAATCTAGTACCATAATTTTTCTTATATCAATTTATCTATATTATTAAAGGCGTCTTGAAGTTGGATTATAAAATTATTACTTTAAAAAGTGGGCAAGGACTTTACTGCATGAGGGGCGTGATGGTAAAGTTCCCACCGAAGAAAGGAAGATGGAAGATTCGGCCGTCGACGCGGCCGGAGTCATCCTCCTCCTGGAAGCTACGATGAAGTTCACAGGGAAGCTCACCGGAGGACAACCCAACCGTCGCCGCCGAGGCCCTGGCCGGCCTATAAATCTGGTGACTGAGCCAGCCAGTCAGCACCCCAAGGAAAGAGATGTCCAGTGAGGTGGAGTTCAGGGGAAGAAGCGGCGGTGCTTCCGCCGCCGCCGCCGTCATCTTCCTCCTCCCCGAGCTCCTCTACCTCACCTACACGGCGGTCCTCGCCGTGCGAGCCCTCCGCTCTTTCATCCGCGGCGGCGGAGCGCGCAACTCCGCGGCGGAGGTGGCGCTCGCGGGGGTGGCGGTGGTGATGCTGGTGGGGGGAGTGATCCCCACCATGTCCGTGTCCGTGAAGGTGGCGGTGGCGGCGCCGCCAGGGGTCATCGTCACGGCGGCGGCGGCTGCTGCCGCGGTGGTGGCCCTCACGGTGGTCGCGTCCTTCGCCACCGTCGCGATAGTGGCCTCGGCCGTAACTGTGGTCCGTGGGTGCCTGGCCAAAGAGCCGGCGCCCCACACCCCCAGGAGCTAAAATACTCACGTGCTTATTATCCATTTATCGGGAAAATGTTGATACGACTTACAAGTGCCATTATCTGGGGATAATAGGAAAATCTTTCATGGTGGCACCTGCAGATTTGCATCTCTCTCTCTCTCTCTCTCTCTCTCTCTCTCTCTCTCTCTCTCTCTTTATTTCTCATTCTCCCTCTCTATCTCGCTAGCTAAAGTGTATACCGTCCTGTAAAATTCATTATTGGAAAGAGAGAGAGTGCAAATCTCTCTCGTTTTCTTATTCTCCCTCTCTATCTCTCTAGCTCAAGTGTATACCTTTCCTGTAAAATACATTATGCGTAAGAGAGAGTGCAAATTATTTTCCCTCTCTCCCTCTCTAACATGATAGCCCAATTGTATACTTTCCTGTAAAATTTATCACGCGAGAGAGGAGAGAGAGACAGAGATGCCAAGAAAACGAGAGAGGATAATAATCGTCAACCTTGTGTTGCAATTTTATCGAAAAACCAAGAAAACTTCAAGAAAACCAACTGATGGGTTTCAAAATGAATCGCTCGGACTGGGAAAGTCCGGAGGACGACGACCAAGAATTTTCTGTAATCTCTCTCTCTCTCTCTCTCTCTCTCTCTCTCTCTCTCTCTCTCTCTCTCTCTCTCTCTCTGGGATCGATCATCCGCAGATTATGAGCTTCACAGCGGGGACGGCCGCCGCCGTGACGCAGAGGAGAGAGATAATGATGACATTCCGTCGGCACCACCGGAGCACCCTCCACTTCATCTCCAAACCGGCGCTCTTCATCCTCCGAGGCCCCCCCACGGCGGGAACCTTGCACAGATCGAAGCTCTTCCCCTTCATCCTCAGCTCCTGCACGCACCTCGCGACGGCGCGGGCCTCTGCTCTCTCTCTCTGAACACGCCTCGCCGCCGCCCAGAACCGCCATAACCTCGACTGCACGGCGCCGACGAGGGCCAGCGACGTCACGAGGGAGAGGCAGCACGGGAGCCACCAGCGCAGACGGGATCCGCAGGCGGCGGCGCCGCTGTCGCTGCCGCCGGCGTAGAGGAGGGTGAGGAAGATCCCGTGGAAGGCGAAGAAGAGGCAGCAGAGGCGGAAGACTTCGCGCTTGGTGGAGTCGAGGAGGCTCTCGCCGGCGGCGATGCGCCGGCCGAGGAGGTCCTCCTCCCGCTGCCAGAGCTTGAGGAGGAGGAGATGGCCAGGACTCTGGGAGATCTCCGCCAGCGGGTGGTGCTTGAGGGCTGCGATTGCAGAGGAGGAGGTGGATTCTTCTTCGCCTCCTCCGCCGGGGATGTCCACCACCACATGGGCTTCTTCTTCTCTCGTTTCCCCCATTAGGGTTCGATCCTCGTCTAGATCCCCCCTGAGAAACCTGCGGGATGCCGCCGCTATCTCAGGTCTTGCTTGCAGAGATTCGCCCCCTGAGAATAGGAAATTTAGAAGGCTCTTGCAATGCAGGTCGAGAGAGAGAGAGAGAGAGAGAGAGGAGAGTGAGAGATAGGAGAGAGATTGGGAATGGGTGGGGGGAGCGTTCGTATTTGAGGGAGGGCAACGGTCACATTTGCTGCCAACGGTAACATTTGCGTCCTCCAGCCCGATCGACCGTTGACGCCGTTCGCGTCGCGCCGGTTTCGATACGTGGCAGTATTTAAATCGTTGGATAGTCGGAACAAATTAATTGAAGGATCTGGACCGTCCACGCAAGTTCTGAACCGGCGTCCCTTATGAGGGGGCCGACGGACCGTACCCTCCGAAACCCAGCCCGGCCCATAAATCTAATGGATATATATACATTTTCGGGCCGTTTCAAAATAAAGGTTATAAAACCATTTTAAAAAAGTACATACAAACAAACAAAAAGAGGAAGTTAAAATAATAATTAGATTTATGGATGGCTTTTTTGAAAAATACTTGGATCCCACTCCTAGTCGGCGGCGGCACTTGGTTTGACATTTTCTTACGCTTCTCACTCTGCTTCTCCAAGCTGATGTGATGTGGCCGTAGACGATTGGCCCGATGGCCAGGCGGCGGCGGCGGCGGCGGCGGCGGCGGTAACTGTAACGACGGTGGCTGAGGGTGGGAACTACTACTGACTCCGGCGGAGTACACCACCGGCCTCCAGACAATGGGCTGTGCTTACCGCAGACTCCACGGGGGAGACACGATTCCAGATATCATTAAATAAGGAGTCAAGTCAACGCTGTCCAGATTAGCTATGTCTGCTAGCTAACGAGAGAGAGAGAGAGAGAGAGAGAGAGAGAGAATCCGAGTGGGGTCGGAGAGGCCCTGTGCAAGGTGATAAGAACCTTGCCTCCTGATTCCAATCGCCGGGAAGGAAAACCATGGCTCGCCGAGACAATGGCGGGCGCCGCTGGCGGCGGCGGCCGTTAAAAAGGCCGCCTCCGTCCTCCTTTGAATCTACAGAACCTCCCCGACAGGAAGCTTATGGACCAGTCCATGGAGATTGAGAAAGGTCGTCCCGAGATAGACTACGAGGACGACGGAGTGGTAAGAACAGGTGAGCCTCCCCTCCTCCTCCTCCTCCGCCACCGCCGACCGGCCTTCTTCTCCGTCTCCGGCGAGATCCGATCTCAGCTGGCGGCGGTGATCTGCTCCAGGGACGCTGTGGACCTGCGTGGCGCACATCATCACGGCGGTGATCGGCTCCGGCGTGCTCTCTCTGGCGTGGAGCGTGGCGCAACTCGGATGGGCGGCGGGGCCGGCGACCATGGTGTGCTTCGCCGCAGTCACCTACGCCTCCGCCTTCCTCCTCTCCGAATGCTACCGTTCGCCAGACCCGGACACCGGCAAGAGGCACCATTCCTACATGGACGCAGTCAGAGCGATCTTAGGTAAGTAGCGAGCGAGCGAGCGAGAGAGAGAAAGAGAGAGAGAGAGAGAGAGAGAGAATGACCTCCGCCATGGTGGCATTTCAGGGAAGAAGAGGACCTGGGCATGCGGTCTGCTGCAGTACGTGAGCATGTACGGCACCGCCATAGCCTACACCATCACCACCTCCATCAGCATGAGGTGCTCCCCGCTGTGCCCATCGCCGAAAGCTTCCATCGTCTGCTCCTCGAGATCAATTAGAAACGAGTAAAACAGAAGATTATATGGAGATTATTAATACGAAAAGATCCTCTTCTTATAATAACCCAGTACAATCCCCATTGCTCGCTAACTCTGGAGATCACCAAGGATCTTGTCGGGTTTATTGAGAATTATCAGTTAATAAGATGGGTTTTTTTATATTTTTATAATCTTTCAACTGCTTGCAGGTGATATGCCAATTCATGAGGTCCCTAAACCACTGTAGCTTTTTCTGCATTATTTGATTTCTGCCCTTGAAGGGTTTTTTCAGCATGATCAGGTCTCAAGATGGTTTTTCTTTGACATTATTCGTTCATACTCAAATAATTGAGATCACCAAAATTTCCTGCTTTTTCTTCATAATTTTGCTGCCCTGTTCTTTAATGTATTTTCTTCCGAGGCTGACCAGTTCTATGGTTTTTTTCTTCTTTCTACATAATCATCGACCAATTATACTAGGATCACTTAAACATCGCAAAGATTTTCTTCATCGTTTTCCTGGCCTCTATGGATTTTTCAGAATGATCAGTAGCAGTATTGAACTGATTGCAGGGCAATTCTGAGGTCAAACTGTTACCACAAGGAGGGGCATGGAGCTGACTGCCATTTTGGGAACAACTCCAGCATCCTGCTATTTGGGGCAATCCAGCTAGCCTGCTCCCAGATACCCGACTTCCAGAACATGGCCTGGCTCTCTGCCATTGCCGCCGCCATGTCCTTCTCCTACTCCTCTATCGCCCTCGGCCTCGGCCTCGCCAAAGTTATAGGTATAATGTGGGCACTACCCTTTTGCATGGGTCTTCCTCCTCCTCCCCATAAAAATCTTCTGTTATTAAACATAGTTGAGCATGAAAAGAGAAAATCCCAATATCCTCCATCTCCATTCCCCATGGAAAGTCTAAGATTCTTCCTCATTCTAAACGCAGAACCCTAATGGGTTCAGATTTTTCTTCTTCATTTTCTTCAGTTACTAACCAAAGTAATCATGAACAGAACAGCCCAACAACATCCTTCATAATCCTACTCTTGTTCTTGTCGTTCTTCTTCTTCTTCCATGAGTTGTTCAATCAGTAATCTGGGCAAAGCCGATTATCCCCAGCACCCTGAATGACCTGAATTCATTCCACATCTAATCGTGTGAGGGGCATTAGATGGAGACCTTCCATCCCTCCACTGAAAGATAATGCTCGGCATCTAAAGCTGTAAGATCTTCAGGAAACGGGCAGATCAAGGGGAGCATTGAGGGCATGGCCGCGAGGACGACCGCCCAGAGAGTGTGGAAGGTCCCCCAGGCGCTCGGAGACATCGCCTTCTCCTTTCCTTACGCATTTGTTCTCATCGAGATACAGGTAGCTCCTCCCTTGCGCTCTCAGAGGCATTACATCGAACACCTTATCTGCAGCTGATTGAAAAACCAGACCTTCCCCATTGAAATCTGGGAAAACGCAGTCTTCTTAAACGAATCATTCATAAGAAAGAAGAGCTAATTGATACTTTTTCTAGTTGAATATGATACGCATCCTCAATTACAGAGAGGGAAGGAGCTGATGAATCATTGACTGACCTTCTTCCTTGTGGGTTGAAGGACACGCTGAAGTCGCCGCCGTCGGAGCACCGGACGATGAAGAGGGCGTCGGCGATCTCCGTCGCCATGACCGCTTTCTTCTACCTCTGCTGCGGCTGCTTCGGGTACGCCGCCTTCGGCGACGACACCCCCGGGAACATCATGACGGGCTTCGGCTTCTACGAGCCCTACTGGCTCATCGACTTCGCCAACGCCTGCATCATCCTCCACCTCGTCGGTGGTTACCAGGTCGACACCGCCGCCAACTCGAAAAGTCAACCCATCATCCCTTCCCATCTTCATCCGCTCGATTCTTTGCGTGCAGGTCTTCAGCCAGCCGATCTTCGCGTTCGTGGAGCGGTGGTGCGGCGGGCGGTTCCCCGGGATGGTCAACAAGGAGTACACCTTCCACGTTCCCCTGGTGGGGAAGTCTCCTGTCAAGGTCAAAGTCTTCAGGCTGTGCTTCAGGAGCCTCTACGTGGGGACCACCACGGGGGTGGGGATGCTGTTCCCCTACTTCAACCAGGTGCTGGGCGTGGTGGGGGCGCTCATCTTCTGGCCTCTGGCCGTCTACTTCCCCGTGGAGATGTACATCGCTCAGAGGAAGGTGAGGGCGTTGACGCCGTTATGGGTCGCCCTGGAGGCCTTCAGCGCCGCCTGCCTGGTGGTCAGCGCCGTGACCTTCGTGGGATCCCTGGAGGGGATCATCAGGGAGAAGTTCATGTAGAGAGGGGGCGCCTTCCCGAAATGATCTGTCCCAGAGTGAAAATAAATGCAATCTTTTTTGTCTTGGAAATGTTTCGTATTTTCCACGGTGAGGGGAACGGGAGTCGCTATGCAAAATCGCACCAGTAGAAACCGGTGCGGCCTCTCTCTCTCTCTCTCTCTCTCTCTCTCTCACTCACTCACTCACTCACTCACACCCTATCCTCTCTCTCCCTCTCTTCCTCCCTCTCCCTCTTTCTCTCTCCCTTCCCTCCTCTCTCTCTCTCTCTCTCTCTCTCTCTCTCTCTCTCTCTCTCGCTCTCACTCACTCACTCACTCACACCCTATCCTCTCTCTCCCTCTCTTCCTCCCTCTCCCTCTTTTTCTCTCCCTTCCTCTCTCTCTCCCTCTCTCTCTCTCTCGCTCTCACTCACTCACTCACACCC
Organism: Spirodela polyrhiza; assembly: GCA_024713555.1. NCBI lineage: Eukaryota > Viridiplantae > Streptophyta > Magnoliopsida > Alismatales > Araceae > Spirodela > Spirodela polyrhiza. Next base: position 2,211,430 of record CM046545.1, on the reverse strand, counting down.
TATCCTCTCTCTCCCTCTCTTCCTCCCTCGCTCTCTCTCTCTCTCTCTCTCTCTCTCTCTCTTTCTCACTCACACCCTCTCCTCTCTCTCCCTCTCTTCCCCTCCCTCTTTTCTCCCCCCCTCTCTCTCTCTCTCTCTCTCGCTATCTATCTGTCTCTGTCTCATGCACCGGTTTCTAAATGTCAAGGCTCGACATCTAGAAACTGCTGCGACCATGAGAGTTTGCTCGTCGTCCCCGACGTTGAATTCTGGAACAATTTCTCCCCTTGTCTCTCGCTTCTCAGCATCAACATGGAAGTTAAGAACGCGTCATCTTCCCATTCAAGGTTGTTCGTAAGGACTGTTAAAGAAAAGACTCTCTACAAAAACCTGATGATTGTATTTACAATAGCTACTTGTAGCTGCAAAGTAGTCTATAGTCCTTTTGCCATATTGTGATCATTCTTCAGTGATAACCCGTTGCAGATTTTTCTATGAAGCGAAATAAATTTTTGTCTTGCCTAAGATGTCAAAACAACAAGTGTAGAGCTCGAAGAGAAATATATTATTAAATGGTTGGCTGCTTGAAAAGGAATATACTTGTTAGTACGAAGAGTTGCTTTACTAGTCATTAAGGTGTGCATGTGAGATCTTTGATAATATTTTTTCGGTAGGATTGCTGCAATAAGAGGCTTGGTCTAATATTTTCTGGTCAGAACTGAGAGTAGCCAATGAGGTTAGACAAAAAATGGCACAAAATGACCGTTGCCCTCCTGCCGATACGAGAACTCCCGTCTCTCTCACTCCCTCTCCCTCTCACTCTCTCTCTCTCCCTCTCTCTCTCTCTCTCTCTCTCTCTCTCTCTCCCCCCTCCGATGCGATGGATCGCTCTGATGGTAAGGGACGACCATGAGAGCTTGCTCGTCGTCTCCGACGTGTTCACTGCGCCTTTCGGCATGGGTCGATCTCCAGTTTTCGATTTCTTCCGTCACCATGTACCCCAGATTAGTAGTACCTCTTTGACCGCCTTTATCTCTCTGGTTTATCTCTGCAGTCGGTTCGCTCTCCTGAGCACTCACTGCTCAGGAGAGCGCTCCTTTCCTATCCGGCCGTTAGGCCTGGAGCAGGGCGATGCTGAAGGCGGCCTGCTCGTTAAGCCTGGAAACTGGTGACGAAGCAACGAAGCTGTCGAGCAGCAGTGGCGCGGCGTGAAGATTTTCCGGCTACCTACAAGTTCACACCCTCGCCGCCAAGGGAAGGGGGAAGAGTTATTCTGTGTCCTTGTGTGCTCTCCGAATGGCCACCCTCGCCAACCTCGCTCTCCGAATCGGCTCCCCCAGAAGGTAAGGTCGCTCTGTGGTCTCTTCAAGTTTTTTTTTTTTTCCTTTCCGTGTGTTCTCAGTTCTATCTTCCCCGTCCTTCTCACCTTGTACGTTCCTTTTGTTAACAGAGTTTTACATTTACTTATAGTCCTATCATCCCGCTCACTCTGTTTCTCTCACTTTCTTTCTTCCAGAGCTCCATCTGCTCCATCAAATAAATTCTTGATTTGCAGGCAATGGCGAATCCATCCATCACTTTGATCCTGAAGAGGCTGAACGGCTTGCTCTCGCAAGAAATCAACTTTTGAATCCCTACAGAGGGAGCTCAGATTTATTAACACATTCCTCGCCGATTTTGACGGTAACAGAGCTCCATTTGCATCTATGGCAGAGGAACTGGTCCAACAGCTGAGAGAATTAGCCTTCACAATTGAGGCCATCATTGACGATTTCCACCTCATGATCCACCAGAATGAATGCACCAGTATCAAAGGCACCCTGATGAGCTTCTTGTTTAGTGTGGGAGAAACCTGTGATCTGCCTCTGCTGCATCTCGTTCAATTTCCTTACCTTCTCCTCCATCCCCTCCTCCAAGACGCAATCCAGATTGCTTCCTAGACATTCAATGGGTGTGATTTCTGGCTAACAGTGACCCAAATTTCCCTCATGGATCGCTCGACCTCTGCAAATCCCAGACGCTCAGCCCCTGGGACAGATTAGCCTTTTGGTCCTCAGACATATCTCGCACCGCAGAGGATGAGCAAGGTGATTCATCCGTTATTCTGATTTTTACACCCTAGATCTTCACTTGGTTTAATATTAGACGGATCATCTTCCTGACATTTTCAATGCAGGTGCCCAATTCGTGACGAGCAGAGGTTTCTCCCACACTAAAGAAGGGGTTCATCAAGAACTCTTTGACACCGGTGCATTTATTCTGGTGGATCATGGAGTGGAAATCGTTTGTGGACCAGTTCCTCCGCCATAGATGTAAATGGAGCTCTGTTACTGTCAAAATCTACGAGGGATCTGTTAATAAACCTGAGCTCGCTCTATGGGGATTCAAATTACGGGTTGACTTGAGCCAGATATTCGATTTCTCGCGAGAGCAGCTCGTCGAATTTCTTCAGAATCAAAGTGATGGTTATATTAGCCATTTTCTGAAAATCAAGAATTTATTTGATCGAGCAGATGGAGCTTTGGAGCAAAGAAAGTGAGAGAAATAGAGCGAGCGAGAATGAGAAATGGAAATGGAAAAAGCTTGAAGAGACCACAGAGGAACCTTACCTTCTGGAGGAGCCGATCCGGAGACCGAGGGTGGCGAGGGTACCGACTGGGAGACCATACAAGGACATAGATAAATCAGAGAGATAAAGGCGGTCGAAGAGCTAATAATATTAAATAGAGATGTGATGTCTAATCTAAGCTACATGGTAATGTAAGAAATCGGAATCCGGAGTTCGATCCATGCCGAAAGGAGCGCTCGTATCGGCCGAGAGGGGCAACGGGCACATTTTCTGCTGTCCCATACTCCAGCTCTCATGGTGGATCCATGCCGGAGAGAGAGAGAGAGAGAGAGGAGCTCTCGTATCGGCGGGAGGGCAACGGGCACATTTTCTGCCGTCCCGTACTCTCTTATGGTGGATCCATGCCGGCCTCCCCGGGGAGCAGGATCCTAACCACTCGCATAGAACACGTCGCAGCCCTTGTGCAGGGAGAGATCCACAGGCTTCCTTTTCTGAGCGAGGAGGAGAGCTGGGAGTTGTTCTGTGCCAAGGTGATTCCCGGCGGCGAGCAAGGAGATGGTGAGAAGATGCCGCGGCCTGCCCCTGGCAACCCTCGTTCTCGGGGGCCTGCTGATCAAGAGGAGGATTATGCCCCACAAGTGGGAGGTCCTCTGCCGGCGTCTTACCCAGGAACTGGGGGTAGAGAGGGGGCCAACTGACCAAGAACATGCTAGCTTTGAGCTATGACGATCTGAGCTGCGACCTGAAGATATGCTTCTTCTGCTTAGTACTTAGGGCTCTTCCCCGAGGACATGGAGATCGATGCCGCCTTGGAAGAAACTGCGGAGCAGCACCTCGAGCAGCTCGAGGTCCACGGGGGGCTCACAACTAAGCACGCCGTGAGGTCGCGCAGGCTCTCCGTCCACGATAAAGCGAGCGTCTGCGTTTCAAGCTCTCTGCTCTGCTTTAACCTGCGTGGCCAGGAGCTTGGCGATTCGTTGCTGAGCCTGCGCTCTCTGAAGCTTCTCAGGGTGATCGACATCGAAGGCGGGCCCATTGAGACGATCCTGAAGGAGACCGGGGGCATTGTCCCTCTCTCTAGTCGCCTACTTCCCCGTGGAGACGTACCTGGCTCAAGAGGAAGGTGAGGGCGTTGACCCCGCATTGGGTCGCCCTCGAGGCCTTCTGCGCCACCTTCCTGGTGGTCAGCGTCGTAACCCCCGTGGGGTCCCTGAGGTGACCATCAGGGAGAAGTTCAAGTAGATCCCTGGAAGACTCCCCGAAGTTGACCTTAAAGAGAGTAACAAAAAATGCAATATTTTTTATTTTGAATTGTTTGTATCTCCACGGCTTGGGGAGGAGTCAACGGGGAAGCGCCGCCCGAACGACGACTTTGAGCAGAGCGGGAATCGCTCCGCCAAATCGGTTCTTCTGGCGGTCGTGGTGGAACCTTCGTGAGGACGACTCTGCAAAATCGGTTCTTCTCGTCCTCCCCGCCAGTGGAGAAGAGGACAGATGACCCATCCTGCGCCGCCGTCCGCCGGAGAGCAGGCGGCGCCGCTCTCCCCTCTGCCACCATTCGTTGACGGTGAGCGGAGAAAGGAAGGTTGGTGGAGGGGCGCTGGATCCCTCGATTTCAGAATGTGTTTGTTTGACCTAGCCGAGTTGATCGTCGACTTTCGACCTCCGTGGGCCATGGCGCGGCGATTCCCTTCGCTCCCACAAGTCCGTCATCCGTGAGGCGCCTTCCGGGTTGAGAGAAGAGAGAGGCATTTAAGCTGCAGTAGAAATCAGAAGCCCTCAACTCAATTCCGGAAGAAGAGCGCAGCCGTGAAATCAGAAGTCCTCTCGATCCTCTCTGCAGTACAAACTGGTGCGCCCCCCCCTCTCTCTCTCTCTCTCTCTCTCTCTCTCTCTCTCCCGATGGATTTCTCCTCTTCCTTCTCCTCCACTGGTTTCCGTGTTTGGAGGAGATGATATGGAACGACCATGGGAGATTGCTCGTCCTCTCCGACCCTGAAATCCAGAATAATCGTCTTCACCACATGATGCGGCGTGGATCGGTTCTTTGGGCCCTAGATCTGCTCGACGAACACGCGAATCACTCCCGTCGAGTATCGGCGCACGTCAGATCTATGATCTTGGGAACCTGTGACGCCTTCTAGATGACGCGATCGATCTCCGGGTTCCGATTTCCCCCATCACCAAGTAGCTTAGATCAGACATCTCCTCTCTGTTTCATCGTAACAGCCATCGGAGTACCTCTTTGACGGCCTTTCTCTCTCTAATTTCTCTGTATGGTGTGGGAAGGAACACGAGGATGCATCACAAGGACGCACTGCTCAGAGGAGGGTGATCCCCGTTTTCTTGCCCATCGTTCATCCGATCTGATTTCCATGGCAGGAACTGGTAGCCGAGCAAGAACCGCGAGCTGGAGGCCCATCGAATGAACTCTGGATTTGCAGGCAATGGCTAGTGCAGTCATCAGCTTGATCCTGACGAGACTGGACGAGGTGCTCGCGCAGGAAATCAGCCTTCTAACTCAAGTCAAGCCACAATTCGAATCCCTGCAGAGTGAACTCAGGTTCATAAACGCATCCCTGATGGCTTTTGACAGTAACAGAGGTAAATTTCCACCTTTGGCGGAGGAACTGGTTCAGCAGCTGAGACAAGCGGCCTTCAAAGCTGAGGACATCATCGACGATTTCTTCCTCATGATCAACCAGAAGAAACGCGGCGGCTTCAGAGGCTCCCTGATGAGCTTCTTCGTCTGTGTGGGTGAAACCTCTGCTCGTCACGACCTGGGCACCCGCATCGAAGATGCCAGGAAGAGAATCCGCGAGATTTTCGACCAGATGAAGATCCACGAGATAAAAATCAGACCAGTGGATGAATCCCCTTCCACCTCCTCTGTGATGCGAGGAACATCTGAGCTGCAGAAGGCTTCTCTGTCCAAGGGGCTCGCCGTCGTTGGATTTGCCGAGGTCGAGCGATCCATGATGGAGCAGCTGTTGAATGAGAAAGGCATGTTCGCAGTCATATCCGTGCTGGGCATGGGAGGAATAGGGAAGACCACCATCGCCGACAAGATCTACAGCAGCAATGAAGTTAGCCATCATTTTAAGTACCGAGCTTGGGTTACTGTTAGCCAAAAATTCTCGCCCACTGAACTTCTATGGAGCCTCCTAGACTGCATCCCGGGGATCAGGACGGAGGAGGATATCAGGAGCCTGACAGACACGCAACTGGCGGGGAAGCTCAGAGCCCGCCTGGGGAAGGTGAGGTACCTGGTGGTCATCGACGACATCTGGGAGAAGGGGGCCTGGGATGTCGTAAATTCCGCCCTGCCGGCCTCCCCGGGGAGCAGAGTGATCCTCACCACCCGCATAGAGGATGTCGCTAGGTATTCGCAGGGAGAAATCCACAGACTTCCCTTTCTAAGTGAGGAGGAGAGCTGGGAGTTGTTCTGCGCGAAGGTATTTCCCAGTGGCGAGGCGTGCCCCCGAGAGCTGGAGGAGGTTGGGAAGGAGATGGTGAGAAGATGCCGCGGCATGCCCCTCGCGGTCCTCGTTCTCGGCGGCCTGCTGATCAGCCGGAAGACAAGGTACGAGTGGGTGAGGCTCAGCGAGCGTCTTACCCAGGAGCTGAGCGCAGACAGAGACAAGATGATCAAGAACATACTTGCCTTGAGCTATGACGATCTGAGCGACGACCTGAAGATATGCTTCCTCTACATAGGGCTCTTCCCCGAGGACATGGAGATCGACGGGACCAAGCTGGTCCAGCTGTGGGTTGCAGAGGGGTTCATTGCGCAGTCAGCGGGACTCACCCTGGAAGAAACCGCAGAGCAGCACCTTGAGATGCTCGCAAACAGGTCCGTTCTTCAGGTGGTGCACAGAGACTCTATGAGGCGGGTCGACAGATGCAGGATCCACGATCTTCTCCTCGACCTCGCCAAGGCTGAAGGACGGAAGAACCAGTTCCTCGACGTCCACGGGGGGCTCGCCTCCACGCACGCCGTGAGGTCGCGCAGGCTCGCCATCCACGAGAAAGCGAGCACCTGCCTCTCAAGCTCGAGCTGCTTAGCTCCGAACCTTCGCTCCCTGCTCTGCTTTAACCTGCCCGGCCAGGAGCTCGGCGATTCCTTGCTGAATCTGCGCTGTCTGAAACTTCTCAGAGTGATTGACATCGAAGGCGCGCGCATCAGGCTGCTCCCGGATGAGATCGGGGACATGGTCCATCTGACCTACTTGGGCCTCAGGGGCATCAGTCTGGCCAGCCTTCCGTCCTCCATCGAGAACCTCGGCAAGCTGCAGACGCTCGATATCAATTTTGTTTTCGGGATCACTCTGCCGAAGGGTGTGTGGAGGATTAAGACGCTGAGACACCTCCACGCTCATCGCGCCCAGCCGGCCTCCTGTTGTGGAGCCCTAACGGAGTTGCAGACGCTTGACACCGCCGTTGCCGGCGAGTGGGTGGAGGCGGGCCTAGGAAGGCTCTCCAATCTCCGGAAGCTGGCGATCGTCGGCGTATCAGAAGCTCATGTCGAGTCGATCTCCAAGGCCGTTCAGAGGCTGAAGCGCCTTAACTTCTTAGGACTGGGAGGGAGCTGCGTCCCCAACGTGCTGGGCCTGGACTTGACGGGCCACACGGGGCTTCATGAGCTGATCTTGAATGGACCGGCAAGAAATGTCGCCGGACTGGCGACGGGCAAACCTCCGCAGAACATCACCACCATCTCACTGCACGGGTGCCGACTGGAGCAGGACCCGCTGGCTCTGCTGGAGGAGCTGCCATACCTTACGTATCTCAGTCTGCGGAGTGAGGCGTTCGTCGGAGATGAGATGGGCTGCTCGGCGGCCGGGTTCCCCGGGCTACGGGAGCTCTTTCTCTATAACTTGACGGGGCTGCGGCGGCTGCGACTGCCGCGGGGGGCCATGGGATCCCTCGTCAGCTTCACCATCATGAGATGCCCCCTGGAATCCCTGCCGGAGGGGATGGAGGACATGCGGACCCTCGAGGAGCTGAAGCTGAACGACATGCCCGCCGCATTTTTAGGAAGGGTTGCGGTGGATGGAGCGGATTGGTACAAGATACAGCACATCCCCTCCGTCCAAGTCGTCTGACAGTCCCGCCATCTATCTTTGCAAGTGGCTTCTCTCCCTCCTCTACCCCCGTGTTTACTTAAATGGGGTTGGGTGTGATCAATTCGGAGGTTCTTTCATTAGTGTTCCTATTTTAAGAAAAAAAGCAAATACTCACCTCACTAGAAGAGAGTAAAAGAAGAAACGAAGGAAAAATTGTCCTTTTGCGATAGAGAAAATAGAGAAGTAATTATAAAAAAAATAGACACTTTAACCGTTGGAGCAGGGAAAAATTTGGGACAAAACTTTTGACTCATTATCAATGGGGTTGCCAAGGTAAAGGTTGTAACTTTAGAGAAAGTTCAATGCCACATTTTTTATGAAAGCTCTCATTGAGGATTTTTTATATGGCAATATTTCACACACAATTTTTTAGGGGTCAAGTCACTAGACTCCATTGTCAGGTACAACATATGTTCTTGTGTTCATAGGTTCTACTAATTTTTTAATGAAGTATACACTAAATTAGATGCTTCAAATGTTTTTTTTATTGGTTTTAGCTACAGCCAACAAGATTAATCACAACTATTCTCTTCTAAGTCAAGGTTTAAGGTGAGCCTTAAATGCTTTTGCCCTCTGATTACAGCAACCTAGTTATGGTTCTTGACGTCCAGCTCCAAAATTTTTGTGGGCTTCAATATTTCTTGTTAAGGAAGCTTTAATGTGGAAGATGCCTTCAAGGGATTGAGTATTGAGAAAAAAATTTATGACTTTCGGAGCTCACAGATATTAAGAGTTGAACTCCATAAGACGGTGGTGGGTATCATCCCTTTTTTCAACATTCCTTCACAAACATTTTTAACTTTTTTTCTTCCTTTCAGTCTCACATTCAAGTGAATTAAAGGTTGCCTTTTATGTACCAAATTTAATGGGCAACCCACTTGTCATATTGAACAGCAAACCACACCTGAAATTCGAACTCCATAAGTACTTGTCAATATTGCAAAAAATCATAAAAAATTTAATTATTTGAATTCCAAGTTCCATTTGTTGCATCTTGTTCATCTTTAAATTATCATTTCAATAAGTTGTCACATGCTTATGATGTGGACAGAAATATTCATCTAAAATTATTTTACTCATTTCAAGTATAAAATATTGTTTTTTTACCATTTAGTGAATTTATCAAACTTATTTTACTATAAAAGTTGTAACAAATCAAAAGCTAAGGGATTCAATGTAATTATTGTTTTCATGATGTTACTACTACAATTAGCTTTATAATGAGTGCCTACATAATTATACTTGTGACACTAATCTCGACTGCAGTGAGATTGGGGACGACCGGCCTCTCACAGGGTGCTCCTTCTCAAACGATGGCTCACTACTCGCGACCAGGTACTTTTTATGGCTTTCTTTTGCTCATTTTTTCTGTATAATTCCACCCTCTGTTTAATATGATTCTAAAGTTCGTTGCCCGCAGTACTCGTAAGTGACCTTTTGGGATGGACAGAATCTGACTGTCCATCATGTTGACCCCCCAAAATCTCAGTGCCGGCGGGCTCCCCTGCTTGTTGCAACACCAACTCAGATTCGGCATCCGGGTCCTCATCGGGGTCTTCCCTTCTCCTCCTCGTCCTCTCTAGACGAGCTGCAGCCCGTGCCAGCGAGTACTTAGCGATGTCAACCCTCGCATCCAGGAGTTCTTTTGAACCCACGGTGAAAAATGGGTACTTGATCGGACCTTCCTCGCCCTCGACACCCTCCGAGGCGGCGGCCGCTGCAGCCTGTTCCTCTTCATCATGGCCCTTAAGTAATCTCTCCAGCTCCCCCTCCGCATCAAGCCGGACCATAATTGCCCGAAGCCGGTCTCTTCTCTCCATATCTCTCTCCCCGAACAAGGTGACGGGCCCTCCTAGGCGGCGGAGGCGGGCGCGAACAGCTTCGGGCTTGGTGGGGACGGCCATGGCATAGGCCTTCCGTTTCAGCAGCAACTCCTGGCGTACCTTCTCCTGCCGCTCTCGAACAATTCTGCTCTCCTCAGAGACCTCGTACTCGTCTGGTGCAGCGGCGGAGGAGTGCGGCGGGGCAGACCCCTCCCTATCGGACTCGGAGCCATCGACGGAGCCATGACGAGCGGCCGGCACTCTTTTTGAACATAAATTTTGAGAGTTTACCCTTCAAAAGAATTATATTAATATTCAGACCTTCCTAGATAGTTGTTCAATCTAGGTGATATTGGCCAATAATTTTACTATTCTAGAATTAATAAATCACCTTTCTATACGAATTTTCACAATCAAAACAACCTAAGCCCTCATAACCCATCAAGCTTTTTTACTATAAGACGTATGCATAGACATCTAGAAGAATGAACTTATAACACTAGAAGGCCGATTTTTCCTAGTCTTAAAATCCAATAAATTTCGATTAAAAGTTGCGTACATAGAGTGAGGAATGAAAACTTGAGAACAAGTTGGTCACTTTTTCAATAATGTATGATTAATGTGGAAAATACATGATTAGATTGAAGTATGGAAAATGAAAATATTTAAGATTAATCCATGTGGCTTTTTTTGACTGGAATTAAAAATCAAGGGTTATTAACAGGTCTTAGTCCTTTCATATGACGCTTTAGGCCCCCGCAAATCATGGGCCTCTTTTATTTTTGTCCCTCGATTAACCTTCTTGTTAATCTTTGCGCATTATTCCTTACAATGACTTTAATGATTTTACTGTCAACTAATGAAACGCCCCCCCACTCCTCCCATATCGATTCATTTGCCCCCTAGAGTAGACGCCGGAGGAGGCAGCAAAGGGGTGCAGCTTCTCATCGGAGAGGGCAGCTGGGGGCAGCTCGGGGCAGCTGGCTACTTCCAAGGAATCCAGTGCGGTGGAGCTCTCCAGGCTTTCCTCCCAGGTTGGGGCACGGCAACCCGTTGTTCTTCGCCTCAAGGACTGACTTTTCAGAACACTACTGGCGACCCGAAAGCTCGTACCGCATCTGAAACATTTAAACTAATGCACATAAAAGAATTATTCTTGATCACCTTCCACCGATGATCTTTCCTTCTATAAGGAGGCGGGCTTCGGATGAAGAGAGCCGCTGTAATGGAAGCAAAGCAAAGCATATGGTGCAAAACATCGGGTAAGCTGACGGTATCCGCCTATGGCAGCACTCTTCGGCTCTGATGCGTTGACTTCTGGTAGTCAACGTGCTGTTCTTTCAAACCCAACTGAAACATTCAACTGATGGTGATAAATGAAATTATTAAATGATTATGTTTTTCCATGCAGGTGCAAAAATGTTAGTATTATACTTAAGAACCTGGCGGGGCTCCGGCGTCTGCGATTGGCGGAGGGGGCCATGGCATCCCTCATCCGCTTCACCACCATGAGCTACCTCCCTGCTGTCCTGCGTGCCATGTCCCTCATATTTCATAAGACGGCTAATGTGAATGGACATGATTGGTCCATGGTACGGCATACCCCCACTGTTAAACTCTTTCCAATTGCTGAACTTGTTTGGCCTGAGCTCCGATCGGATATTTTTTATTTAGTATTCTTATTTTTAAAAAAAATTCACCGTAGTTCAAGGGAGTAAAAAAACAAGAAAAGATGAACAAGGTCTCTGCAACGAAATACTTGCAAAAAATTAGACTCCTTAACCATTGGAGCATGGCAAAATTAGCAGTAATTACCGGGAATTAGAAGAACACCCCTCAATCATTGTCAACGTGGTTTTCAGGGTAAAAGTTGATATTTTAGAGAAAGCTCAAGGCCATATTTTCATATGAAAGCTCTGATCTAGGGTACTTTAAATAACATTGCTTCATGAAGAACATAAGAGGGTGAATTGGAAATACTCTGATTTGTTTCTCGTTTAATCTTTGAGCTGGCTATAGAATCCAGACAACATAGAGGGATATTTCATACATAATTTTATAGTGGTTGTGTCAATAGACCTACTCTACTCTCTAGTACTGCATATCTTCTTGTTTCATTCAGCCCTATTTAGTTTTTTGAAAGCCATACACAAAATTACACGCTTTGATCATTTTTATAAATTAAAACCCTAGGGTTATTGTTCGTTGCCCTTGTCATAACCTAATAGGATCATCAACAAGCCCTAGTCCTTTTCTACTGGCACTTTAGGCCTCCACAAATTATGGAGCTCTTTTTATTTTTTTTCCTTTGATTAACCTTGCTTGGAGTTGCCAGGAGGAGGTAGCACATCTTCTTAAGCAGAGGGGGAAGCTTGCAACATCTTGTTGGGAAGAATAGAATAGGGGAGCTGGTCTTTCCTCTTGAATATTATAGGCCTATATGGCTTTAGTGGTTTATGAGATACAAAAGAATTATAAAGCCTATAAGGCCTATAAGGCTTAAGTTCAAGAAGGATTAAGAAGAGAAGATTCTGAGCTACAAAGCCTATCTTCTTGTGAAGGGGTATGCTCAAAGGTAGGGGATAGATTATAGTGAAGTGTTTGTCCTTGCTACAAGAATTGAGATAATTCAAGTTCTTCTAATAATTGCTGCACAATTTAACTAGAATTTGCCTCACTTCAATGTAAAATTGGTGATTTTAAATGGTGATTTAGAAGAGGATATTTATGTCATGCAACAAGAAGGTTATGTTAAGCTCAGAGATGAATTGATGCAAGAAAAATATGTAAAGGATAAGACTTTCACATGAATTGATACTTCAAATATGATCTCACTATGGCTTAAATTAAAGCAAGAGAGTTGCCAATCTTATAGGTAAAGAGTGGTGAGGACTATTAATTACCTAAATAAGGGATCTATAATCCAAGAGGATAAAATTAGTTTTAATTAAGGAGGGTCAATATTGAGAACGAGAGTGTAACTATCTCATGATAAAATAACTATGATCAAGGATTTTTAAATTTAGCTAAACTTTACAAAGATGAGAAAATTTTGACACCCTTGATTCCTTAGATTTTGAGATTGCACAAGCCCTTCTTGAAAATCCCAATAAAACAGTTGTCAAGATTGAAGCAATAGGTGTGGAAGAAGAAAGGAGAGTGAAAATGAGGGAGAATATAAGAGATAATAGGACAAAAATTAATGAGAGAGAGACTATGAGGGAGGGAGAGAAAGGCAGAGGAAACGATAGACATAGGGAAAAGAGAGGAGAGAGTGCACATGAAAGAAAGAGGGTGAAAGTGTGAGGGGGAGAGAGAGTGGGTGACACATGATGGGGAGAGACGGGGTGACGTGCAAGGGTGAGAGAGTGGGCGACGTGCGAGAAAGAGAGAGAGAGGTGACACATTAGAGAGAGAGAGAGAGAGAGAGAGAGGGCGATGTGAGAGAGAGAGGGCGATGTGAGAGAGAGAGAGGGCAATGCGAGAGAGAGAGAGAGAGAGAGAGAGAGGGCGATGTGAGAGAGAGAGGGCAATGCGAGAGAGAGAGAGAGAGAGAGAGGGCGATGTGAGAGAGAGAGGGCAATGCGAGAGAGAGAGAGAGAGAGAGAGAGAGAGTATGAAAGCATGTGAGAGGAAGAAATGCACGAGGAAGAAAGAGAGAAAATGAACGAGGGAGAGGGGCAAGTAAAGATGAGAGAGAGAGAGAAAAGGGAGAGAAAAAGTTAATCATTCATCATCAATGCCTTGTTCACAACAGTTTCTAAACTTTAAACAAAAGAGGTGGTTATGGGGAGACAATCCCAAAGGATTCCAAAATGACATATTAGATAGATGCATCTATCAAAGGACTCCTTGGATGAAGAGGTGAGTCTCCATCAGCATCTCTTTCAGCCTCTTCTATAACCTCATCTCCCAATTAATGGGCCCACTTATTTGGGTAGATCTTCTTATTAGATCAAAGAGGCCCAATAACAATTGACCTAATATTTCAATTAGAGTCCACTGAAAGAGGTAGAAGTCGAGAAATTTGGATTAAGTTGACTCCTAAATTATGATCCACTCTAATCCTAGTACTCCTTCATGGCAAAGTTGACCTTGACATTCCTTGTTGAGCTCTTAGGTGCTAGATGTTTGACTTATGTTGACTTGTATATTAGATTGCTAATTGATCTCATCATGAATCCATGGTTTACAAACTTAGAAAAGCTCCATATGGATTAAGACAAGCTCTTAGAGCTTGGTATATAAAGCTCAACAAGAGTCTAACATCAATGGGACTCGAGAAGTTTGAATCAATTGCTTATATCCAATGTTTAGGGGATTTTCACATTCTTGTGGGAGTCTACGTGGATGACCAATTAGTAACAAAGAGCTATGAGGAAAAAACTAGTGAATTTAAGCAAAGGATGATGAATATGTTTAAAATGATAGATCTTGGTCTCCTTAAACTTACTTTAAATTCCAATTCAAGCAAACTAAGAATGAGATTGTGTTGTCTCATAGGCCCTTTGAATTGAAAATTCTGAAGAAATTTAATATGATTGAGGGTAATTCCACCTTGACACCTCTTGAGTTGAAATTAAGCTTCTATCATAATGATGAAATTTAGTGGATTCTACATATTTTAGAAGTCTGATGGGAGCTTTAAGATATCTCACACACATAAGACCTGATTTGATGTTTAGTGTGAGATTCTTAGGTCATTTTATGGAGAATCTGACAATCGAGCACTTGAAATGTGCAAAGAAGATGTTGAGGTATGTCAAAAGTACAATTGATTTTGGAGAGACATATAAAAGTATTAAAATTTTATGTCTTGAAGGATATAATGAAAGTGATTATGTTGGAGATTTTGTGAAGAGGAAAAACATTTCATGTGTGATTTTGTGACATGAATCTTTTAGAAGCAACGAATTGTGGCATTATCATCTTGTGAGGTTGAGTATGTTACACTCACATTAATAGCTTGTCAAAGAGTTTGGTTAAGTGATCTAGTCAATGAGTTGACCATAACTAATCTCAATCATGTGAAGATATATGTTGACAACAAATCAGCCATAGAACTTACAAAAAATCTAGCATTTCACAGTCAGTCGAAACGCATTAGAATCTAATATCTTTATATTCAAACATGTTGAAGAAGAAGAAGTGAATGTTGAGCATATTTCAATAATGAGATATCAAGTAGACATCCTTACAAAGTCATTAGGAAGAGTAAGTTTGTAGAGTTTAGAGATCTCATCAGACTAAAAGATGTTGGACATCTACTGCAAGCTTAAGGGGGAGAAATGTTAGATTAATCTCGCAGCTGATTGTGCTTTATCAAATCAAATTTTCAGATTTAGGAATTTCTTTTCTTTTCTCTCTCCTATTCAAACTCTAATCCTAATCATCCATCTACTAAGTCATAATGACGAATAGTGAGCTAGTGTGGCAATGGTTACTCATGTTTTTTAGGCCTTTTTTTATTGGGCCACCTAAGAGAGAGTAGCGTAAATAGGCGTTACTCTATAAACATGTTATAGAATCTCTCTAATTCTCTTTCTCAATCAAATTCTATGAATTCTTGTTCTTGAATTTGATTTCTACATGCCAACATCTTACCTAAGAATTGAGGGTAGAGAGGGGCTAAATGATCAAGACTTGCAACCTGAAGACCTCAACACTTAGGGATCTTCCCCGAGGACCTAGAGGTCAATGCCACCAAGCTGGTCCACATGTGGGTTGTAGAAGAATTTATCGAGTAGGTAGAAGGGCTCATAGTGGAAGAAACTACATAGCAACACCTCAAGGAGTTTGCAAAAAGGTCTGTTCTTGAGGTGGTAGGTAAAGATTACATGAGTGAGTCAACAGATGTAGGATCCATGATCTTCTCCTCAATTTCGCTCAAGATGGAGGGAGAACAAGTTCCTAAACTTTCACGATAGGCTCACCTCCATACACATCATGAGTTTGTGTAGGCTCGCAGTCCAGGAGAAAGTGAGAGTTTGCCTTTGAAACTCGAGCTGCTTAGCTCTAAACTTGCAATTTCTACTCTTCTTCAGACACTTGGTTTCTCGTAGGCGGCAAGCCTACAAAACCTCATGGGACACATGGAGATGAAGCCCCGTGGATGTTAATGAACTGATTCTTATGTCCTTCATCCTTCGCGAGATCGAGGAGAAAATAGTGGATCATGCATCTTTAGACTTGCCTCATGTAATCTTTGTCCACTATCTGAAGAATGACCATGTTTGTGAGCTCCAAATTTTCTTCCAATGTAAGTCACTCTGCCTGCTCGATGAACCCCTTTGAAACCCACAATTGAACTAGCTTGGTGGATTAAATCTCCATGTCTTGGGGGAAGAGCCCCATGTAGAGGAAGCATATCTTTAGGTCACCACTAAGATAATTATAGTTCAAAGCTAGTATGCTCTTGATCATCCCCGTCCCTCTCTAGGTTCAATTCCATGGCAAGATAGTATGTTATTAACAGATGTTTACATTGCTCTTTAACTCTAGAGATCACCAAAGAACCGCACATTTTTATTCATTATTTTCCTAATCTTTTTGTGCTTCTTTATAATTATCAGTTCTTAAGGTGGTTTTTTTATATTTTTATAATCTTTCAATTACTTGCAGTTGACATTCCAAGGTCACTAAAACATTGTAGCCTCTTCTACATTACATGATTTCTTGAAGGTTTTTTTTCAGAATGATCATGTTTCGAAATGGTTTTCCTTTGACATCATTCAATCATATTCCAATAATTGAGATCATTAAAAATTTCCAGTTTTTCTTCATAAGTTTCTTGTTCTACTGTTCTAGTGCTTTTTCTCAAGCCTGATCTGCTCTAGATGTGTTTTTTTCTTCTTTTCTTCATAATCACAGACCAATTATGCTAGGATCACATAAATATTGTAAGCTTTTCTCCATCATTTTCCTGGCCTTGACAGAATTTTCTGAGTGATCAATAGTAATATTGAACTGATTGCAGGGCAATTCTAAAGTCAGACTGTTTCCACAAGGAGGGGCATGGAGCTGATTGCCATTGTTATTGGTACAACAACATGCTCTGTGTCATTCCCAAGGGGGAAACCAGGCTTTTTAGTGGGTGATCTGCCCCCATTAAATCTTCTGTTGTTAATCACTGTTAAGCATGAAGAGAGCAATGCCCAATACCCCTTCTCCTTCTTCTCCATTGTCCATACAAAGCCCAAGATCCTTCCCCATTCTAAATACAGAAATTCAAGGGTTCAAAAATTCATGGATTAAATAGAGGGAGAGATTGACGAATCGGTCATTGACTTTCTTCCTTGTGGGGTTGAAGGACACGCTGAAGTCGCCGGACCGGACGATGAAGAGGGCGTCGGCGATCCCCGTCGATTGCCGACTGATCTCGGCAGCACCCCGATCTCCGTCTCCGAGGCGTTGAGGTGCTCCAGGTGCAGCAAGTCGCAGACGGAGCTGGGAAGCTCGGTGATGCCGGTGGAGCTCAAATCGAGCAGCCGCAGGCGCCCCAGGCCGGAAAACATGCCGGGGGGGATCTTCTGGACGGCGCATCTCGGCGGGGAGGGCACCGTGGGGTTCTCCATCAGGAACAGCAGAGTCTCCAGGCTCTTGGACTGGTACGAGACCTCGAGGATCTTGGGGGACATGAAGCCGCAGACCAGGGCCAGGCGGCGGCAGCCTCGGGGGGGAAGTCCTCTCCCTCCGGCGGCCACCGTCCAGTGCTCGTTGCCGACGACGGACCTCGCGAGTTCGTGGAACAGATCGTGCATCCTATACGATGCCTTTTGCCCGCGGTCTTCGTCGTCGTCGTCGTCTTCCTCCTCGAAGAAGGACCTGAGTTGCAGGTCGGCGAAGCATCCGTCGGCGACGTCCTCCGGGGACTCCTCGGCGGTCGCCACGGGGGGCCGAGCCAAGCCCTCGGCCGTCCAGAGCTCGACGAGCTTCTCCCTGTCGCTTTCGGGAGCAGCGAGCAGTACTCGAAGCAGCTCTTCAGGTGGGCCGGCAGGCGGTCATAGCTCAGCTTGAGGGCCGACAGCGTGTGGCTCGCCATCTCTGGCTGCTGCCAGAAGTCTCTGTCCCGGACGTTCGCCCAGACGCTGCGGTCTCTTTCGAAACGGAGCATCCCACCGAGGGCGATGGCGACCAGGGGCACACCATGGCACTTCTCGATAATCTCCTTCCCGATCCTCTCCAGCTCCTGGGTCTCCTCCATGAAGCGCAAACAGCTTCCAGCAGGACTCGTCGGAGAGACCTCCGAGGCGGTCCGCGTCGTCACGAGGATTTTACTCCCCGTGGCGGCGCCGCTGGCCAGCAGTGAGGCTCTGAATCTGACCAGATCCTCTACGCCTTCATCCCACACATCGTCCAGCACGATAAGGATCCTCTTCCCAGCCACCGCCATCTGCAGCTCCTCTTCCAGGGCCGCCACGCCGTCGACATCGGCGGACCCGATGATCTTGCTCACGAGGCCGGCGAGGCTGAACTCCACGGACGCGAGGAACCACACCTGCTGGGAAGATTGCTCCTCTCCAGAGGTCCGCCTTCCGCGAAACCCCTTCCAGGTTGAAAGAAGAGAGAGAGAGAGACAGAGAGTGAGAGAGTGTACCCGCATAAAAACCTGTGCTCATCTCAAACTGGGGACCCGCATAAAAAAGATTTCAAGAAGGGAATCCACAGAATTTATGACCAAATGAAGATCTATGAAATAAAATCAGGCCACTAGATGAATCTCCTTCCTCTTCCGTACCATGAGGCGCTGAGCACTGAGGCCGAGGGATCCCTGACAGAGCATTCGGTACTGGATATTTGTTCTTGATCCTAATCTTGCTTAGCGCCCATGAAATGGGAGGAATAGGTAAGTTTGAAATCATGTCAGTGAAAGGAATGGGAGGAATAGGGAAGACCACCATCTCCAAAAAATATCTACCGCGCCAAGTTGCTCGTTGACTTTCGATCTCCGTGGACCATGGCGCGGCGATTTCAGGATGTGTTTAAGCTGCAGTAGAAATCAGAAGCCCGCTCAATTCCTGAAGACCGCAGTCGTGAAATCAGAAGCCCTCTCGATCCTCTCTGCAGTACAAACTGGTGCGCCCCCGGCCTCTCTCTCTCTCTCTCTCTCTCTCTCTCTCTCTCTCTCTCTCTCTCTCTCTCTCTCTCTCTCTCTCTCTCTCTCTCTTTCTCTCATCCGATGAATTTCTCCTCTTCCTTCTCCTCCACTGGTTTCCGTGTTTGGAGGAGATGATATGGAACGACCATGGGAGATTGCTCGTCGTCTCCGACCTTGAAATCCAGGATAATCGTCTTCACCGCATGATGCGGCGTGGATCGGTTCTTTGGGCCCTATATCTGCTCGACGAACACGCGAATCACTCCCGTCGAGTATCGGCGCACGTCAGATCTATGATCTTGGGAACCTGTGACGCCTTCTAGATGACGCGATCGATCTCCGGGTTCCGATTTCCCCCATCACCAAGTAGCTTAGATCCGACATCTCCTCTCTG
The DNA here is from genome assembly GCA_024713555.1 of Spirodela polyrhiza. NCBI lineage: Eukaryota > Viridiplantae > Streptophyta > Magnoliopsida > Alismatales > Araceae > Spirodela > Spirodela polyrhiza. Next base: position 2,192,442 of record CM046545.1, on the reverse strand, counting down.
TTTCATCGTGACAGCCATCGGAGTAGCTATTTGACGGCCTTTCTCTCTCTAATTTCTCTGTATGGTGTGGGAAGGAACACGAGGATGCATCACAAGGGACTCACTGCTCAGAGGAGGGTGATCCCCGTTTTCTTGCCCATCGTTCATCCGATCTGATTTCCATGGCAGGAACTGGAAGCCAAACAAGAACCGCGAGCTGGAGGCCCATCGCAAGAATTCTGGATTTACTAGCAATGGCTAATCCCGTCATCAGCTTGATTCTGAAGAAATTGGACGAGCTACTCTCGCAGGAAATCAACCTACTGGCTCAAGTCAAGCCGGAATTCGAATCCCTGAAGAGAGAACTCAGGTTTGTAAACACATCCCTGGAGGATTTTGACAGGAAAAGAGCTCAAATTCCACGTCAGGTGGAGGAGCTGGTCAAACAGCTCAGAGAAGCCGCCTATGAAGCTGAGGACGTTATCGATGATTTCTACCTCATGATCGACCAGAAGAGACGCAGCTCCCTCATGAGCTTCTTCGTCGGTGTGGGCGAAACCTTTGCCCGTCACAAACTGGGTACCCGCGTCAAAAATGCCAAGAAGAGAATCAGCGAGATTCTCGACCAGATGCAGAAATACGGCATACAAATCAGACCAGTGGATGAATCCCCGTCCACCTCCTCTGTGGTGCGAGGAATATCTGAGCTGCAGAAGGCTTCTCTGTCCAAGGGGCTCGCCGTCGTTGGATTTGCCGAGGTCGAGCGATCCATGATGGAGCAGCTGTTGAATGGGAAAGGCAAGCTCGCTGTCATATCCGTGCTGGGCATGGGAGGAATGGGAAAGACCACCATCGCCAAGAAGATCTACAGCAGCAATGAAGTCAACCATCATTTTAAGTACCGAGCTTGGGTCACTGTTAGCCAGACATTCACGGCCACTGAACTTCTGCGGAGCATCCTAGACTCCATCCCAGGGGCGAGGAAGGAGGAGGATCTCAGGAGCTTCACAGACATGCAGCTGGTGGAGAAACTCAGAGCCTGTCTAGAGAAGGTGAAGTACCTGGTTGTCATCGACGATATCCGGGAGAAGGGGGCCTGGGATCTCATAAATTCCGCCCTGCCGGACTCCCCGGGGAGCCGAGTGATCCTCACCACCCGCATAGAGGCTGTCGCCAGGGATGCTTCTAAGCGAGGATGCATCCACAGGCTTCCCTTTCTGAGCGAGGAGGAGAGCTGGGAATTGTTCTGCGCGAAGGTGTTTCCCGGCGGCGAGGGTTGCCCTCCGGAGCTGGAGGAGGTGGGGAAGGAGATGGTGAGAAGATGCCGCGGCATGCCCCTCGCGGTCCTCGTTCTTGGCGGCCTGGTGATCGAGAGGGAGAGGAGGAGGTACGAGTGGGATCTCCTCTGCCGGCGTCTTACCCCGGAACTGGGCGCAGAGAGAAACAAGATGATCAAGAACATACTTGCCTTGAGCTATGACGATCTGAGCGACGACCTGAAGATATGCTTCCTCTACATAGGGCTCTTCCCCGAGGACATGGAGATCGACGCCACCTAGCTGGTCAAACTGTGGGTTGCGGAGGGGCTCATTGCGCAGTCAGCGGGGCTCACCCTGGAAGAAACCGCAGAGCAGCACCTTGAGATGCTCGCAAACAGGTCCGTTCTTCAGGTGGTGCACAGAGATTCTATGAGGCGGGTCGACAGATGCAGGATCCACGATCCTCTCCTCGACCTCGCCAAGGATAAAGGACGGAAGAACCAGTTCCTCGACGTCCATGGGAGGCTCACCCCCACGCATGCCGTGAGGTCGCGCAGGCTCGCCGTCCACGAGATAGCGAGCACCTGCCTCTCAAGCTCGAGCTGCTTAGCTCCGAACCTGCGCTCCTTGCTCTGCTTTAAACTGCACGGCCAGGAGCTTGGCGATTCGTTGCTGAACCTGCGCTCTCTGAAGCTTCTCAGGGTGATCGACATCGACGGCGGGGGCATGCTGCTCCCGGATGAGATCGGGGACATGGTCCATCTGACCTACTTGGGCCTCAGGAGCTTCAGTTTGGGCAGCCTCCCGTCCTCCATCGAGAACCTCGGGAAGCTGCAGACGCTCGATCTCGATCTTGGTAAGCGGATCACTCTCCCGAAGGGTGTGTGGAGTATTAAGACGCTGAGACACCTGCGCGCTCATGGTGCCCAGCCGCAGGCCTCCTGTTGCGGAGCCCTAACGGAGTTGCAGACGCTTGACGGCGCTGTTGCTGGCGAGTGGGTGGAGGCGGGCCTTGGAGGGCTCTTCAATCTCCGGAAGCTGGCGATCATGGGCATATCAGAAGATCACGTCGAGTCGATCTCCGAGGCCATTCAGGGTAGCCTGAAGCTCCTCAACTTCTTGGAACTAAGAGGGAGTTGCGTTCCCAACGTTCTGGGCCTGGACTTGACGGGCCACGCGGGGCTTCACGAGATGATCTTGGTGGGGCCCACAAGCAAGGTCGATGGACAACTGGCTCGAAACCTGCCGCAGAACATCACCACCATTTCACTGCGGGGGTGCCGACTGGAGCAGGACCCGCTGGCTCTGCTGGAGGCGCTGCCATACCTTACGTATCTCAGTCTGAAGTATGAGGCGTTCGTCGGAGATGAGATGGCCTGCTCGGCGGCCGGGTTCCCCCGGTTACGGAAGCTCTTTCGTCGGAGATGAGATGGCCTGCTCGGCGGCCGGGTTCCCCCGGTTACGGAAGCTCTTTCTCTTTGACTTGACAGGGCTGCGGCGGCTGCGACTGCCGAGGGGGACCATGGGATCCCTCGTCAGCTTCATCATCCAGGGCTGCTTTTCCCTGGAGTCGCTGCCGGAGGGGATGGAGGACATGCCGGCTCTCGAGAAGCTGACGCTGAACGGCATCTTTAAGAAGGGTTAAGGTGGATGGAGCTGATTGGTACAAGATACAGCACATCCCCTTGTTTACTTAAATGTGGTTGGGTGTGATCAATTCGGAGGTTCTTTCATTAGCGTTCCTATTTAAAGAAAAAAAGCAAATACTCACCTCACTAGAAGAGAGTAAAAGAAGAAACCAAGGAAAAATAGTCACTTTGCGATAAAGAAAAGAGATAAATAATTATAAAAAAATAGACTCTTTAACCGTTGGAGCACAGAAAAAATTGGGACAACACTTTTGAGTCATTATCAATGGGGTTGCTAAGGTAAAGGTTGTAACTTTAGAGAAAGTTCAATGCCACATTTTTTATGAAAGCTCTCATTGAGGATATTCTATACGGCAATATTTCACACAATTTTATAATGGTTAAGTCACTTGACTTCATTGTCAAGTACAACCTATGTTCTAATGTTCATAGGTTTTACTAATTTTTTAATGTAAGTATACACTAAATTACATGCTTCAAATATTTTTTTATTGATTTTAGCAACACCCAGCAAGATTAATCACAACTAATATCTTCAAAATCAAGCTTTTAGGTGACCCTTTAATGCTTTTGCCCTCTGATTACAGCAAGCTAGTTATGGTTCTTGACGTTCAGCTCCGAACCTTTTGGAGGCTTCAATCTTTCTTCTTAAGGAAGCTTTAATGTGGAAGATACCTTGAAGGGATTGAGTATTGAGAAAAAAATTTATGACATTCGGAGCTCAAAGATATTAATAGTTGGACTCCCTAGGACGGTCGTGGGTATCATCCCTTCTTTCAACATTTTTTCACAAAGATTTTTAACTTTTTTTCTTCCTTTCACTCTCACATTCAAGTGAACTAAAGGTTGCCTTTTATGTTGCGAATGTAATTGGCAACCCAATGGTCATATTAAACAACCAACCACACCTGAAATTCAAACACCATAAGTACTCGTTAATATTGTAAAAATCACAAAAATTTTAATTATTTGAATTCCAAGTTTCATTTGTTGCGTCTTGTTCATCTTTAAATTATTGTTTCAATAAGTTGTCACATGCTTATGATGTGGACGGAAATTTTCATCTGAAATTATTTTACTCATTTTAAGTATAAAATATTTATTTTTTTAACATTTAGTGAATTTATCAAACTCATTTTACTATAAAAGTTGTGACAAATCAAAAGCCAAGAGATTCGATGTAATTATTGTTTTGATGATGTTACCATTACAATTATCTTTATAATGAGTGCCTACATAATAATACTTGTGACACTAATTTTTATCTAAAATTTATTTACTCTTTTTGAACAGAAATATTGATAGTTTAACCTTCAAAAGAATTATCTTAATATTCAGACCTTGCTTGATAATTCTTTAATATAGGTGACATCGGCCAATAATTTTACTATTCTAGAATTACTAAATTACCTTTCCATACATATTTTCACGATCAAAACAACCTAAGCCCTCTTAACCCATCAAGTTTTGTTTACTATAAGACACATGCATAGGTATCTACAAGAACCCGCTGGCTCTGCTGGAGGGGCTGCCCTACCTTGGGACTCTCACTCTGAGTGGCGCGTTCGTCGGAGATGAGATGGCCTGCTCGGCGGCCGGGTTCCCCCGGCTACGGGAGCTCTGTCTCAGCGACCTGGCGGGGCTCCGGCGTCTGCAGCTGGCGGAGGGGGCCATGGCATCCCTCATCCGCTTCATCGTCATGAGCTGCCCCCTCCTGTCCTCCCTCCCGAAGGGGATGAGGGGGATGGGGGCCCTCGAGGAGCTGGAGCTGCGTGCCATGTCCCACAAACTTCATTGGGCGATTAAGGTGAATGTACATGAATGGTCCAAGGTACGGCATATCCCCTCTGTCAAACTCTTTCCAGACGGTGAACCTGTCGGCTGGAACTCCATAATTTTCGGATAATTTTTACTTAGTATTCCTATTTTAAGAAAAAAACTCACCTCAGTTCTATTGACGATCAATGTAAAAGAACAAGAAAAGATGACAAGGCTCTCTGCAACGAAATACTTGCAAAAAATTAGACTCCTTGACCGTTGGAGCACGGCAAAATTAGGAGTAATTATCGGGAATCAGAAGAACACCCGATCGTCGAAGAGATCCACCGCCTCTCTCTGGTTGTAAGCACAGCAGGCGAGAGTCGTCTTGGCGACGCCCGATGCCGACGATGGAGACGACGACGGGATCCTCCTCTCCGAGCTCGTCGCCGACGAGGATGCTCACCACCGCATCTATGTCGTCATCTCTGCCGTAGACCTTCGGAGTGCTCCTTCCGCCCTGCCGCCGGTCGCTGTACCGGTACGGGCCCACGCCGAAGGGCGCCCGGCCGGAGCCCTCCACCCGCCGCCGCCGCCGCCGCCGCCGCATCCTCCCCTCCTGAAGCAGGATATCATTCTCGCCGCCGGGCTGCCGGCCTGCCTGCTCCACCGATTCTCCTGGATCACCTTCCAGCGATGATCTTACCTTCTGTGAGCAGAAGGGCTTTGGAAGCGGAAGGCGGCTGTAATGGAAGCGAAGCAAAGCACACAGCGAAACATTGGGGAAGCCGATGATTTCGTCTCAAGCCAGCGTTCTTCCGCTTCGATGCGTTGACATTCCTGGGACAAACAAGCTATGGAGCTCTTTGTATTTTCGTCCCTTGATTAACCTTCCTATTAAAAATTGGGCATTATTCTTTTAAAAGTATTTTAATGATTTACTTGAGAACCAATAATAAGCCCCCCCTCCTATACTCTTGTGGCCGTGAGGGTCACTTATCCATCGCCACCGCCACCATCACCTGCATTTGCCGACATCCGCCGTCCGTCGTCCCCACCCGCCCCGGTCCGTCGTCGCCGTCTGCCGCCTCCATTGCCGCCATCTCCACCTTCCATCTTGCCCCATCCGCCATCCTCCACTGTCACCATTTTGCCGCCGCTACCTCCTCCGTCGTCCCTGCCTCCGTCCCGTCCGCCGCTCCCGCCACCTCCTCCGTTGTCCCTGTTTCCCTCCCGTCCGCCGCTGCCGGTGCCGCCGCCTCCCCCGTCGTCCCGGCCTCCGCCCCTTCCGCCGCTGCCGCTGCCCTCGCCTTCCTCTGCCCGCACGTTCCGTTCGCGCCCCCCATTTGTCCTCCCAATATTTAGGGTATAAAAAAAGCCCTAATTCGTGTTAGTCTGAACCTCTGGACCAGACCGGTCCGCTTCAGTCCAGCCCAACCGCCCGCACCTGGCCAGCCGGAACCGGTTCGCACTAGACAACGGTCCACTATGTCAACGGTCAACTTAGGTCAATGGGTCAATATATGTCAACGGTCAACAAAGTGGGGTCCAGCTTCAACCTGCACCCCTCTTTCAATCAGTCACTTAACCTAGTGACAAGGTTATCTTTAAATCTTTCATTTCCATAATAGAATATTTTGTTTACTTATTTTTTTGTCGTGCAAAATTGTCATTGCGTGAACCATGGATAGATTCATTCATTTCCGTGATTGATGGTTCATAAAAAGTGATAACCTACTTGATTTTTCATTAATTGATTTATTGATTGTGGAGCACTGTAATTAGTAGTAATTTCTTAATTGTGACAATCCATTTGAATTCAATCTCATAAGATTTCACTTGATCTTACCTTAGTCAACCTTTTTAATTTATTAGATTCATTACTCGGTCAAGTTTAAGTTAATTAACTAGGGTAAGTTTTTCTTTAAGTCATCATGTCCTGCATCATCAACACATTCTTCTAGATCACCCTTGAGTGATCATCCTTTTTTTGTGTCAAGGAGTGGAACTTCAAATGTGGAAGGCAGCGATCATCATCTATGATTTCTTCAATCATTAATCTAGGCAAAGCCCAAAGGGCCCAACATTCTGAATGGCCCAAGTTAACCAGTAAGATCTTCATTGAGCGAAGCATCAAGAGCATTTCCATGAGGACGACCACCAAGGCATGCAAAGATATCACCTTCTGCCTTACGCATTTCTTCTCATCAAGCTACAGGTAAATTCCCTCTTATGCTCTTGGAGGCCTTCTAGCAAACATCTTATCAAACCTAATGGTTCTTGAATGAATCATCCATCAAAAGGAAGGATCAATTAATACTTAATAGTTGATACACAAGAATAAAAATTATAGTTACATAGTGACAGGGCAGAAATTTTGCAAGATGAGTTATTTGGGAGAGTTGCTGTAACCCAAGTTGACATAAATAAGAATCTCATTCTTGAGTCCACAAAAATATGAATTCTATGAAGAATCCTCACCCTGAGTTGAAAAATGATAAAACCTTGTCTCTTGAGTCCACAAGAGATTAATCTTGAGTCAACATGATTTGATCTACTTAGATCTAGTCAGAACAACCCTAAGAAAAAGGATTTATATTATGACACCCCCAACAATAAGGAAGATTTTGTTAAAACAGCTTTTCTCTTATAACTATCATAGGCAATAGGTATCATGCTAAAATAGTTCTAAAGGATGAGTGTTTTCTTAGAACTTTCTTACAAAAAAGATAATTATATTATTTTACCAAATAATGAGTAAGAACTAAAATAAAATAGAAAATTAGATTTTAGCACATTTAATGCGTTAAAATTTGTAATTGGGCATCTTGAGTTGAAGTCTGGCCAAATTATGTCTTCATGAATCCTAAGCATCCAAGATACTAGAATTGGACTGAAACCTAACCACGGCCTTCATTCCATCTGAGCTAAGTTGAAAATAAACTTGTATTGTAATTGGTTATGAAAACAAACATGAGAGTTGAGTTGCCACGAAATATCCATTTTTGTTCAGCTAGGTCAAAAGCATTCCATCATTCATTTGATAGTAGTTTCTAGTCTACATCAGTGGGAGATTGATGAATTATTTATTTACTTTCTTCTTGTTAGATAGATCACCTAGCCCATTAAGGGCCCATTATCTATTCTCTCTCCTCTCTCTCTCTATAAACATTGTGTACACTCTCTCTCCTTGATTGATCTTTTTCCAGGTTCTCTCTCCTCTGTCAACATGGTATTAGAGCAAGGTATTCTTCTCTGACGTCGTCATCTCCTCCTCTGGCGTGCCACTCCTCGACTTTGTCATCATATTTTTTTTATCTGGTGTTGTCTGCTTCCGCCGTCGCCGTCGCCGTCGCCTACTTCCGCCATCGCCATCGTTGTCATTGTCGCCGTTGCCTGCTTCCGCCGCCGCCGTTGCCGTCGCCTTCGAGGTTTACGCCGCCACGACCAAACCTTTCTCCTGCGGCGACCTAGCGCGCGACGCCTCCCCCCAGCGTGGCAGCTAGGTTTTTATTTCCCTTTTTTCCCAGCCACTCGACGCCCCGTCTAGCTGAACCGGCCGGTTCAGCAACAGCTGGCCCAACCGCACATCAGCCTAGCTGATCCAGCGGCCCAGTGGCCCAGCCAGCCCAGCCGCACATCAGCCCAGCCAGTCCAGCAGCCCAGTGGCCCAGCCGCACATCAGCCCAGCCAGTCCAGCAGCCCAGTGGCCCAGCCGCACATCAGCCCAACGGTCCAGCGGTCCAGCGGCCTAGTGGCCCAGCCGGCCCAGCGGCCTAGCCAGCCCAAAGGCCCAGCCGTCCCAGCGGCCCAGCCGGCCTAGCCAGCCCAACAGCTTAGTCGGCCCAGTGGCCCAGCCAGCCCAGCGGCCCAGCCACATAGGTGGAACGCCCAGCAGCCCATCTCGCTCTAGTGGGCTACCATAGTGGCCCAATTGGTTTTGGTGGGTTCACTTGCACCTCCAGACCACCTTATTGGGCCTAGTTGCCATCTTTGTGTCCTCTTCGACCTCCTCTTCCTCTTAGCAACTTTCCTCACATAGAGTCTTCTTCTGAGGCTACTCTCGAGTCATCGGGGCCTCCTCCGGCTCGTCACTCTATTACTACGCAGCTCACTCGTCCAGCATATATCTTCACTAGCCAAAATTATGCATAGTAGGCATCTGGCTTCAAGTTTTTCTTGTGCTCTCATAGTCTTCTCCATCACCTCTCGACAAATCCCCCTAGCCTATGGGATCCTTCTTATGCGACTTGGTCGCAATTGGACTTGGCTGTCATCACCTGGATGCTTCAAAGCATTGAGCCGACTATTGTCGAGCCCTTGGCTCGCATCACTCCTGCTCGTCTCCTCTAGCTCACTCTAGAGACTATGTACACCAATCGAACGAATATCAGTCGGGTGGTGGAGCTCTTCGAGGCCATTCTCTCTTGCAAGCAAGGCGATCTCTCTTTTCAAGCTCATTACAGTCGTCTTCAGGCCCTTATTCAGGAGGTCGACATTTATCAGCCACCTACCACTGATCTCTTGACTCTTCAGTATTATCGTCAGGAGCTCTATGCCAAGATTTATTTGAGTGGCCTTCATCCGTCCATTATTTCTCAAATACGGGGGACTATTCTTTTTGGGGATTGTGTACTGGATCTTGCTTCCATCTTCTCAGCTGCTCTCCGAGTGACCACTGGTACACCTCTCCACAGTTCATCTACATCAGGCGCCTCTTTTGCACCCTCGGTTTTTGTAGTGGCTGCTCTTTCGAGCCGAGATGTGCCTTCATCGTCTCATCTTGATGGTGGTCGTCATCGTGGATGTGAGCGCAACACTTTTCCATCTTGCCCCTATTGCAGCAAGCAGAATCATCTGGCTACCAAATGTTGGAAGCAATTTGGCAAGCCCGCTTCTGCCCAGCCGGCGATGAATACTCCACCTACAACATCTCCTATTCCTTCTTAGGTCCCTACACCGACCTTATATGTCACTCTGACATCCACGGAGTATGATGCTCTTTGTCGTGCTAGTGATATCGGTGTCTCTACCTCCGCCAGTCTTGCCTCACTTCCGACCTCCTCTACATCAGGTATACATGCTCTCCTTGCCTCCTCTTCTACGCTGTGGATTATTGATTCAGGGGCTTTCACTCACATGACCAAGACCCCCACTATCCTCTCCTCATATCAGCCTACCCTAACTCATCCTCTTGTTACCATTGCCGATGGTCGGACTTATTTGGTCAAAGGTCATGGTACCACCTCTTCCTTATCTTCCCTCACCCTCACCCAAGTTCTATACGTTCATGGTTTTCTTACAAACCTATTGTCTATCAGTGTTATTACTCGTGCCCTCCTCTGCACCGTTATATTTTTTCCTTTTCACTACATCTTCCAGGATCTGCATACTGGATGGAGCATTGGTTTGGGCCGTGAGAACGGGCGGGGTGTCTACGAACTCGTTTCTGATGATCTGTCTTCTAAGCTCCGGGCTCTCTTTATTGCCTCTATAGCTACTTCTTCCCTTTTGTGGCATTGCCGTTTAGGCCACCCTTGTTTTTCAAAATTACAAAAAATATTACCATGGCTTTCTCTTTCCAAGTTTATGTGTGAGTCATGTCAATTGGGCAAACATCACCGTGCCTCTTACCCTAGTCGTGATGGCATTCCGTCTTCCACTTCTTTTGATCTTTTCTATTGTGATGTTTGGGGTCCCTCACGGACTACTTCTATTTCAGGTCATCGTTATTATATCGTGTTTATTAATGATTACACTCGTGTGAGTTGGGTTTACCTCCTTCGCGATCGCTCCGAAGTTATTTTTGTGGTTATCCACTTCATCACTGAAGTCATCACCCAATATACTATGCCAAAAATTTTTCGTACTGACAATGCTCTCGAGTTTGTTCAAACCTCTCTCTGCACCTTCTATGTTGATCATGGCATCATTGACCAGATTACTTGCTTGCACACTTCACCACAAAATGGTGTTGTCAAACGTAAACATCGTCAACTTCTTGACATCACTCGCACACTGCTTATAGAGATGCATGTTCCTCACTACCTTTAGGTTGATGCCCTAATGACTGCTACTTATCTTCATAATTGGCTTCCCTATGCCCCACTTGGGGGAGTCATCCCTCTTCATCGCCTTCTCCCGGACTCATCCCTTTTCTCACTCCCTCCTCGTGTCTTTAGATGTACCACATTCATCCACGACACCACCCCCTCTCTCTCTAAACTTGCCCTTCGTGCTCTCAAAGGGGTCTTTGTCGATTATTCTCGTACATAGAAGGGTTATCGGGTCTATTTCCCGAATACCCATCTCTATGTGACATCGGCTGATGTTACTTTCCATGAGGAGTCTTCCTTCTTCTCCCCAACTTCAACTCATCCTCCTATTAATATCGCTCCGTCTTCACCACCAGGATTTTCTCCTATGGTCGTTCTTGCGGACCCCCCTCCTCTTTCCTCTTGTCCATCCTTCATGGGTCACCCCCCCACGCCCGACTCTTCTCGGTCCATATCTCCTGAGGCTTCTCCTCCTCTAGATGTAGTTTCCTGTTCACCCTCATTGTCTATCTCGGCTCCCCATGATGACCTTCATCTCCCTATTGCCCTCTGCAAGGGCATGCGTGCATGTACCCATCATCCTATTTCTCAATTTGTTTCCTATGACCGCTTATCTCCCTCTTTCCGTACTTTTGCCCTATTGGTCGCCTCTGAGTCGCTTCCATAGTCATATGTTGAGGTTGCACAGGTATCTGCGTAAAAGGTGGCCATGGATGTGGAAGTGGTTGCATTGAAAGCTCGAGGCACTTGACAGTTGGTCTCACGTCTAGCTGATGCCAATATTGTGACATGCAAGTGGGTGTTTACTCTCAAGTATCACATTGATGGTTCCATTGCTCATCACAAAACTTGTCTAGTTGCTCGTGGGTTCACTCAGGCTTATGGGATCGACTACACGGAGACATTTTCTCCTGTCGTCCGCCTCAACTCCATCCGCGTGCTCCTCTCTCTTGCCGTCACTCTGGCATGGTCTCTCTACTAGTTAGATGTTTCTAACGCCTTTCTTTATAATGATCTTGAGGAGCAGGTCTTCATGGAGCAACCTCCTGGGTATGTTGCTCAGGGGGAGTCATCTAAGGTGTGTCTCTTACAGCGGGTTATTTATGGGCTCAAGTAGAGCCCATGCGCTTAGTTTGTCAAGTTTAGCAGACTTTTGACCACCTTTGGCTTCACCTCCTGTACTGCGGATCCCACCGTATTGAAGAAGAAGACAGAGGGCAGCCTTGTTATTCTTGCAGTCTACGTCGACGACATTCTTGTGATTGGAGTTAATGAAGTTGACATCTCTACTACTAAAGCCTACTTACAACAACACCTCAGCATTCGTGACTTGGGGAGTCCACGATATTTCCTTGGGATTGAGTTTGCATATCAGGATGGGAAGCTCGCTCTCACCCAACAGAAGTACGCTCTCGACATGCTTCAGGAAACCGGCCTACTTGGGTGCAAGCTGGAAACCTCTCCTATGGAAGCCCGTCCGCTATTTTGGGACACTTCATTTCCCCTCCTCGAGGACGCTAATTGATATTGATGTTTGTTGGACAAGCTGATATACATCATTGTCACTCGCCTGGACATCGTATATACGGTTAGTGTTTTGAGTTAGTTCATGCAAGAGCCTCGACATGTTCATTGGGAGGGTGCTCTTCGAGTTCTTGCTTATATTAAGAGAGCACCAGGGAAAGGACTTCTCTACCAGCGACATGACGATCTCTATATTGCCGCCTATTCTAATGCCGGATATGCAGGTGACAAAGGCGATTGGAAATCTACTACAGGCTATTGCACAGATGTTGAAGGTAATTTAGTCACTTGGCGGTCTCAGAAATAACGTGTGGTATCTTGCTCTAGTGCAGAGTCTGAATATTGAGTTATGGCTGAAATAGCGCGAGAGATGATATGGTTCCGCTCACTACTTGAAGATCTTGGCATTACTTCTCCTTCTCCGATGCTCATACATTGTGACAATCAAGCCGCCATCTTCATTGCTAGTAATTCCACCTTTCATGAACGAACAAAGCACATTGAGATTGACTGCCACTACATTCGAGATAAAGTTATGTTAGGACTTATCTTTACTCCTCATGTGACATCTTCTCATCAACTTGTAGATGTCTTCACGAAGAGTTTGGCTGGCATCTCCTACGACTCTACATGTATCAAGCTAGACATGTTCGACCTCTATACTCCAGCTTGAGGGGAAGTGTTAGATAGCTCACCTGGCCCATTAAGGGCCCATTATCTATTCTCTCTCCTCTCTCTCTTTATAAATATTGTGTACGCTCTCTCTCCTTGATTGATTTTTTTCTAGGTTCTCTCTCCTCTGTCAACATTTCTTTGTGAGGCTGAAGAATATAATCACAGAAGAAGGTGTCAATAATCTCCATCACTGTCACTGCCTTTGGTGACAAGACCCTCAAGAACATCATGACGGGGTTCTGCTTCTATGGGCCCTACTGGGTCATTGACTTCACCAACATCTACATCATCCTCTACCTTATCAGACATTACCAAAGCTGACGGTGATCCAAAAAGTCAACCCCTGTGAGAGAGAGAGAACCCCCAGGATACACCGCTTTGAATGGTCACTCTCATCCTTCACGCGGAGACGCAACAAACCACGCATGATTTCGAAGGACGGCCTATTTTTTATCGACTAGTTGCCCGAGGATCTCGTCACGGAGGCTGGAGCTCACATGACCAGCGAGGCTGAGCTCCACCGAGGGGAGGAGCCACAATCGCTCGTTGAAGCGGTCCACCAGCTCTCTCTGGTTGTAAAGCACAGCCGGCAGGAGTCGTCTTATACCGACGACGGAGACGACGGCGAGGCGCTCTCCTGTCGTCGTCTCTGCTGTAGGCCTTCGGAGTGCTCCATCCGCTCTGCCGCTCACGTCGGAGGGCACTCTGAGCCCTCCATCCGCCCCGCGTGGGCGCCGTCGAGCGCCACCGGCCCTCCCGGTAGAGCCCCTGCTACGCTATTCTCCAGAACCTGCGGAGAAGCCGGGTGAGTTGACTTTTGTTGGTCTCCGTTTTGCGAGGCGATGATATGGAACGACCATGGGAGATTTCTCGTCGTCTCCGACCTTCAAATCTATAACAATCGCCTTCACCGCACGTCGATCGATTTCCCCCATCACCAAGTAGCTTAGATCAGACATTTTCTCTCTGTTTCATCATAACAGCCATCGGAGTAGCTAGTTGACGACCTTTCTCTCTCCAATTTCTCTCTATGGTGTGGGAAGGAACACGAGGATGCATTATAAGGGACTCACTGCTCAGAGGAGGGTGATCCCCGTTTTCTTGCCCATCGTTCATCCGCTCTGATTTCCATGGCAGGAACTGGTAGCCGAGCAAGAACCGCGAGCTGGAGGCCCACCGAATGAACTCTGGATTTGCAGGCAATGGCTAGTGCAGTCATCAGCTTGATCCTGACGAGACTGGACGAGGTGCTCGCGCAGGAAATCAACCTTCTAACTCAAGTCAAGCCACAATTCGAATCCCTGCAGAGTGAACTCAGGTTCATAAGCGCATCCCTGATAGCTTTTGACAGTAACAGAGGTAAATTTCCACCTTTGGTGGAGGAACTGGTTCAGCAGCTGAGACAAGCGGCCTTCAAAGCTGAGGACATCATCGACGATTTCGACCTCATGATCGACCAGAAGACACGCAGCGGCTTCAGAGGCTCCCTGACGAGCTTCTCCGTCTGTGGGTGAAACCTCTGCTCGTCACGACCTGGGCACCCGCATCGAAGATGCCAGGAAGAGAATCCGCGAGATTTTCGACCAGATGAAGATCCACGAGATAAAAATCAGACCAGTGGATGAATCCCCTTCCACCTCCTCTGTGATGCGAGGAACATCTGAGCTGCAGAAGGCTTCTCTGTCCAAGGGGCTCGCCGTCGTTGGATTTGCCGAGGTCGAGCGATCCATGATGGAGCAGCTGTTGAATGAGAAAGGCATGTTCGCAGTCATATCCGTGCTGGGCATGGGAGGAATAGGGAAGACCACCATCGCCGACAAGATCTACAGCAGCAATGAAGTTAGCCATCATTTTGAGTACCGAGCTTGGGTTACTGTTAGCCAAAAATTCTCGCCCACTGAACTTCTATGGAGCCTCCTAGACTGCATCCCGGGGATCAGGACGGAGGAGGATATCAGGAGCCTGACAGACACGCAACTGGCGGGGAAGCTCAGAGCCCGCCTGGGGAAGGTGAGGTACCTGGTGGTCATCGACGACATCTGGGAGAAGGGGGCCTGGGATCTCATAAATTCCGCCCTGCCGGACTCCCCGGGGAGCCGAGTGATCCTCACCACCCGCATAGAGGCTGTCGCCAGGGATGCTTCTAAGCGAGGATGCATCCACAGGCTTCCCTTTCTGAGCGAGGAGGAGAGCTGGGAATTGTTCTGCACGAAGGTGTTTCCCGGCGGCGAGGGTTGCCCTCCGGAGCTGGAGGAGGTGGGGAAGGAGATGGTGAGAAGATGCCGCGGCATGCCCCTCGCGATCCTCGTTCTCGGCGGCCTGGTGATCGAGAGGGCGAGGATGAGTTACGAGTGGGATCTCCTCTGCCGGCGTCTTACCCCGGAACTGGGCGCAGAGAGAAACAAGATGATCAAGAACATACTTGCCTTGAGCTATGACGATCTGAGCGACGACCTGAAGATATGCTTCCTCTACATAGGGCTCTTCCCCGAGGACATGGAGATCGACGCCACCAAGCTGGTTCAGCTGTGGGTTGCAGAGGGGTTTATCCCGCCGGCAGCGGGGCTCACCTTGGAAGAAACCGCGGAGCAGCACCTCGAGAAGCTCGCAAACAGGTCCGTTCTTCAGGTGGTGGACCGGAATCCCATGGGGCGGATCGACAGATGCAGGATCCACGATCTTCTCCTCGACCTCGCCAAGGATGAAGGACGGAAGAACCAGTTCCTCGACGTCCACGGGGGGCTCGCCTCCACGCACGCCGTGAGGTCGCGCAGGCTCGCCATCCACGAGAAAGCGAGCACCTGCCTCTCAAGCTCGAGCTGCTTAGCTCCGAACCTTCGCTCCCTGCTCTGCTTTAACCTGCCCGGCCAGGAGCTCGGCGATTCCTTGCTGAATCTGCGCTGTCTGAAATTTCTCAGAGTGATTGACATCGACGGCAGGAGCATATGTCTCCCGGATGAGATCGGAGAAATGGTCCATCTAACTTACTTGGGCCTCAGGGGCACCAGTCTGACTTGCGGTCCTCCAGCAAGAACCTACTTGGGTAGCTGCAGACGCTCCATCAAGGCCAGCCTCCCGTCCTCCATCAAGAACCTCGGCAAGCTGCAGACGCTCGATCTCAGTATTATGGACGATATCACTCTCCCGGAGGGTGTCTGGATGATTAACACGCTGAGACACCTGCGCGCTCGTGGTGCCCAGCCGCAGGCCTCCTGTTGCGGAGCCCTAACGGAGTTGCAGACGCTTCTCGAGGCCGTTGCCGGCGAGTGGGTGGAGGGGCCTTGGAGGGCTCTCCAATCTCCGGAAGCTGGCGATCGTGGACGTATCAAACGATCACGTCAAGCCGATCTTGGAGGCCATTCAGGGTAGCCTGAAGCGCCTCAACTTCTTGAGACTGCAAGGGAGCTGCGTCCCCAACGTGCTGGGCCTGGACTTGACGGGCCACGTGGGGCTTCACGAGCTGATCTTGTGGGGGCCCACAGGGAAGGTCGATGGACTACTGGCTGAAAACCTGCCGCAGAACATCACCACCATCTCAATATGCGACTGCCGACTGAAGCAGGACCCGCTGGCTCTGCTGGAGGCGCTGCCATACCTTACGTATCTCAGTCTGCGGGGTGTGGCGTTCGTCGGAGAAGAGATGGCCTGCTCGGCGGCCGCGTTCCCCGCCCTACGGATGTTCTCCCTCACGGGGATGTGCTGTCTGCGGCGGCTGCAACTGCCGAAGGGGGCCATGGTGTCCCTCGTCAGCTTCACCATCGAGGAATGCTTTTCCCTGGAATCGCTGCCGGAGGGGATGCAGGACATGCGGCGCCTCAAGGAGCTGAGGCTGTACCGCATGCCCGCCCCATTTTTAGAAAAGGTTACGGTGAATGGAGCTGATTGGTACAAGATACAGCACATCCCCTCCGTCCAAGTCGTCTGACAGTCCCGCCATCTATCTTTGCAGGTGGCTTCTCTCCCTCCTCTACCCCCTTGTTTACTTAAATGTGGTTGGGTGTGATCAATTCGGATGTCCTTTCATTAGTGTTCCTATTTTAAGAAGAAAAAGCAAATACTCATCTCACTAGAAGAGAGTAAAAGAAGAAACGAAGGAAAATTAGTCCCTTTGCGATAAAGAAAAGAGAGAAATAATTATAAAAATTGGAACAACACCCTTGAATCATTACCAATGGGGTCGGCAAGGTAAAGGTTATAACTTTAGAGAAAGTTTAATGCCACATTTTTTTATGAAAGCTCTCATTGAGGATTTTTTATAATGGTTAAGTCACTTGACTCCATTGTCAAGTATAACATATGTTCTTGTGTCCATAGGTTCTACTAATTTTTTAGTGAAGTATGCACTAAATTACATGCTTCAAATATTTGATTTTAGCCACAGCCAACAAGATTAATCACAGCTAATATCTTCTAAATCTAGGTTTTAGGTGACCTTAAATACTTTTGCCCTCTGATTACAGCAGGCTAGCTATGGTTCTTCACGTTCAGCTCCAAACTTTTTGGAGACGTCAATGTTTCTTCATAGGGAAGCTTTAATGTAGAGTATACCTTTAAGGGATTGGTATTGAGAAAAACAATTTATGACTTCAGGAGCGACCCAGCTTTTTTATTTTGACCGGGCCGCCTGAATTAGTGAAAATGGCCCGATCTCTGGACCATTCCAATCGGTGGGACTATTCTTTCGCAGAAAATAACATATAATTGGAAAATATTTGAAACGATAAATTTAATTTTTTTATTTTTGGCAGTTAAAAAAGAAAGGAAAAAAGGTTAAGGATCGGGATGGGTTGACCGGGGGTATTGAACCCGACGTGAATCGAACACGCAACCTTCTGATCTGGAGTCAGACGCGCTACCATTGCGCCACGGATCCCGAGGATGAATGTCAGACAATTTGACCAATCATAACAAATATTGGGCCCACCAATCCACAAACAGCGAGCTTGTGGTCGTCGAGGGCCCTTATCTTAGCCGCGCCAACGGAGTCCGGCCACGTCAGCTCGCAGAATCTTTAACCCCATCCTCGCTCCTCCCTCCCTCTCTCTAAATCTTCTGATATCAGAGACGCCTCCGGCAAAGCTCCGCTCCTCCGCTCATCGCCGCCGCCCTCTGCCCGTCGACGGCCGATCCGCCGCCATGGCCTCAGCCGTGCTGTCCGCCGCCGTGGCCTGCAACTCCGCTGCCGCCCTCCTCAGCCCCTCCCGCCGCTCCTTCCAGGGCCTGAGGCCGCTCAAGGCCACCGACTCCCCCGCCGCCGCTGCCGCCCTCTGCAGGAAGGCCGCGCCCTCCGCGGTGCGCCGCCGCTCCCCGGGGGTCCGGGCGGAGCTGAACACCTCCCTGGTGATCAGCCTCAGCACGGGGCTCTCCCTCTTCCTGGGCCGGTTCGTCTTCTTCAACTTCCAGAGGGAGAACCTGGCCAAGCAGGGCCTGCCGGAGCAGAACGGGAAGACCCACTTCGAGGCCGGCGACAGCCGTGCGCAGGAGTTCGCCGGCCTGCTCAAGTCCAACGACCCCGTGGGCTTCAACCTCGTGGACGTCCTCGCATGGGGCTCCATCGGCCACATCGTCGCCTACTACATCCTCGCCACCTCCAGCAACGGCTACGACCCCTCCTTCTTCAACTGATCCGCCCATCTTCTGTATGATAAAATGCCCCAGAGAGCTGCTGCAGCTTTCTGTGTGGATGTACAGCTGGGCGGGGCTGGGCGGGGCTGGGCGGGGCGGGGCGGGGCGGAGCGGAGCCTCCTTGTGGATCGGAAGGTTCGATGGGGATGAACTCTTTACAGGAGGGGGTGGTCTTCGATCCGATCCTTGCGATTCATCATCATCTTCTTCCTGAAATCTCTGCTCTTTTGGGACCGAAAATCTTGCACGGAAAGTACGAGCTGTCTTAGATCCAAGACGAGCCCCAGCGCCAAACATGGCAAGTTTGCCGTCTTGTCTATCTCAGATGAAGAACTCGTGAACCCAGTATCCGAAATGGGAACGAGGCCCCTCTGCAGCCATGTTTCAGCTGCAGATCTTGGTTCTCCTGGTAGAAGCTCTTGAGGAGCTGTGCTGATTGTTTGAGCTGCTGGATCTGTCTGATGCAGATTTCTGAATCTGCATGGAGTGCTCCTACATCCGTGCCAGGTCGAGATGAGCGATCTCTCTTTCGGGAAAATAACGATAATGCTAATAATTTTAGGGTTCTTGCACCCGTTTCGGAGGATTCCGAGAAAAGAAAGATCGCCCCAAGACGACCAACTCCGTGATCTTCTCTGCCGTCTGCTAGAAAAACGCTGTGTGGGTTCTCCTTACCCGAGCTCTTGGAGCGCTGCATTTTCCTGAGCGATTATTTTCCAGGGTAAAGTCGATAAGGATTCTAGCTATTATTATTTTCCCTTCAACATCCGAGTGGCTGAGCGCTGCTCGGTTGGCCACGTGGAAAGAGCGAGGAGGGACGATCCGGATTGTGTGGCGCGTGAGACGCCAGGAGGCCGGCAGGCGCTTCCCCTTGGGCTGTGTGGCCTGCAAGCTGGTTCTCACCCAGATTCAGATAACTCTTGAGTTCCCACATCTGGATTGGTCGCATTATCCACACACAAGGACGGCAGGCGATCCCGATTCTCTCTGCTTTCTTTCATTTTCATGGAGAGAGAGAGAGAGAGAGAGAGAGAGAGACTTGGGTTTGGTACGGTCGTTTTCCTTGTGGTGAATTCATAAAAAAAAGGACCTGGTTTGCTCATTAGTTTTGGCTTAATCTGGCCTGAAAATATTCATGGTTTACTTGGTTGAGTAAATTCTCATTAATCATTAATCAGACGTAGGTACATCGGCAAGCTAACAATTATGAGTAGTTGAAATTGACTTTTTTCCTTTTATATTCCCTTTCAAATCTCTAGGCCGCACGAAAAGAGTTGACTATACTCCAATGCAGGTAAGCTTCATCTTATGTAGAAGAAGGATTCCTCATAGACCTATTGAAATATCTAGGGAACTTCATCTTGACATTCTTTTCTGATGAATCAGTTTCTTATGCAACCTACTTAGGTCTAACAATCAAAAATCCCAAATCTTCTACTTGGTAATCTAGATTAATTGATATAGAAAAATACTCACAAAAGCAAAGAAAGCCCAAAACTAGTGGATCAAGCGTGCTAGAAATGTGAACTGTAGGTTCAAAAGATGAGAAGAACCGAAAATGCTGAAAATCATATTAGGCCCAAATAAAGCATGTGAATAATACAATGGAGTTTGCATATCTTATTTTCATTTAATTTAAGGTGTTTTAATTTATTTTTATTTTTAAGGACAACCTCAACTGATTTGCAGTTTATCAAAGGTCGCCACATGAAACCTTAAAATTATATTGATTATTATGAATTTTTATTCTCTTTGAGAAACCTCCAAGTACTTGAGTATTCAAGCAATCTTTGCAGATCCAAGGATGCATCTATAATGCATGTGGGTTCAAAGGTTGTTTAAGCCATTCTTTTAGATTCAAGGATAGGGAAAAAGCATATCCTTTGAGTCTAAGATTTTATTTTCATTTTTTCCATATTCAAGATTCAAAGAATTTAAGCTTATTGAAGATATGATTTAATGATGAACATGATGTAACAAACAGCGCATTGAAATTCAAAACTATTTATATGTTAATAGTTTATATGATATTAACAAGTATTTATGGGGTTTGAATTTCAAGTGCCTATGGTCACTAAATGTTACTATTAGGCAGTTCAATACATTCTCTACATAGAGATAACCTAATAACTTATATTGGAGTATTATATAAATGATATTTTAATGCTGACGATAAATTAAGATCAATTAGAAAATCAAATTATGTCTAGTTTATAATATACATGGTATGAGATTAAACTTGAAAATGCTCAAGTATAACAAAAGATAATATTCGTGAAAATTCATATAAAATCATATCAAGAGTCAATGTGACTTATGATATTAATCTAGTTGAATTGAATGATTACAACATAAAGAATTATTATTTTATATATTACTGTTAAAATTACTAACATCTACATAAATTATAATGATAGAAAAGGGATGATTAAGATACCAAAATAAAAAAGATTTTGTGATGTAAAATATGGGTATAAAATTTCACTCAATTATATGAATTTAAGTAATACATCTAATATTTAAAAATTAGTGAAGTGTATTCAGATTGAAAATTTGTGTCAATTTTCTTTTCTAAATAGTACCAGTTATATATTTAACATCATGTCTATTATTTGAGCCATCAAAATCATAATTTTTGATATTTTAATCAATATATCTTCTTCAATATTGCACAATGTGTGAGATAATTTAGTTTTGATTATCTTATCATGATTTTAATGAGATATATTTTATTAGTTCTATTATTATGATATTATAGTTCTAATAAATAAATATGAACTAATATGATTTGAATATGAACACTAGGTGATGACAAAATCAAGTATTGATTCTACTTGAGGGGATCTGAACCATCTAAATGACATGCTATAAGTCTCTCAAATATTTGAATTAATCATATTTAGAGTAAATAGTCATTGAAAAATCACAAAGATCTTATAAATTTTTTGTACAAGATTTGTTTATAAATACTACTATCTTCTAATGACTGAATTAAGTGAGAATATTATCCTTACCTCATCAACGACCTTAACTTCATATTAAATTTTTTTTGCAGGAAATTCAAGTAAGGCAAAGTAAGGCTCATGGTGGCATGTCAAAATACATGAAGATATTAATTCAAGGAGAATTGAAAGATCATCTTCAACTTGTTCCAAACTTAAAAATCCTTCAATTCATAGCCAATAGTATGATAAAAGATAAAAATGATTTTAAGTTAGTAGACATTATTTTATTTATCAAACATTTCGAAATATATAAAATTTACATTATCTCTATAAGATTATTCAAAGTGAAATTATTTCATATAGGTTATGAAAAAAGTTAAAATTAAATTATTGTTGGCTTCTTAGGGTTACGAATCTAGAATAAAATTTTATGATGAAATTTCACGAGAATTGTGCCTTGTTATTAACAGTATATAATTAAATGGTCATAATTAATAGAATCTAGAAACAAAATTGTTCTTAGAAAGTGGATGTAGGTAGTGAGCTGAATCACTACAAAATCTCTAATACATATTTTTTAATCTATGAAAAATATATGAAATAGAAAGATAAAGGAAAGATAAAACTATGTAAATTCAGTCATAATCCAAGTACATTAAGGAACATATTAATTCAACCTCTCTCCCCTTCTTGATCCCAGTGGAAACCAAAACCCAATCCAACACCTTCATAAATAAATACTCTACATTTAGCTTGAATGCAAGAGTGAGTGAAGAAAAAAATTAGAAAAGTTATCATGGCCACGGCCTTCCTCCAAAGAGTACAAGACCCATTATTAGTGCATCTTTGAGCACATAAAGTCATAAAATACTTACAAATGCTTAAACCCTTCAAGGTATCCTCCATGCTAAGACTTCCATACCAAGAAGTCAAAGGAATTAAATTCCAAAATGTTTGGACCTGAATGCCAAGAACCATAATTAGTTTGTTGTAATTTAGTGCATAAGTATTTAAGGGTCATCTAGAGCCTTAATTTAGTGGAGCATTAATTTATTATATGTTTCACTAAAAAATTTAGTAGAGCTTAAGGACACAAGAACATAATATGAGTGGAGCAAGTTAAGTCACATACTACTATAAAAGTCATGCGTAAAATATTATTGTTTGGCCTCTTAGAGTTCTCAATCTAGAATATATGCATGAGTCTCTTCTTTCTAGTTCCTAAATCATGAATCTAGAAAAAGATTATTAAGATACTAAATTATTTAAAAATGTTAAAATCACTAATTAATCATTGACATGTCATTTAAAAAATATTTCAAGGACAAAATAAGTGTAACTTAAGGACACAATAAAACATGTAGTACTTGAGAGTGGAGTAGGTCCAATGACACAATCATGATAAAATATATATGAAATATCTTCTATGTTGTCTAGTTTCTATATGCACCACAAAGATTAAAAGAAAAATTAGATTAAAGTATTTTCAATTCATCTTCTTCTCCTCTTTGTGAAGTGATTACATATAAATAACTCTCAATTAAAGCTTGCATAAAAATTATGACATTGAAATTTTTCTGAAGTAATAACTTTTACCTTGAAAACCAAGTTGATAATGATTCTAGGGTGTTGTTCTAAATCTGATAATTACATTTCATTCTTTAGAGCTTCCAAGCTCAAATAGTCTAATTTTTTCATAATAATTTCACACTTTTCCTTATATCAGATAGTCTATTTTTCCTTCTTTTCTTTTTTTACTCCCAAGTAGTGAGATGATTTTTCTGTTTTTTCCTAAAATAGGAATAATAGTTAAAGAATATCAGAATTGATCATACCCAACTAAATTATATTTCATAGTAGGGGTGGAAAAACTTTAACGAAGCGGATATGCCTTGTCTTGGACCAATCAGCTCCATCCTTCTCAGCCCTTTTTATGAATGCGGCGGGCATGTACTCAAGCCTCAGCTCTCCGAGGGACCGCATGCCCTCCATCCCGTCCGGCAGGGATTCCAGCCGGGGGCACCTGCCGATGGTGAAGCTGACGAGGGATCCCATGGCCCCCTCCCCCAGTCGCAGTCGCCGGAGCGCCGCCAAGTTATAGATAATGAGCTCCCGTAGCCGCGGGAACCCGGCCGCCGAGCAGGCCATCTCATCTCCGACGAACACGCCACTGGACAGACTGAGATTCCCAAGGTAGGGCAATCCCTCCAGCAGAGCCAGAGGGTCCTGCTCCAGTCGGCAACCTTTCAGGTAGATCGCGGTGACGTTCTGCGGAAGGTTTCCGGCCGCCAGTCCGCCAACCTTCCTTATCTTCCCGTTCAAGCTCAGCTCGTGAAGCCCTGCGTGGCCCGTCAAGTCCAGGCCCAGCACGTTGGGGACGCAGCTCCCTTTCAGTTCCAAGAAGTTGAGGCGCTTCAGCCTCTGAATGGCCTCCGAAAGCGGCTTGTTATGAGCTTCTGATACGCCCAGGATCGTCAGCTTCCGGAGACTGGAGAGCTTTCTCAGGCCCGCCTGCACCCACGCGCCGGCGGCGGCGGTGTGAAGCGTCTGCAACTCCGTTAGGGTTCCGCAGAAGGAGGCCTGCAGCTGGGCACGATGAGCATGCACGTGCCTCAGCGTCTTAATCCTCCAGACACCCTGCGGGAGAGTGATCCCGAAAACAACCCTGATATCGAGCGTCTGCAGCTTGCCGAGGTTCTCAATGGAGGACGGGAGGCTGGTCAGCCTGGTGCCCCTGAGGCCCAAGTAGGTCAGATGGACCATGGCCCCGATCTCCGGCGGGAGCGTGTCGATTGGCGCGCCTTCGAGGTCGATCACCCTGAGAAGCTTCAGAGGGCACAGGTTGAGCAAGGAATCGCCGAAGCACTGGTCGTCCAGGTGGAAGCAGAGCAGGGAGCGCAGGTTCGGAGCTAGGCAGCTCGAGCTTGAGAGGTAGGTGCTCGCTTTCTCGTGGACGGCGAGCCTGCGCGACCTCACGGCGTGCGTGGAGGTGAGCCCCCCGTGGACGTCGAGGAACTGGTTCTTCCGTCCTTCATCCTTGGCGAGGTCGAGGAGAAGATCGTGGATCCTGCATCTGTCGATCCGCCCCATGGGATTCCGGTCCACCACCTGAAGAACGGACCTGTTTGCGAGCTTCTCGAGGTGCTGCTCCGCGGTTTCTTCCAAGGTGAGCCCCGCTGCCGGCGGGATAAACCCCTCTGCAACCCACAGCTGAACCAGCTTGGTGGCGTCGATCTCCATGTCCTCGGGGAAGAGCCCTATGTAGAGGAAGCATATCTTCAGGTCGCTGCTAAGATCGTCATAGCTCAAGGCAAGTATGTTCTTGATCATCTCGTCTCTCTCTGCGCTCAGTTCCTGGGTAAGACGGCCGCAGAGGCCCTCCCACTCGTACCTCCTCCTCGCCCTCTCGATCACCAGGCCGCCGAGAACGAGGATCGCGAGGGGCATGCCGCGGCATCTTCTCACCATCTCCTTCCCCACCTTCTCCAGCTCCGGGGGGCACCCCTCGCCGCCGGGAAACACCTTCGCGCAGAACAACTCCCAGCTCTCCTCCTCGCTCAGAAATGGAAGCCTGTGGATTTCTCCCTGCGCATACATGGCGACAGCCTCTATGCGGGTGGTGAGGATTACTCTGTTAGAGATGAAAGCCCAATATGGACTTAGCACGGAAGCTAGAAGACAGAAACAAAATGAACAACTCACAACCGGAGACACAAAGATTTACGTGGTTCGGAGGTTGGCCTCCTACGTCCACGGGCGGCGATGAAAAACTCCACTAGATGTAGAAGAAGTACAGAATAGCACTCCCCAGAACCCAGAATACAGACCTCTAATCTTGGCCCTCAAAGAACTCACTAGTTCCTCACCAACAAGTAGAGATCACTCTGTTGAAAACTCACTCCCAACCCTCTGGTACCCTCTGGTCACTGGTGCTACTACTTATGCTACATATGAGATGAAAAGAGATGGCCTCTATTTATAGACCTCCTGGAACCACCTCGGGAAACGTGCCAGCGACTCCTCGGGAAACGTGCAGACGGTTTCCTCCTTGAAGCTGGAACGGTTCAGCTGAACCGTTTCCCTTCTGGTTCGGCCTGCCCGTTACTGGGCCGTTGAGAAGCGTGAGAAGCGGTCCACATCGTGGGCCATTTCAAACGTCTCACCTTCTCTCTCTCTTCTCTCTCTCTCTCCTCCGCATTTAATGCGGTCTTCTCTGCTGCCGTTTGAGCTGACATGACGTGGCCTTGATGAGCCACGTGCCCAACAACCTCCCCCTTCAGCTCATAAGGGAGATTGTCTTCATGATCCTCAAGGAGCGTGCATGCCGATCAATTGTCGGCAGATCTCTTGCCTCTCTTTAGGTAGAGACTTGGTCAACATATCTGCTCCATTGTCATCTGTGTGAATCTTCTTGATCTGTAATTGATTCTCTTCAATTACATTCCTGATCCAATGGTAACGCACATCGATATGCTTCGACTTCGAATGAAATGTGGGATTCTTACTCAAATGAATAGCACTTTGACTGTCGCAAAAGACCACATACTCCTCTTGCATCTGTCCTAATTCTCGTGAGAATTCTTTCATCCATAGCATTTCCTTACAAGCTTCTGTGACAGCAATATATTCAGCCTCTGTTGTTGACAAAGCAACACATTTTTGCAACCTGGATTGCCATGACACAGCTCCCCCTGCAAAGGTAATCACATAGCCTGAAGTAGATTTCCGTGTGTCAATATCTCTGGCCATATCAGCATCTGTATATCCTGCCAATATAGGGACATCATCTCCAAAACTTAGACAAACTTTAGAGCTCCCTTTGAGATATCTAAATATCCACTTTACTGCTGCCCAGTGCTCCTTTACTGGATTTGTAAGAAATCTGCTAGTAACACCCACTGCATATGCGATGTCTGGTCTTGTACATACCATTGCATACATCAAACTCCCAACAGCTGAAGCATAAGGTATTCTCTTCATCTTCTCCTTTTCCTCATCACTTGATGGACTTTGTTCTGCACAAAGTTTAAAGTGATTTGCCAAAGGAGAACCAACAGGTTTTGCAGAATGCATACCAAACCTATCTAGCACCTTCTCGATATATTTTTCTTGTGACAACCAAATCTTCTTGGCCTTCCTGTCACGAAAAATCTGCATACCAAGTATTTGTTTTGCTGGCCCCATGTCCTTCATAGCAAATGACTTGTTTAGCTCTTTCTTCAATCTGTTAATTGTTGACAAATCTTTTCCAAAGATAAGCATATCGTCAACATATAATAAGAGAATCACAAAACTCTTATCAAAATTCTTGATGTATGCACAATGGTTTGTAAAAGTACGTTTGTATCCATTTTCATTCATAAATGAATCAAACTTCTTATACCATTGTCTAGGCGCTTGCTTTAATCCATACAAGCTCTTCTTCAATTTGCACACAAGATGCTCTTTTCTTTTTATCTTGAAGCCTTCTGGTTGCTCAATGTAAATCTCCTCCTCCAAGTCACCATGAAGGAATGCTGTCTTTACATCTAACTGCTCGACCTCCAAGTCCATACTGGCAGCCATACTTAGAGCAACACGGATAGAAGACATTTTCACAACTGGAGAGAATATTTCATCAAAGTCAATACCTTGCACTTGGTTGAAGCCTTTGACAACTAATCTGGCCTTGTACTTCGGCACTGAAGTATGCTCTTGAGTCTTCAATCTGAAAACCCACTTGTTCTTCAATGCTTTCTTCCCCTTGGGTAGCTCCACAAGATCATATGTCTGGTTTTTCTGCAGTGCTTCCATTTCTTCATACATAGCTGCCAACCATTCCTTAGTATGCTCACTTTTTAATGCCTCCTGGTAACTTTCTGGTTCACCTGCATCAGTAAGCATAATATATTCTTCTTGTGGATATCTTCGTGAAGGTTGATGCTGTCTACTAGACCTTCTAAGATGAGGCTCTGTTGGAGGTAGCTCTCCTCCTTGCTCCTCTTCTTGTCTTGTAGGTAAATCTGCATCAGCTTCAGCCCTTTCTTCTTGCAATTCTCCCCCTCCATCATTGTGCTCATGATGGATGACTTGGTCATAATCTGTAAATACTTCTGCAGAATCTTTGACCACTGGAACTTTCTTTATATCTTCAATATTTTGATCTTCAAAGAAAGTTACATCTCGGCTTCGAAACACTTGTTGCTTCACTGGATCCCATAATCTGTAACCAAACATGTCACATGGATATCCAAGAAAAATACACTCCTTTGTCTTCCCATCCAATTTGGACCTTTTCACGTCAGGAACATGTGCAAATGCGCGACAACCAAATACTCTCAAATGCTTATAAGAAACATCTTTTCCTGTCCATATATTATTTGCAACATTTCCATCTAAAGGCATACATGGAGATAGGTTGATGAGATCAATAGCTGTTCTTAATGCTTCATCCCAAAATCTTTTGGATAATTTGGCATGTGAAAGCATACTCCTGATCTTCTCCATAATGGTGCGATTCATCCTCTCTGCAATAGCATTGTGTTGAGGAGTGCCTGGGACTGTCATTTCATGAATAATACCTTGCTTCCT
Organism: Spirodela polyrhiza; assembly: GCA_024713555.1. Taxonomy (NCBI): domain Eukaryota; kingdom Viridiplantae; phylum Streptophyta; class Magnoliopsida; order Alismatales; family Araceae; genus Spirodela; species Spirodela polyrhiza. The sequence goes on along the minus strand of CM046545.1, from coordinate 2,164,402 downwards.
GCAATATTCATCAAATAAGCCCATATATTCACCACCATTATCAGATCTTATGCATTTCAGCTTTCTATCAGTCTCCTCTCCACCTTGACATGAAATTCCTTGAAACGCGTCAACAACTTGATCTTTAGTCTTCAAAGGATATGCCCAAACTTTCCTGGAATGGTCATCAATGAAAGTGACAAAGTATAATGCACCACTAATGCCATGAACATCAATAGCACCATCAGCCGTCTTTGTCCTCAATGGACCACACACGTCTGTATAGACTCGCTCCAAAACATGCAACTTTCTAGGCAAAGGTGGACTAGAAAAAGAAACTCTGTGTTGTTTGCCAGCCAAGCAATCAATACATGGGTTCAAATGAATACCTTTGAACTTGGGTAGGACTTCCTTCCTTGAGAGAGCTTGTAATCCCTTCTCGCTCATGTGTCCTAGCCTCTTATGCCACAATTCCATACTGGAATCCTTTTCTGTAGCATTTATCTGATCACCACAGCCTGCAGCTTGCATTCTGTATAAGGTATTGTACTTCTTTCCAGAAGCTACAATAAGTGAACCCTTAGTGATTTTCCAGTCACCTGCACCAAACTTGCCATGAAAGCCATCGTCATCAAGCATTCCAACTGAAATTAAATTCAATCTTAGACCTGCCACATGTCTCACATTCTTCAGTACCAATTCATAGCCAAGATTGGTCCTGATGTGGACATCACCGATACCAATGATGTTTGCTGTCCCTTCGTTGCCCATCTTGACAACTCCTAAGTTTCCAGCTTTGTACTTGGCAAAATACTCTTTCTTTGGTACGGCATGATACGAAGCTCCTGTATCAATGATCCATTCTGAATCTTTGCCAACACAAGAAAAAATTTCGTCAGTAGTAGACAAAATCAAATAATCACCACTTTGAACAGGGCCACGGTGTTCCCTTTTGATTCTTCATTGTCTACATCTTTTCCTTTTTCTTGTTCTTCTTGGGCTGCTTGCACTGATTCTTGAAGTGTCCTTTTTCACCACAGTTGTAACAAGTAATCTCCTTCCTTGATCTTGACTTGCTTCTACCTTTGAGTGACTTTTATCTCTTGACTTTGACCGCCCTCTATTTTCTGTGACGAGTGCTTGTGCTTCACTATGAGAACTGGTTGAGTTTTTCCGTCTCAACTCCTCATTGAGTAAGCTGCTTGTTACTTGGCTCATGGTGACAACACCATCTGGTGCAGAATTGATGAGGGACACCACCAATGTCTCCCAACTATCCGGCAACGAACCGAGAAGTAACAAAGCCCGTAACTCATCATCAAGACACATCTTCATAGAGGTTAACTGGTTAACAATACTCTGTATTTCATTCAAATGCTCAGCAATAAAAGATCCCTCCTTGTATTTCAAATTCACAAGCTTCCTGATCAAGAATGCCTTGTTACCTGCTGTCTTTCTCTCGTAAAGACTTTCTAGCTTCTTCCAAAGAGAATGTGCAGAGTTCTCAGTGGATACGTGGTGAAAAACACTATCATCAAGCCATTGCCTGATGAAGCCAATAGTCTTTCGATCTAGCCTTTTCCATTCATCAACTGATGTCGCCTCTGGTTTTGCACCATCTCCTTGCAGAGGTCCATACATGTCCTTGCAATACAAGAGATCCTCCATTCTTGGTTTCCATATTGTCCAGTTGTTCCCATTCAAGCTGATCATGCGAGAAATATTTCCTGTCTCCATAATCACTAACAAAGAACCTGGCTCTGATACCAGTTGTTAGAGATGAAAGCCCAATATGGACTTAGCACGGAAGCTAGAAGACAGAAACAAAATGAACAACTCACAACCGGAGACACAAAGATTTACGTGGTTCGGAGGTTGGCCTCCTACGTCCACGGGCGGCGATGAAAAACTCCACTAGATGTAGAAGAAGTACAGAATAGCACTCCCCAGAACCCAGAATACAGACCTCTAATCTTGGCCCTCAAAGAACTCACTAGTTCCTCACCAACAAGTAGAGATCACTCTGTTGAAAACTCACTCCCAACCCTCTGGTACCCTCTGGTCACTGGTGCTACTACTTATGCTACATATGAGATGAAAAGAGATGGCCTCTATTTATAGACCTCCTGGAACCACCTCGGGAAACGTGCCAGCGACTCCTCGGGAAACGTGCAGACGGTTTCCTCCTTGAAGCTGGAACGGTTCAGCTGAACCGTTTCCCTTCTGGTTCGGCCTGCCCGTTACTGGGCCGTTGAGAAGCGTGAGAAGCGGTCCACATCGTGGGCCATTTCAAACGTCTCACCTTCTCTCTCTCTTCTCTCTCTCTCTCCTCCGCATTTAATGCGGTCTTCTCTGCTGCCGTTTGAGCTGACATGACGTGGCCTTGATGAGCCACGTGCCCAACATACTCGGCTGCCCGGGGAGTCCGGCAGGGCGGAATTTATGAGATCCCAGGCCCCCTTCTCCCAGATATCGTCGATGACCACCAGGTACCTCACCTTCTCTAGGCAGTCTCTGAGTTTCTTCACCAGCTGCATGTCTTTCAAGCTCCTGATATCCTCCCCCTTCCTCGCCCCTGGGATGCAGTCTAGGATGCTCCGCAGAAGTTCAGTGGCCGCGAACGTCTGGCTAACAGTGACCCAAGCTCTGTAAGCAAAATGGTCCTTGACCGCATCGCTGTTGTAGATCCTCTTGGCGATGGTGGTCTTTCCCATTCCTCCCATCCCCACTATGGATATGACTGTGAACTTGCTATCCCCATTCAACAGCTTCTCCGCCATGGATCGCTCGGCCTCAGCGAATCCCACGACGTTCAGCCCCCTGGACAGTGCAGACTTCTGCAGCTCAGACGTGCCTCGCGCCGCAGAGGAAGGGGATCTACCTTTTGGCTTGATCTTTATGTCGTGGATCTTCATCTGGTCGAAGATCTCGCGGATTTTCTTCCGGGCATCTTCGATGCGGGTACCCAGCTCGTGACGAGCAGAGGTTTCGCCCACGCAGACGAGGAAGCTCACCAGGGAGCCTCTGAAGCCGCTGCGTTTCTTCTGGTCGATCATGAGATAGAAATCGTCGATGATGTCCTCAGCTTCATAGGCGGCTTCTCTCAGCTGTTGGACCAGTTCCTCCACCAGAGGTGTAAATTGAGTTCTGTTCCTGACGAAATTTTCTAGGGATCTATTGATGAACCTGAGTTCTCTCTGCAGGGATTCGAATTGGGGCTTGACTCGAGCTAGCAGTTTGACTTCCTGTGAGAGCAGCTCGTCCAGTTTCTTCAGGATCAGGGTGATGACTGTATCAACCATTGCCTGCAGATACAGAATGCGTCCGATGGGGCTCCTGCTCGCGGTTCTTGCTCAGTCGCCAGTTCCTGCCATGGAAATCAGAACGGATGAGCGATGGGACAAGAAAACGGGGGTCACCCTCCTCTGAGCAGTGAGCCCGTTCTGATCCATCCTCGTGTTCCTTCCCACACCATACAGAGAAACTAGAGAGAGAAAGGCCGTCAAAGAGCTACTCCGATGGGCACCAAGATGAAACAGAGAGGAGATGTCTAATCTAGAAGGCGTCACAGATCTCGAAGATCATTCATCTGATGTATGGAGGTACTCGACGGGAATGATCCACGCCGCAACATGCGGTGAAGACGATTATTCCAGATTTGAAGGTCGGAGACGACGAGCAAGCTCTCATGGTCGTTCCATATCATCGCCTCGCAAAACGGAGACCAACAAAAGTCAACTCACCTGGCTTCTCCGCAGGTTCTGGAGAATAGCGTAGCAGGGGCTGTTCCGGGAGGGCCGGTGGCGCCCGCGGGGGGCGGATGGAGGGCTCAGAGTGCCGGCCCGACGTGAGCCTGTGCCAGTACAGCGGCCGGCGCTCCGAAGGCCTACGGCAGAGAGCGCCTCGCCGTCGTCTCCGTCGCCGGCATAAGACGACTCCTGCCAGCGGTGCTTCACAACCAGAGAGAGCTGGTGGGCCGCTGCGACGAGCGATTGTGGCTCCTCCCCTCGGTGGAGCTCAGCCTCGTCGGCCATGTGAGCGAGTTTGTAGGGTCTGTGACGAGATCCTCGGGCAACTAGTCGATAAAAAACAGGCCGTCCTTCGCAATCATGCGTGGTTCTGTTGCGTCTCCGCGTGGAGGAGGAGAGTGACCATTCAAAGCGCTGTATCTTGGGGGCCTTCTCTCTCTAACTCTCTCTCTCTCTCTCTCTCTCTCTCTCTCTCTTGCTTGTTTTGTATGTATGAGAAGAGTTCGATTGGCGAAGCTAGTCAACCGAATAAATTACCGGGGTCTCCCATGGCTTTGGACGCGTTTTCCCAAAATATTTGCATTCTAAACTCTCTCTCTCTCTCTCTAGGGTACACCGATAATGATCAAGGAAAACGGGCACGATCACGATCATGATCGGAGTCGTCGATCGCTCGGCAGATCGAAGGCCTATCCATTAGATGAGTACTTTCCATCATCCAAGGGTTAGGATTAAAGATCGATGAAATAGAATCAATATTTTCTCGCCCTTGACTCCCACTCCCGCCGCCACTTTCGTGGGCACCGCCAGGAGGAGGGCCGCCGTGGCCAGACAGAGTGCCACGAAGATCCCCGTGGCGTGGGGACCTCGCCATGTCATCCAGGAGGTTCTGTGCATGCCACGTGGCAGCCCGTAGGTTGTCGCACCTCGCCTGCAGTACCTCCGGCGGCCTAGCGCTCGGCGGGGGGTCCAGCTCCTCCGCCAGCTGTGCCATCGCCTCCAGCTGGGACGCCCTCAAGTAGACGTTCCCGGTGGATGCCGCACCACATAGACTCTCGGTGGTTCCACACACCCACCAAGCCACGTGGACTACCAGGAGGGCACGATGAGTTCGGTGTGCCAGATGAGCAGGACGAGTACTCCGTGGGCGATGATCGTCACCGTCGGATGCGGCCACATCCTCATTCAGCGCGCCATGTTGGCCACCCACGACAGCGCGGCGGCCGCGCGGTTCCAGCTAGCACCGTGGCCCCTCTCGGCCACCCGATCATGATCGATCGGATCATAGTTTATTATATCTTACAGTTTCATACAGTTTATTATATAGAATATTTTAATATAGTGTATTATATATTATAGTTTAATATTATAGTTGAGATAAGTATTATATGTTATTATATCTTATAGTTTAATATAATAATATTAAATGTCGATCACCCCTCCCTTCGCATCTCAGACAAGACGACGCTATATTGACGAGAATGATCACGAGCCTTCCCGAGATAACAGCAGCCCGCAAGGCCGAGATAACAGCAGCCCGCGAGGCCTGTGGTCGTCTCTCTTGCTCAAGCCGACCACAGGACTCTCTCCCTCCCTCCCTCCCTCTCTGTGCGCTACTCGACTCATCGATGACCCCGGGAGGGGGAGACTTTTATCTAAATAGAGAGGGGGAGGTGCGGTGCGGGAGGGCAGCGCGGGTGTACATCACTGGCCAGACAGAGGCTCCGCGTTGACTGATTGGTTCACATCGCCGTTCTTTCTTGACTAATATCCATGAGAAAACGCCATTGACTTCGTAAGTCAAGCATTACAATGACCTGACTTTGTTCACTGATTTGAGACCTTTCCTTTTGCCTTCTTTCATTCTATTCTTTGCACCTCTCTCTCCGTCCCTCTCTCTAGAAGTCATAGGTTGGCATGTGGAGCCGGACCAGAATGAAGCTATTTATAAATTTATTTCATTTTCTTATAATTGATTGTTTTGTCAAATGAGGGAAGACTACACCCCTTTTTACAAGGCAGTCAAAGATCTCAGAACCACGCGCTCCATTGTCCAGCCAATGGAACTCTGCCACATCATCTCATTCCGAGCTTTCCAACATCCGACAGACCCCCCTTGCCCCTGTGCTGAGCGGCTGGACTTCAGATTGACGGTCTGGATTGATTCATTGGCTCGACGACCTTGGTAACATGTGGAGTTTTATATTTTACGCCCTTACCAATTTCATAACTTTAAAGTGGCCTTCATATACGGTATGTAATTAAAGATTATGAAATATAAGTAAAATAAGTATTATTTTAGTGCAGATTTAAACCGCAGCTCACCCGCTTTCACCCTTTCCACAGGGGTACTCCAGGTGACCTCCTCTCTCTCTCTCTCTCTCTCTCTCTCTCTCTCTCTCTCTTTTGTGCGTGTGTACGAAGCTCGCATCGCCGGAGGAAGGAATGGGGAGGGAGAAGACAGGGGAGGAAGGGCTGCTGGATCTTCTCGAGGAGATGACGGGCGCCATGAAGATGTGGCAGCTGAAGCGCCTCGTGCGGCAGTGGAAGGCCCTGAGCATCCGCCGTCACTCCGCCGCCGTCGGTGACATCGGCGGCGGGTCGGGCCTCCTCCGCCGCGTCCCCCCCCCCGGCTTCATGGCCGTCTACCTGGGGCCGGAGAGGCGGTGCTTCGTCATCCCCACGCGCTTCTTCGCCTTCCCGGTCTTCTTCTCCCTCCTCACCTGCGCCGAAGAGGAGTTCGGTTTCTACGCCGCCGCCGGCCTCGTCCTCCCCTGCGCCGCCGAGTTCTTCCGGCGGGTCCCCGAGATCCTCGGCACCGACGAGGCCCGTTTCAGGGACCTCGCCCTCGAGGGCTTCGTGGAGCTGAGCGGCCTCGCCGGCCCCGACACCTTCCGTCTCCCCTCCATCAATTGCAAGCAGGACGCCACTTTCCCGCCGCCGCCGCCGCCGCCGCCGCCGCTGCAGAAGACCGGGGTCTGACGATGTTTTGTAGGGCTTTTTCGCCTGGTTCGGAAGAGGAGAGGGGGACTGTGTGGAGACGGTTGTGATGCGGTCTTTTTTAACAGTTGCATCCATCCATCCATTCATCCTTTGTCTGAGAGGAAACCCTAATGTCCCCTCCTCCGCCATGGCTGCGGCGACCTTCCTCGCCTTCAGTCGAGTTTTCTTAGATCTCCCGAGCTCGCTCCAATCTGCTGCTGATGTGGGTTCTTCCCGCCATTTCTTCTCCTTCCCTCTCCCCTTCTTCTCCCGGAGTTTCAGCCCGGTCTCCGCCGTCGCTTCTGCTCGCCGGCGCTCATTCGTCGTTTAATCGTCGTTCTCCACGGCACCGGTGAGGGGTTTCTCGGCGGCTACAATGGCTGCTGCTCCGGCGTGAGCGGGGGGGCTCTTCCGTCCTCTCTCTCTCTCTCTCTCTCTCTCCTCTCTCTTTCTTCCTCGTGTGACGACACGTACCTACCGCTCTTGGCGGAAAGGCTAATAGGATCTCCAGATGAGAACGCGTACCGCAGTCGAGGGTAATTGAGTCATTTAGAGTTCCCCTAGTACTCCCCCATACCAAACCGTATCGACCTTTGAGTGCTCCGTACCACGGTCACCTGATTCCCTTCTTTAAAGGGCCTATTCAGGCCTGTTGAGTGACCCAATCAGATTTCTCGTTCATCTGCCCATTAACGGCAGCGCTCATATTACATCATAAAGATGTCTAATTTTTCTAAGCTAATCAATGAAAAATGAGAAGAAATATCAAATTACTTGATTTCAAATGTGATGAGACTATATGGAGAATAGTACAATAGATTTTATATTATATTTTAGCAAGGTTATTTTCTTTGAAGATCATTCCCGAGAACTGTCTATTTAATGATTTAATACATGCTAACATGAATAGCCAAGGTCGGTACCTTCAGACCAATTTCTACGTGACAGGAGAAGAACAGGAAAATCAGAAGAAATAAAGAAAGAAAGAGAAAGAGAATTCGAATTTTTGTGGATTTATTGGGGGTTTCATGTATATTTGGGGCTGAATATTGGGCTAGGTATATTAGCCCCAATATCCAAAGGCAGCGTTTTTTCTTCCCCACAATCTTCCTCACCTTCTCGGTCTTTCCCTCCCTCACCCGCCCAGAGGAGTGGGGCTCGGCTTCTCCACATTGATACTTATTGAATAGATGAAAGGAGGTTCATCAAGAACCGCACGGTCGTAGTATAAACAGGCTCCATGATGGAGTGCGAACTACTCATGAATTAATAAAGACCGTAAACTGCAGAATCTGTGGAAGTAGTGAAATAATTGAGTGTAGGAATAGTAAGCAGACACTTAACCCTCTAAAATGCAGCAACCCATCTCGCGCTTTGTCGATTAAACTTCAGTAAAATTTCATCTTCTTTAGGGGATGCAGTGGGGCTCGTTGAAGATCTCTCCATCTGTTTACTCTCTTTGTTTTTCTCGCGGAGGGTTTAGGAACATCTCTTTTCCTTGGTCCCCTCACGTTTACCTCCAATAACACACACACGGGAACGAGACAGAGAGAGAAAGAGCAGAAGAAAAAAGAGAGAACGATAGTGAGAAAACGGCAAGAAGAAAGAGAGGGTGTGTGTGTGAGAGAGAGAGAGAGTGCAGCGAGAGAGTGAGGGGGAAAAGGTCGAAGAGAGAGAGAAGGGGCGGAAATAGAGAGTGCAACGAGAGAGAGGGGAGAGGGTGAGAGGATGACGAGTGAGAGAGACGAGAGCGGAGAGAGAGAGGGCAGGTAGGATTATTTTATTTCTTCCCCGCTAAAAATGGGCCACATGAATTAGAAAGAATTCAGTTGAAGAAAAGTTGCCAACAATCCATTGTAGATGACCATCTAAACTCTTTCATATTACATTTACACAAAACAATGAACAGCCACCTTGAAATCTTCAGTCAATAAAAATATATTTGTCTAGGATCTAAAAGTTTTGAAAGGCCCCTTAGATACATCTGATATAGTACTAATCGATGAACTTGAAATATTTCATCCTCCAACTTATATTGAAAAATAGCTTGTCAATAAACCCCCAAAAATACAAAATAAATGACATTATAACAAATGAAAAGAATAACAATCATCATATTCTTTTGGCTTTTTTCATTCGGTCTTATATTTCGCACTCTCATTGTGAGAAGAACATACTTTCTTCAAAGGCAGTTCACACAATCTAGGATTACCTTCAAAACTACTATTCAAAAAAGTACTGAATTATTTATCATGGGGATCATACCAGTCAAGTTGTTGAAGGCAACACTGAAAACTTCAAGATAGGAGAGTCGAACCATTTCCTTTGGAATAGAGCCACTTAAATGATTATGTGAGAGATCTAAACTCTCCAGATTATCCACACCTGCCATTAACATTGGCAAAGAACTTTGGATGAGGTTGTTTGATAAGTCTAATGACCAAAGCCCCTTAAGTTCTCCAATTTCTTGAGGAATGATGCCACTAAACATGTTCATTGACAAATCAAGGTGAGCCATCTGCTTGAGAAGGTCACCTCTGTATGAAAAGAAAAAATTCTTAGACTTGAACAATACACTTTGTGTAGTGAGATTCCATGGGGTGGCCTCTTTTGAACTTGTTGATTTCCACGATGAAATATTGTGAAAGCAAGGTAAAAGCTCTCCTAATAAGTTGTTTTCAGAAAGATCTAGGGAATGTAGATATTACATTTGACATAAATTTTTGGGTAACACACCTTGAATATGATTCTTTTTCAAAGACAATGTTCTCATTTCGGGGAAATAGGGTAGATTTTGAGAGAGAGTGTTTGTAAAGCTATTGTACGCAACATTGATGAGCTCTAGATAAGAAGATTTGGATAACTGATGATATCAAATAGTTAGTGATAATTGTGTATAATTATGTTTCTTTTTATTGATTTATCTTACTATTACACACATATAATCTAATAGTTATGTTTAAAACTAGAAAAACATGTATTACCCATTTAGTCCTAATTTATTGAATTTATTGATTTAGAGACTAACCCCACTTGACTCTCTTAAGTCAAATGGATTATTATCATTATTTCTTTTGAGCTTTTGTTGAGACACAAGACTTAGGTAATTTTCAATGATGAAATTGAGATGCAAAAGGAGTAAATCAGCCCATGTTCAAGCCCAATGAGATGGGCCTGACACAGAACTGAAAGGTGGTCCATGTCCACCTAAAGAGGAGGCCCACTTTCAAAGGAAGACTTTAAATCTCAAAGCTGAAGAGTTGCTTGCTGATTTCAGGAGAGAGGAGGACGAGATCTAAGGCCCAAAATGAATCGATCCAACCCATTTTTTTTGTCTTTCACAACCAGATCCGTATATATATTGTCAATTCCTCCTCCATCAATTTAACCTAGAACTGCTGCCCTAACCTGTGGTTGGCAGCCAATAAATAATATTTTTCTTAGTTCCACTCTTTTTTGAGATTGTCTAAGTGAGGGAGAAGCGATCCGTGACTGAGAGCACAGAGGAGGGGAGGGGAGAAGAACCTAGGCTGTGATTGGTGTGACAATAAGGTTCAGATCTTCTTCCTTTCCCTCACCCTTTTCCCTTCTCTTGTTTGCCCAGGTTATCTCTTCAGAGGATAGCCAAGGTTCAGAGCTCCCTATGCCACAACCATGCCCAATATTTTGTTTTGTAGTGAAAGTTATGGGCAAAATATCCTGCCATTTGCCGATGCATCAATACCCCTACACCTACCACCCACACACTTGTCTGTCTGTTTGCCAACGCATCATTGACTGAACGACGCTTGCCAATGGATGATCACTCGTTCATTGTTCACAAACACGTCACCACTCGTGTGGTGCTTGCCGGTGCATTGTCGCCCTTGCACCATTCGGTCAAGGCGTCATCACCTGCATGACATTCACCATTGCTTCACTGCCCACACCCTGTCATCTTCCATTCAGATACAACATTGATGGACTGACACTCACCGATGCGAGACATCCATGGCACCGTTTGCTGGTGCATCATCACCGTACTTCATTTTTCGTTGGTGCGCTCGTGCGCTTGTTACTCGAGTGCCCACCAAGGTAAAGTTACTCTGATTTTAGTTTTTTTTTATTGTTAAAAAGTTCATTGATTTGACTCTTACTCTCTATGGTTCGACCATTACACACCCTATGTAGTAAGGAAAATCTCTAATTTTTTTTATGAATCAGAACCTTAAAAGACAAATTTTACCCAGAAATCTGAATTATCAATAACCTTGGGAGAAGTGAACCTATGAAGCTGTTATTATTGATGATCAAATATGATAACTTTGACATATTGGCATCAAAAGGGAGCATCTCTCCTTCCTAAGTGATTGTAAGACACATTTAAATACTCAAATTTTTATGGTTTCTTGCCAAAGTGTGCGGCACTTTTCATGATAAATTGTTGTCACTCAAATCAAGTGTACATAAGGGTGTATTCCCCAAGGACACAAGAATGTGCCCTTCAATTTGTTTCCTACCATTATAAAATCATGTAGCATGGGAAAAAAAGACTGATATCTTCAAGTAATGACCCACTTATATTATTAAAGGATAAATTGAGTTCTTCAACATTTTGGGAAGAATTATGGCATGGGAGAAATGGGCTAAAAAACTTGTTCCATCTCAAATGCAAGGAAGATAAAGTAGAGTTGCACCAAAAGTTGATGGGTAGTGTCCAAATTGAAGTGCTTTGTAAATCTAACAAGTGCAGTCTCTCTTAGGTCCAAAGGAAGGAAGGAAGTCGGTTACCACTATGCCTATTAACCACACACCTAGTAATATACAATGCTATAAGTTGAAAAGAGGGGACCCAAGAAATGGGGTACTCTGTGTCAATCTCTAACCCACCCTTGGAGGAGATATCAACATATTGAAGTTTAGAAAGGTTGGCGAGCACGGAAAATTGAAAAGTTTCTTCCAATGCACCACCAATATAAAAATTGGTTAGGCCACCGCCGCTGCCGCCGCTGCTGTAGAAGGCCAGGAGGAGACAGAGGCTGTGGGGAGAGGGTTGTGATGTGGGTTTTTTGTACTGGTGCATTCATCCATCCCCTTTTTTGGAGAGGAAATGCTGATGTCCTTTCCTCCTCCATGACTGCCGCGGCCTTCCTCGCCTTCAATCATGTTTTGTTAGATTTCCGACCTTGCTCTACTCTTCTGCGGATGTTGGTTCTTTCCACCACACTTTCTCCTTCACTCTCTTCTTCTTCTCGCGGAGCTTCAGCACCACTTTCATCGTCGCTTCTGCTCGCCAGCGGTGGCCTGCCTGTCCCAGTGATTGTAACATACGCTGGGTCCGGAGGAAGGAGAGAGAGGGAAATTTACCCGCCAACTTGTCGATTTTCAAGTTTGGAAACGTTTGCAAACAGCAAAAGTGATAAAATTCCTTCCAACTCGCCAACTTGGATTTCAAGAAAGACCAAGTTGGTTAGATTACTGAAGACGGAGCAAGAGATGCTTCCCTTGACCTCATCACCGGTAAGACTCGAGGAATTGAGCTTGTAAAAGCTGCCAAGGCACAGAGGGATACTGCTCGGAAATTTGTCGTTAAATAGAGAGATCTACCAATGAGCTCATCTGGCACCAATATGAGTAGTTCCCTCAAAGATGGTTGCTGGATCTTAAGGTGCACAGATATGAAGGGATTGAACCTTCAACTTATTCAATGACAGATTGAGAACCTTCATGAGCTTCAAGTCACAAATAACTGTGAGACAAATAAGAGAAAAGAAATACAAATCTTCTTATTCGCACGTTCGGATGAGACGGATGGGAGTGGATATAATATAATGGAGAAAAGTTATCCTGTGGAATGCCAACGGCTATCTGATTGGATGGCAAACAAGAGCTTTTGAGCTGCCCAAATACTGTTAGCATGATCAAGTTTTGGTGCCACATCTCCTCCTCTAGATCACTTCACCTCTTGCCTCCTAGTTTAACATGCAACTTATCTTAGACCATCGACAGCAGTCCTTCCCCTCTTATGTTGTTCTGTAACCTTAAACGGGCAAACCCCAACAATTGGGGAAGTTGATTGCCCTCTTGATCTCAAGCAAAGCCCTTCATTGATGTAGGGTAGAATACAAATGGTAGAATCCTAAAGATTTGTGAGGGTAGAATGTCATTATATTCAGAAATCTCTTGCAATAATAAAACTAAAAAATTGAGCGGCTTAAGAAATCCACTAATTAGGGTACCTAGATTTAATAGATCAGATAAAACTTTATCACGGGGAATGATCAACTAAATATGAAAAGGTAGCTACCCTATGGTTCCCTCAGGCGACTGTGGTAAGAGAATATACTAAAAAAATAAATGACTAGGTAGCTGATAGGAGAAGTTCAGAAATTATACTTGAGCTTTGACTAGATTTGATAAATTATTGAAGTTGACCATTGATTTGCCTTTGTGCAGTTGTTGAACTTTGACTTGTTGACTATTGAACATTGACCACGTAGACCAGGCCGTCAGCTGTTGTAGTTCGCAGTTGAAGGGCTGGACCAGTTTTGGTCAGGATGGCCAGATGACTCATGCCAAATGATTTGGGCCACAACTGGCTCAACAGAGACAGTGTTGGTGGGCTAGCTGACGTGGGCTAGGGATCATGTAGGCCCACGAATGAAATAACCCCAGCTTTAAATGTGGCGCTATCCAGTAGCAGAGAGAGAGGGAAACAGGAGGAGCAATGACGAAGAAAGGTGAGGGCAGAGGCTGGCAGTGAGTAGGGGTGCAATGATCGTGAGGCGATGGTCGACAGTGACAACGGTGGTGGTGGCGGCAATATAGTGAGGCCGACGGTGGTGGGCAACAAAGAGAGGATGATAGTGAATGGTGATGGCCACTGGAGGTGGCTGCGGGTGGTGGAGAAGGCAATGGATAGGCAGCGGTCATGGAAGGGGAGGCGATGATGGCGACAATGGCAGGTGATGGCAGTACCGATGGTGCAAGTGGTGGTGTCTAGCAGCGATAGAAGAAAAAGAAGGGAGGGGGAGGGGTGCTCCAAATCGAGAGCAGTAGGGTCCTTTGACCAACCCAAGTGGGAGCGATAGGATCTCATGATCAAGTAAGAAAGAAACACTTCATCTCATTCACTATCAAGCCAAAGGTTTGAGGGCCGATTTATAGGTATCTCTACATGAAATAATAGTAAGTTAATAATAAAAGAAACCTTATATTGTAGGGCATTTTCTTTGGCAGCATGGGTGATAAGTAGTTGGATCAAAGGCAATGTTCCCACCTTCTACAATAATTCTTCCCTCGATTTAATTGGACCCTTCCTTATTTGAAGGGCTGTTGAGGTGTGCTTCATCGATGGCACTATTCTCGCTTTCTACATCTGTTGTTTCCTTATTTTTATGGAATCACCTTCCTTGGTTGATGAACCCTTGAAGCGTGCTGCGTCATGCACTCCTCATCGTGACAACCCTTTCATTTACATTCTATACAAGTCAACATTGTGACGATGAGAATGGCCATTAGTCTTCCTAGAATAACTCCCTAAAATGCCAATGGAGTAAGAAGAAGAGGTGCCTTTCTTACTTAAACTAACCAGATCCTATTTATGTGCTTGTTGACCCTTCGATGTCAAGAGAATGTGGTGTGGAAGGGGGATGCATGTCTAGATCACCAGCTAATTGAAGGTTCCACATTGACCAATTGGTTGATGTCTAATACCTTTCTCTATACTGAGATGAATGTACCATTGGCTTCGAAATCAAATATTACAATGACTTGACTCTGTTCATTGACTGAAATCTTTCTTTTTCCCTTTTACTCATTTCTATAATTATCTTCTCTCTCTCTCTCTCTCTCTCTCTCTCTCTCTCTCTCTCCCTAGAAGTCATAGGGGTGTGGAGCCCAACGTGAACCAACCTATTATAAAGTTATTCTTAATTTTATAATTAATTATTAAGTCAAATAAGGGAAAATCAAACTTTCTTTTTAAAAAGGCCGTCAAAGATCTAGGAACCATGTGCCTTTATCTAGCTAATGGAACTGTGCCACATCTTCTAATTTTGAGATTTCTCTCATCTAATGGGTTCTCCCCACTAAGTGGCTGAATTTCAGATCAATGGTATAAATTGATTGGCTCATTCACATTGCCACAAAAAATTATCCTTCATACCTTTACTAAAATCATAATTTTAAAGTTTCCACTACATAGGAAATGCAATTAATCATAGTATGTTACTAGGCACTTGTATGAATTAAAAATTTATTACATATTATTTTAATGAGCATTTAAATTGCAGCTCCTCGGCTCTCTCTCTCTCTCTCTCTCTCTCTCTCTCTCTCTCCTCTCTCCTCTCTCTCTCTCTCTCTCTCTCTCTCTCTCTCTCTCTCTCTCTCTCTCTCTCCCTCTCTCTCTCCCTCTCTCTCTCTTGCTCTCTTTGTTCTCTATGTATAAATCTCATCGGAAGGGAATGGCTGTTTGACCATCTCTAGGAAAAGATAGGTGCCATGATGATGGTGCAACTAGAGCACCTTATGAGAAAGTGTAGGTCCTTGAGCTGCCACTTCATCATCGCTGCCACCATTAATATTGAGTTTTTTCTACTAGGATATTTTATTAATATAGTTGGATATAGTACCTTCCTAGGCCTATATGAACTAGAAAGAGTTTAGT
This sequence comes from Spirodela polyrhiza, assembly GCA_024713555.1. NCBI lineage: Eukaryota > Viridiplantae > Streptophyta > Magnoliopsida > Alismatales > Araceae > Spirodela > Spirodela polyrhiza. The sequence continues at coordinate 2,149,045 of CM046545.1, read as the reverse complement.
TCAAGAAAAGTTTCCAACCATCCACTTGTCAGTACCCTACAAAATCATTTATACAACACTTGTGAAAAACCAATAAATAATAAACTTGAAACCTTCATGTTAATTCAAATCTATTAACTAGGACATTGAAAGTTTCAAAGGTCCATCAACTATATGTTTCAATATTGATCAATGAACTAGAAATATTTCATCCTCCATCTTTTATTGAAGAATAGGTTGACAAGAAAACCTCAGAAACCCAAAGTAAATGACATCGTAATAAATACAAAGAATAAAACATTCTTGTAATCTTTTTTTGTTATCCTTTTTACTCTCTCATTGTTAGAGGAGCATTCTTTCTTAAGTGGTGGTCCACATAATCCTAGATTACCTTCAAAATTGCTCTCATTATAAGTTCTAAATTGTATACCATTGGGGATCATATCAGTCATGTTGTTGAAGGCAATATTAAAAGCTGAAAGGAAAGTGAGTCGAATCATTTCATTGGGAATGGAACCACTTAAGCAATTATATGATAGATCTAGACTTTGCAGATTATACATGTCTGCCATCGACTTTGGTAAAGAACCTTGGATCTGATTCTTTGATAAGTTCAATGATTGAAGCTCTTGCAGCTCCCCAATTTCTTGAGGAATGATGTTACTAATCATATTCATTGATAAATTGAGGTTAGTCATCCACTCCAAAGGGCCACCTTGATATAGACGGATTGAATTTTTTGACTTGAACAATAGACCTGAATTTCTTGGCATTAAAGACTCCCATGAAAAGCCTAATATATCTGTTGAGTAACTTGTAGGTGTGACCTTGTCTACAATTTTTGATCTCCAAGATGAAATATTGTGAAGACAAGATAAAAGTTTTCTTGATAAGTTATTTCCAGAAAGATCAAGGAGACGTAGATGCTGCATTTCACATAATTGTTTGGGTATGTGACCTTGAATATGATTCATTCTCAAGGAAAGTATCAACATATTGGGGAAATAAGGTATGTTTTGAGAGAAATTGTATGTAAGGCTATTATATCGAGCATCAATTACTTTGAGACTAAAAAAGTTGGCCAACCTTGGGAAAAGTAAGCTTGTGAAACTATTGTTGTGGATGATCAAAAATTGTAAATTTGGCATTTCGGCATCAATGGGGAGCATCTCTCCTTCAAGGTGATTAGAAGACACATCTAAATAAAATAATTTGCTCCTGTTTCTCATCAAAGTGGGTGGTAATTTTCCTGACAAAATGTTGCCACTCAGATCTAGCCAGAACAAGGGTGTATGCCCCAAGGATGTAGGAATGTGCCCTTCCAACTTATTTCTTGACATTTCAAACACTTGTAACTTGGGAAAAAAAAAGCCTAAATTCTCAGGCACCCCATTTAGATCATTATAAGATAAATCAATGTAGTAAAGATTTTGAGATCCATTACAACAAGGGAGAAGAAATGGGCCAAAAAAATTATTTCTACTTAGGGACAGGAAAGATAAAGTGGAGTTGCAAAAGAGGCCAGCAGGTAGTGTCCCCTTGATTGAGGTGTCATCCAAGAATAAATATTTTAATTTACCTTGGGTCTTGAGGAAGGAAGGAAGTCGACTACCACTATGCCTATTAACCACACTACTAAAAATACTTAAATATTGGAGTTGAAAAGATGGGACCCAAGAGATGGGGTACTCTGTGTTGATCTCTAACCCACCCCCAGAGGAGATATTGAGATATTTAAGTTTGGAAAGGTTGGCAAGCACTGAAAATTGTAAATTCCCTTCGTATTTTTTACTCGATATTTCAAGAGTGTTCAAGTTGATTAAATTACTAAAGATGGAGGAAGGGATACTCCTCTTAAACCAATCTCCAATAAGATATAGGAAATTGAGCCTATTCAAGTTGCCGATGCAAGGAGGAATGGTACTTGGAGATATGTCATTAGATATAAAGAGATATGTCAAGGAGTGCATGTCGCACAACCAAGATGAGTCATTCCATTAGAATAGGTTTCTAGACAAATGAAGATATGTCAAAAAATGAAAGTTACTAAAACAAGAGGGAATGTCACTTAAAAGATAGCTACTAGATAAATCAAGTTCTCTAAGAGATCTCAAGGTGCACAAACATGATGGGATATAACCGTCCAACTGGTTGCCTAATAGATTCAAAGTTTTTAGGAATCTCAAGGTGCACAAACATGATGGGATATAACCGTCCAATTGGTTGCTTGATAGATCCAAAGTTTTTAGTAGTCTCAAGGTGCACAAACATGATGGGATATAACCGTCCAATTTGTTATTTGATAGATCTAAAGTTTTTAGGAGTCTCAAGGTGTGCAAACATGATGGGATATAACCGTCCAATTGGTTGTATGATAGATCCAAAGTTTTTAGGAATCTCAAGGTGCACAAACATGATGGGATATAACCATCCAATTGGTTGCTTGATAGAGCTAGAGTGTTTAAGAGTCTCAAGGTGCACAAACATGATGAGATATAACCATCCAACTGGTTGTATGATAGATCCAAAGTTTTTAAGAGTCTCAAGGTGCACAAACATAATGGGATGAAACCCTCCAACTCATTGCTTGATAGATCCAAAGTCTTTAGGAGCTTCAAGTGGCAAATAGTTGTGACACAAATAAAGGAAATCAAACAAAGAAATTTCTTATACATGTGAGCAAATCAAATAATTCAAAGAATTAATTGATTAATTAAATTGTATACTTGCATTTTTCTTAAGAATAATGGAAGTAAATGAATGAGTTGCTTGTCAACATTGGGGGAAGTTACTCACCCTCTAGAATGCCACCACCTATCTTATTCCGACCCAGATTTAAGCTCTCTAGCTGCCCAAACTCTGCCAACATGGTGAGGTTTGGGTGCCATGTTTCCTCCAAATCGCTCTGATGCTCACCATATAATTAGAGCTCGACCACATGACCAGTGTTGCGGTTGCAAGTAACATTAGGCCATTGGTAGTAGTCTTTTCCCTCTTCCATTGTTGAGTCACCCCAGTGGTACATGTACGAGCTGTTGGAGGGGTTAAACAGCTTCTTGATCTCGAGCAAAGCTGCCCGCTCGTTGTCGTGACAACCCCTCCCCTCACATCCTAGACAAGACAACGCCACGACGACGAGAACAACCATCAGCCTTCCTGTGATAGCAACCCTCAAAGCCATTGGAGGAGCAGTAGCAGCACAAGAAGAAGAAGAAGTAGACTAAGAAGAAGATGATGATGAAGATGAAGAAGAATGAGAGCTCATGTTTCTTGCCCAAACGGACCACATCTTCCCTATTTATGGGCTCGTTGAGTCGTCGACGACTAGAGAATGTGGTCTGGGAGGCTTCGCAGGTCTAGACCACAAGTCAATCGGAGGCTCCACACTGACTCGGTTAGTTGACATCTCTGTCCTGAACAAATATCTTCTTTCTACACTGAGATGAATACGGCATTGACTTCTTACATCAAGCGTTACAACGACATTGAATTCTGCCATTTACGTCTCCTCTCTCTCTCTCTCTTTAGGTAGGTCATGTTATTTACGTCGAGCATTACAGGACAGTTGGTGTGTGGAGCTTGACCTGAACTAAGCTATTTATTCAATTTATTACACTTTTATAATTAATTATTCAGTCAAATGAGGGCGGACCGCACTTCCTTTTTACAAAGCCAGTCAAAGATCTAGGAACAACGTGCTCCCTCGTTCAGCCAATGGAACCGTCCCACATTTGATTCTGAGCTGTCCGTCTCTCAACAGGTGGCCCCCCGCAGAGCGGCGGGATTTCAGATTGACGGTGCAAATTGATTGGCTCCACCACCTTGGCCACAAAATTTTATATTTTACACCCTTATAATTTCACAATTTAAACTGGCCATATATGCAGTGAATCCTTGCGAGATATAAATAAAATAAGTATTATTTTAATGCTCATTTAAACCGCAGCTCAGCCGTTTCCCTCCTTTCTAGACATACTCCAAGTGACCTCCCTTCTATTTCTCTCTCTTTCTTGGCGTGTGTACGAAGCTCGCCGGAGGAAGAAATGGGAAGGGAGAAGAGAGGGGGAAGGGAAGGGCTGTCGGATCTTCTCGAGGAAATGACGGGCGCCATGAAGATGGTGCAGCTGAAGCGGCTCGTAAGGATGTTGAGGGCCCTGAGCTTCCGCCGCAACTCCGCCGCCGTCGGCGACATCGGCGTAGCCTCGGGCCTCCTCCGCCCCGTCCCCGCCGGGTTCCTCGCCGTCTACGTTGGTCCGGAGAGGCAGCGCTTCGTCATCCTCACGCGCTTCCTCACCTTCCCGGTCTTCTCCTCCCTCCTCACCCGTGCCGAGGAGGAGTTCGGCTTCTCCGCCGCCGGTGGCCTCGCTCTTCCGCCGAGTTCTTCCGGCGGGTTCTCGAGATCCTCGACTCCGACGAGGAACGGTTCAGGGACCTCGCCCTTGAGGGCTTCGTGGTGCTGAGCGGCCTCGCCGGCCCCGAGACCTTCGTTTCCCCTCTGCCCCTTGCAGGCAGGCGGCCACCTTCCCAGAGCCGCCGCCGTTGCCGCTGCTGCTGCTGCACAAGACAGCGTCTGAAGGGGTTTTCTAGGGTGTGGAAAAAGAGAGGCGGGACTGTGCGGAGAGGGTTGTGACGTGGTTTTTTCAAAGGCGCAACCATCCACATTAGATGATCACGACAGAGAAACGGTCAGCCGGAAGAAGTGAAACTGTTGGCACCGTTACCGAAGTGGCTACGAGGTGCTTATAAATAGAGGGTTCATTCGCCTCATTCAAACCATACTCGAAGCAACCGATTCTACCTATGTTCCATTATAGCGAAGAAACCGCAATGTTCCTTCCTCCCCCATGACTGTGGCGGCTGTTCTCACCTTCACTCGAGAGCTGTTAAATTTCCAAGCTCGCTGTAATTGCTGCTGATGTGGGTTCTTTCCACTATTCCTTCTCTTTCCCTCTCCCCTTCTTCTGATGTGGCTTATCCGAGCAACTGCCGTTCTCTCCTCCTCTCCCCCCTCTCTCTCTCTCTCTCTCTCTCTCAATTCTTCTTCATTCTTCTCTCTCACACGCATATGTAAGGGCCTCGCTCCAATTAGATAAACTCTAGACTCCAATGAGATCAAGAGTGGGCAAGATTCCATCGATCAATCAAGACAAGGTTCCATGCTACAAGAAAAACTCGATTGTTTAATAGAAAACTGACTCAATCAACACCTTGCCCGAGTCTCTCACCCTTTTCTATTTCTCTCTCTTATATTCTTCGCCTCTCGTTTCCATTGAACGCGCAGACACGCCCCATTGAGCATCATGACTGACCCGTTCTGCACGCACCGTCTTGACGGATAATGACACACAACGACCATCAGATAAATTAAATGAAGACAAATGTACAAGGTGACGCCGTCGACGTGACCCTTGTGGAAATCAGAGGTGCAGTCTCTGATTTCCACATGCAACTCCACCCGGGTCACTCTCGTAAGAATCCATGTAAACACGAAGTAAATTCCAAGGTCTGTGCTTACCTCATCCATTCCCCCCCCTCTTCTGCTTTCCCCGTCTGGGCGTGTCTCCGAGACTGTTCCTTCCTTCCTGTCTCTCATCCTCCTCTCCGGTAGGCAGACCTTGTCGGCTGCCGTCTGCCATGGCCGACTACAAGCCCCTGCATCTATAACAAGCCCGGCAAGCCCCCATGCCTGGTCGCGGAACCTCCCATATACCCCGTCAGCCTCCCTCTCCCACATACCGCACAGAGCGGTCAGCTCTCTGCGGCCGACAGCGTCTCCTGCAGCCCCGCTTTCCCCGGAGACCGCCTTATTCCAAAGCAGCCCCCTAAATGGAAAGTATCCCGTACTCCTGCGGCCGATCGCCATCCGGCAGAAGCCTTGCCCAATATCCCGAAACATCAACACCGCCGATCTCTGTCAGGACATGAAAGAATTCATCAACGGAAAGTACTGAGGCTCTCTCTCTCTCTCTCTCTCTCTCTCTCTCTCTCTCTCTCTCCCCCTCTCTCTCTCTCTAGAGAGAAGGCGTATGGGGGCCGAATGTACGCCAACCTTTATAAATTTGTTAAATTACTCCATATTTATGTGTGGATGAAGATGTATAGCAGAAGACGATTCACCTATTCAGGTGCCTTGTTGTTTATAGCTCTAAATATAATCTGTTCAAAACATTTCCACGGACCCCGGGTTGACTTAATCTGACTTTGTCGACTCTGCCCTTGTTGGGGTTAACGGCAGTCAACGGAGAAGGTCCTCATTGATCTCGAGCAGAGCCCTCGGCTCATCATCGTCACACCTGATCATGATCGATTGGATCGTCATGATCACGATCAGCGATTTTGGCTGATCGGATCGTCGATCATTCTGATCAGTACCCTCTCTCTCTCTCTCTCTCGTTCTTTGTGAGAGACAGGAATCAGGGTCAAATCTTGACGAGAGTAACTGTTCAAATCTACAATCTTAAGCAAATATCAGCTCCTTAAGAAAACCGCCCGGTACTCACAAACCTACCTATGATGGATATATATATATATAAATATAGAGAGAGAGAGAGAGAGAGAGAGGAAAAATTAGAGAGAGAGAGGACAGAAAAATTAGAGAGAGAGAGAGACGAAGCAGGCACCAAAAAAGGGCCATTGCAGAAACTAGTACGGCATCCGATGAACAAAATCGAATAAAGAGAGTGAAAACTCAAGACCCGACCTCGAGAGGGAAATGGAAATACTACCGCAAGATTCCTCCTGCTCCACCTCCGGCTCAAGTGGGCACCACGCCGCCGCCCCCGGAGGAAAAGAAGATCTGCGCCGCCAGCGCCGCCACGGCGAAGAGCAGCAGCACCAGCTGGGCGAGCCAGCGCAGAGAGACGTTGCAGACGCCATGGCGGAGCCTCAAGACCTCCTCCGCCCCTTCCAGCCCTCTGCAGGACGCGGAGACCCGCTCCAGCCGCCTTTTCAGCTGCGCCGCCTCCTCCTCCACGGCCCTCACCCTCGCGTTGACCGGCGCTTCTCCGTGGGCCCTCGCCTCACCCAGTGCGGCCGAGAGGATGAAGCATTTGACTTCTTCCTCCACGCTCTTCCTGAACAGGCCCTCCAGCTCCTCCTCCATCTCCTCCTCCCTCAGCTGGGCCGTCCTGTTCAGTGCTTCTTTCTGATTCATCTCAGCTTCGACGGACGCGGAGCTGCTGCCCTCGGCCTCTTCGTGATTGGGTCGGGCAGATGCGTCCCTCCCGATCTCCCCCAGCATTTGGATTTCTGAAATTCGGAGAGCCGTCATAAGTCAAACACCAAAGGTCAACCCTAGTGTCATCATCGTCACCGATTTTGAGGAAAAGTCAGCGAACTGAAGAATCCAGGTGCTAGAAAACGTGGGTGAATCAAACTATTAAAGCTTGACAACCACCAAACTGTTTCCCTCTCATGAATATCTAAACAATAGGCATTGAACATCCAGAGTCAACAGAGAAAGTATTTTCTGTTGTTGCCGTTGACATGAACAGCCGCAGAAACGGAGTAAACCAAAAAAATATTGCTGTCGAGCAGCAGGAAAAGGAAGATACGTCTACAAAGTCAATCCTGATTCCACTTTCGGAAAGCCAGGCTCAAGACTGACGGTAGAACTCCAGAAACATGAAAAGAGAGAAGTTTCTTCTAATGGCATGAAGCTGGGTTTTTACTGGGCTATTTCAAGTAATGTACTGCAACAGTAAAATAAGCTAGTTCTCGGATTCCTTGGGGCTTCACACATAACTTAAGTTGACTTCAACAAAGTAAGGCAGATATAGCTGCTCTCTCCGGTTGCTAAGAATATCCTGAAAAGTTTTCCAAATTTCTGAACATACACCTTTTTCAAGGGTAAAAGGTCCGCATTTATGCTGATCCGCTACCATTGCACACGAACTTAGAAGCATTATCTAATTATTAAATCCAGTTTCCTTCTTTTTCTAGTAAGAAAATTTTCCTTCCATTTCAAAAAAACAGAATATAGCTAAAAAAATGTTATCCAGTTCTTACAGAGAGGAATGGAAAAAAGGGCGTAACAAAACATGAACTGGTGCCATAGGAAAGGGTAATAATTAGAGAAAAAAGATAGGAACGAGACAGTGCACAGAGTGGAGTGAGATCAAGTCACATTTATGGCAGAAAAAAACTTTCTCCAAATTTCAATCAGGACCGCAAAGTAACATATGCAGTGAAATAAAATTTATTATATGGATATACAACGCTGGGCCAGTGGATAAAATGGGCTCTTTTGCGTATTATAATCTTGACTATTTTCAAGTAATTGCAGCACAATTGAAGTTTTTATAGGAATCTTATCATGGCGATTCAGGTTTCCACCAGTTCCCAGCTACTTTACATCAACCGCATGGCGCTGACGCTTCTCTGTAAAACATGATTTCATATGATTTACATACCTAGGTAACTCTCTGGGAGAACAACATTGTATTGGGGGAACACGTATGAATTAACCCTTTTCTTGAATAATTCCCCGGATCAGACCATGAACCAAAGTTCAGAACAGGAATGGAAAACAGGACAAATTTTTAGATTATCTCTAAGGCTCTGATCATTTATTGAGTCAAACAGGAAGGAAGCACAAATAATCAAAGTCGATTACCACACAGCGTGTTGATGCAAGCAAGGGTGAGGTACCTTTCTCAAGAGTTTCCTGTGCTGCGTGAAGTAAATTGAGCGACTCAGCAAAGGGATCTCCATCTTTTTCAGGGGGGGTGCTACTCTTTCTCCCCTCCAAATCATCCTTCCCAAACATATCTTCATGCAGTTCATCTCTTGATGCGTCCTCGACGTCTTCCCCGTCGCCTCTGCAGACTCCCTCGAGGCTATCTTCGCTGCCATGGGTTTCAACATGGTCGATGAGTCCGTCGTGATTCAGAGACCACCCTTCGCTCTGCTTGCCATTACTGCTGGTACTGCCCCACTGTTCATAGACTGCATCGGAGCTTCTAAGGTCTGATTCGACGCTCGAATGAGAATCGTCCTTCTCGAGCTTCGCTTGATCACCTCTCAGCTTCTTATTGATCTGTGGAGGAACTCCCTTGCGACGCTGTACCCGTGATTGGGCAGCATTGCCCGAAAATTTTCCCCTGAAGATCCTCGCTTGGTCCCTCTCCTTCTCGTACCCTAATCCTTCGCGGTTTGGCCTGGTGATGCTGCCCGCGGCGGAGGAGGTGTTGCTTCGTTCATCGCTGTTTTCGGAGTTTTTTCCGACCGAGAAGCTGCCCGCAGCCTCCAACAGCTCGAGCTCGATATCCTGAGCGTTAGGTACACCACCCTGCAAACTCCGCGAATCGATGGAAGCGGCCGGGTTCTTGGCCTCGCGGTCGCTCTTCTGCTTGTTCTCGTTCAAGACCTTGGATGACTCTGTGATTGAAAGCCCACGCTTGAGCATCCGGCTAGGATCAGCGATGACGCCTTCTTCCTTGCTCATATCCCGCCTCACTCTCCGCCATCTCCTCAGCCCGTAACCTTTTGCTGTCGACGCAGGCGATGGTGAAGCAGAAGCATCGGAAACCAGGCCCGAATCAGGAGACTGATCCGGCGTCGAATTCGGCATCGGGCTCGTCGCCGCCACTCGGATCGCGTCCCCGTTCATCTTACCTGCAACTGGACTGTATCCGACTGACTTGGGAAGCGATCGATCCACCCCACAAGCCCCAATCTCATCAGAGCCGGACACCTCCTCCATCGGTTGTTCCTTGTGCGCCACATCTCCATTTGTCTTCACCTTGACAAGAACATCGACTTCGTCCCCCGCCCTGGATCCAGGCGTTCCCTCATCCACCTCCATGTCTACAGAGAAAACTTCGCGCGGCCACCTGCAATCACCCACAATTCAGATCCCAACACCTCGATAAAACACAAAACCATCAGAATTCACCTGAAAAACGCCTTAATGCGGTCTCATTATCGGATCAGGTCGCAGATGAGACCAGAGATCCCCCGCAAAATGCGTGAGAACTCAGCGAATTGCGAGAACATTCAAATCCCAACGAGCTCGAACAGCGAAATCCCTCCTCCGCGACGGCTCCGCTGGGAATTCGCGGCGTCCTGCAGATCGGCGGGGGAGATCCTGCCTCTGCTGCAAGCCCTAGAATCCCGCAGCCGCAGGTGGAGATCATGGTCTTCAAGATCGGAACGAAATGAAAAATTAAATAAAAATGATGACGCGGTTAATCTACGTGGAACCATGCGGAATCTGCGCACGTGTCGCCGGTGGCCTGCACGTGTCTCACGAGCCTGCGGTCCCAACTACCGCAGGAGATCTCCCTACGTTTCCCAGATTCGCCGTATGGAAGCGCTTCTGTCTGGTGCGAATCGCCTCCAAACATGTGAAATTTCTCCGAAAGTTCGTATCCGGCTTTTAGGAATCCGATCTTGAATTGGAATCGATTTTTCCCGTAGTTATTAATTTTTAAATGTGAAAACTTCTGGATTCCAGGTCATTTATCGGGCCGATGATGACCATTAATGGGCCCAAAGGTAAAAAAAGTGGGCTTTTTTGTGTATTACCCAAATAAAGCCCAGACTCGGCCAAGATGGGCCCCCGGCCCCGTGCGTCCATCAAAGGGAGGGTGTGAGAGAGAGATCGAAGTTAATCGCGATCTTTAATGGGCTTTCAATGTGGGCCCATAGCCCAATACAATTGGCCCAAAATTTAATCTCATGATAAATATTTTTCCTATTTATTATTAAAATAATTTGAAATGAAATAGGGCCCCTTGCACATAAATTTCTTTTTATGCATTTATTTAAATATTAAAAAATTTGTTTAAATGTTTAAAATATAAAAATCATGGAAATTATTTAAAATCATATTTTGGGTAGAAGTTACCATCAGAAGTGGATCGATGGAACCGTCGAATTTGATCTGAATCGAAGGTCCCGAAATGGGCCGATCTCTGAGGGCGGGTTTTTGCGTAATTATTTTAAATATTATGGGCAATTTGGGTATACACTACCAAACGCGCTGCAAAAATCAAATTCTCTGCGCACCCTCTCTCTCTCCTCTCTCTCTCTCTCTCTCTCTCTCTCTCTCTCTCTCTCTCTCTCTCTCTCTCTCTCTCCTCTCTCTCTCTCGCTCGCTCTTCTGCAACTCCTCGTCTGGTTGGGTCTGTCGCGTTCGAGCTTCATCCTCCCCCACCTCCGATCGCGGTGCTTGAAGGGACTCGCAATGGCAGCCTTCTGGTGTTAGCTTGCTATAATGGCGTCGGCGGCATTCAAGTCGTCGACGAGGAGGTCCGCGGTGGGGAGCCCCAACGACGCCGGATCGTCCAGCAGGGCCGGCGAGCACAGGCGATCGCGGAGTCTCAGCCGGTACTCTGGACGTGTTCCTCCGTCTAGGAAGGAGGAGGTGGATGATTTTTCTGCGCCTCCGCGGGGAAGGTTCGTGAACACGGCCAGAGGGTCGGGTTTCCCTGAGATGAGCCTTGACGACCTAGCGGATGAGTTCTTTGCGGCCTTGGAGTTTGAGGATGAGGTGGAGAGGGGTAGGGGAAGGGGTCGGGCTGGCCGGCGGCTCTCTGATGCCAGCTTCCTCATGGACACGGAGTCGTCGAAGCGGAGAGGGAGGTCAGTTTCGAGAAAGGGCAGTTTGGCGAGCAATGCAGGCGGCCAGCGGCCTTTTGATGGTAATGCGAGGAGGCGTTCTTTGTCAGTCGCCCGGTACCAGTGCAGCGAGTCAGAGGTAACCTTGTGTTGATAATTCCTTTTCCGCCACTTTAGAAATAATGTTTTCGACTTATATCATGTATTTCTGGTAATTAACTGCGATGATAATGAATGGAAAATTACGATGGTACTGCGGACCATGAAAAATTAGCATTGCTTGGAAAAAATTAGCTTCTTTCGTTAACAATCTTGTTAGAATATTGTTTAGCGCACAAGGTCGAGATGGATTTGCTGGAAGCCAAAATTTAACACGTAATGCCATGAGGTCTTCTCCGAGAATGCTTTCGCATTGGTGTTGTTTCCGATCTCTCTGCATTTCGTTACTCCCACTGCCCCGAACATACTCCAGCTTGTTAGTTTCCGCCGGCTGTCCAGGTTGAGCCCCGGGATTTTATGACGAGGACCGGGAAACCTGCCTACATAGGACTTACGCCAATCATTCCATTAAATTTTGGTGTTCTATTTATTTTACGGCGCACAGTAGATTTGGATTGAAGTGCGGACAAAAGAACCTGATGATATCATATTCCACGTGTGATAGGATTAAAAATTTATTCCGGTTCCGAAACATAGTAGAAATATTAAAAAGTTACTACTTCCCTGCATAAACCCAGATTTTTGCTCAATATCAGTAATTTACATCGTGATTCACCATTTCAAGCCAAGTTCCTTTGGTCTAGAGCTTTCTAAATATTTTCCGTGCCTTTAACCTCTCAACCACCACTTTCTGTGGCCAGATTGTAGCTCCGATTAGTTTCTTTCCTTTTGCAAATTTTTATGCATTCAATTGGAGGATTATATGTTTTCTTGGTTATCCACTCTGCAGTATACTGTTTCGTTCATTGAAGTTTAAAATGTGATCTTTTCCATCCTTACAACTTCATTAACCTAACCTGACTATCTTTTTCTATCCATGGAGGACAGAGTGAATCAGACTTTTCTTGTAATTCAAGCTCTCAGAACAAGCTGAGAACCCCACAAAAAAGGAACTGCGAGTCATTGATATCACATAAGCCTTCCACAGACAACACACTAAGGAGGTCCCGTAGTCAAAGGGATCTCAGATATTTACAAGACAGCCATTCGGTAATGCAAGCAGACAATTTTAATGTATGTTATGATTTTGGCTTTATTTGCCTTACATGAGTCTTCAATGTGGCATACTGACTACAGTAGAAAAAGTGGTCGTTAAGGTCGACAGTATTTTATGTTTTTTATGCCGTCCTTTACTGACCGTATTTTGTGCATTTACTGTAATTAGTTCGGTTAGGTAAGTTTCATGAGAAACAAATGAAAACCTTAAAGACTTTCTTATGGCAGAGATACTCTTCAGCATTGACTGATGATGAATCGCATAATGCTCACACCAACAGTAATGGAACTGAGAAGACAATTGGGACTGTGTTTGACCACAAAAAGGTTAGTGCCAACGTTGGGGTACCAGTCAAGCTGGTAGCATGTATAATATACGTGACTGCCAATTATATGGAATATTGAACTCGGTGAAAATTCAAAAGCTGTGTCTATATTCCCCATTTTATTTCTATCTTTTTCCTACAATTCTAGTCAGAGCACCCTGTTGGAGATGGAGAGCATGATGGCTTGTATGAAGTAATGCGGAAAGAAGTCAGGCATGCAGTTGACGAGATCAGAACTGAACTTGAAAAGGTATCATATTTTCCCCTGTTATCTCTTAGTCCTGGATTCTCATCACCTCAATTATATTGTATTTCACAATTTCCTGACCTACATGTCTATTTGTCTAGTCTTCATGATATTTTACGAAGTTTTGGGTTACCGATAATTTTCTCACTATAACTGACTTCACTAGAATACCAGCTTCATCTTGTACTATCGTAGTTCAGAATCTGTGAAGTTATTTACATTACTTTAAGCATATTAATAGCCGGTGATGTAAAACCATTGATCTTTCGTTTTTACATTTGATCGACCTGTGCGGAGGTCCTGCGATCATGGACGTTCTTGTTTGTATAAGTACCTAATATCGTTGATCTTATGTAGGTGATTGAGAAAACTAAGCCCCCCATGCAGAGTGGTAACGATCCTCAACCAAAAAGTTCAGAGGTGGTCCAAGCAATTGCTGAAATTAGAAGAAATTACACCACCAAGTTAGAAGAGGTGCATTGTTTAACTTTCTATTTTCTGAGGAATGAATGTCTGCTACTTAGTGGCGTTGATTATATTCCACGAGGTTTTTGCGGTGAATACCACAGTTGCTGGCATGGAAATGGGCTTTGACTTTTCTTTGGATGTGTATGTATATGTATGGGTATATGCTATGTAGTGTACATATGTGCTATGACTTAATGAGGTATACGTTTATCTTAGGCCTGTCATGTGGACGGGTTTACAAATTTAAGTTGCTCAAACGACAGTTGTTTCTTGAAATAAAATTTAAAGAATACGTGTATTTAACTTTTCTAAAAAGGGGCCAAGTAAGGACGTCTACTTCATTCAGGTGTCACAAGTAGGAATCCTTTTAAGACATAACACTACCGGACACAAGTATAGTTCTAGACCGTTGGAAATTCTTTGAAAGGAAAGAAGCTATACATTCCAATTACTTAAGGCAGTGAATGAAGAGTGAAGGCAGAATGATTGTGGATAGTAAATGAAGAGTGGTGGAAGATGTATATTCCTATTCGGTTCATTCCCTAAGAAAGTTGTATAATGTTCGGAGATCAAATTATTTCATTAAATTCAGAAACATGAGAAAATTTGTTACTGACATATCGCTTTTTGTGTAATTTTCAATTGACTAATCCGTCAATTGCCCAATATCAAGAGACGATCATCTACATAATTTTAGACAAGTGCATCTGATATTTTTAAATGTTAATGAACTAATGACTTTATTGAAAGACTTTATGTAGTGCATTTGTGATTCCTTTGTTTTAGTTTTTAAGTCCAAATTGATCTCTTGTTATGGGCTTGAAGGAAAATGATTCCTTTTACACTACGTCCCCACACTTCCTATTCTTGTGGCTCAGATTGTCTCATTAAAATACTTCCAATTTACAGTCGGAGAAGCGGAAACAAGAACTGTTAGCTGAGCTAGCAGCTGAAGAACAGCGTGGGCAAGAGCTCTCAAAAATTGTTAAAGAACTGCTTCCAGGGACAAATCAAACAACTCCTGGGAGACAATCACGGTTTAGAAAGGTCGTTTTCTATCTCAAATCCTGTTCTGTCAGACCATAAATCATCTTCAAATAGCCTTTCCTTCTGGCTCAGCTGATCCTTCATCCAGTATCAAAGCTGCTGAAGAATAGGTTGAACCATATGGGTTGGCTCTGTGTGGCAACCGTCTCACTACCTGTTCATAAATATTTCGCAGAGAAGCAATGATAAAAATAGAATCTCGAAGCATTTGTTTGAAGAAGCGGAGAAGTATTTTGAAGATTTCATCTCAAGCGTTGATGACACAGACATTTCGTCATTTGACGGTGAGAGGAGTGATGGAGGTTCGACTTTAGGAGGATGCACAAAGTCAAACGCAGTGGCTGAAACACAAGCAGGTCCAGCAGATACTGATGGGTTAGTTCTTCCCTGGTTAGAGTGGGAGACTTTCAATGATGGCACTCCTCTGTCATGCAAAATCAAGGTGAGCTTCACTGATCTCGGGGACCAAATTTTCTACTACCAATATACACCATTTTATTTTTCTTGATGTACCCAGAAAAAAATTCTTCTTCTCCTTATATTTGTTAATATTTTGAATTTAGAATGCATTGTGCCTGAACCTTGTAAATAAAATATTATTCTATTTTTCTTTGGAACACAGAAACCAGCCTTCTCTGGATCATCATTTGTGACCCCTGCCTCTGTATAATGAACTTTAATAAGAAAAAAACAACAAAAAGCTGTTTCCTGTTGGATGACAATCATTACCAATTATGATGCTGTTCTTGGCTGATCTCAGAAAAGTTGCTCTCTTAATGTCAATATTTAAAATTTTGTGGAGAGAAAATCCCCTGATTATTATCATTAATTATTATTTCAATCTTATTACGATTCCATCCAAAAGTGCCCAATGTTCAGTTTCCCCGCATTATTTGCGCTGATTGTTGGCTTCTACCATTTCTGCAGGAACCCAGTGCCATCCTCAGCAGTGTGCGCTCAATGAGCAGCCATGGAAGTTGTAGCCCCGGAAATACCCATGAAAGCTACTCCGTGATCTTCAAGAATGAGATAGCCGCCACAAAGACCAGATCCAAGGTATCAAGTTCATTCAACAGGGATGACTACGCCCACTTAGAACACGCCGAAGATTTCCTCTTCGAGGTCCTCCTGCAGCGGCGAAGAATGGACTCAGGTAGCCTCATCCTATGCGGAAGAATCCCCCATTAATCATTAATCTCTGTTCATGCAATGTGTCCTCCTGTACATGTACATTTTTAGGAAACCCACCTCTTTTTTCTAGTAGATACTTTTGGATTTGTTGGACGCTTATTATTTATGGAATATTTTGGTGCTCAAATCACATGGGTTTCTCTGTTTGGTCATGCTCATCAATGTGATTTTTGTTCATGATGGGAAGAAACTTTGGGTAGAGAGACCATGATGTCGATGTATTTGTGATTCTAATGGCCTTGAAAATCCCTAGGTACTATGACAAACCATCTTATTATATCAATACCCTTGGTTATATCATATCACCCAAGATTTCCAAGTGATTTGCAATCACATTCGTTGGTCTCTTGTAGCGGATGTAATACATATTTTCTCCAATATATGTAATTTTTTTTTTTAGATTCTACGTTTTATTCAATGGTGAGGAAGTACATCAGTCATTAAGGCATTTGACTATCAATTTTCTCATTATGGTTGACCTTCAATATTTTAATTTCCTTGTTGCCATTCTATAAACAAGATCTGATCTGCAACGTTATTATATATGCATTTAAAAGTGTTCGGTACCATTATAAACTCTTACAAATATCGCTTTAACTCTTACAAAGCATTATTTAACACATGCTTTCTCCTGGATATTATCTTTAGGTGGGCACTAAACATATACTTGACTTATTTTAAAAAAAGACTCTTCTAACATCAAATTGGTGATGATTATATTGATCATAATATGCTTGTTAGTAAGTGACCCTCACATATTTGAGTTTTGTGGCAATGCAAACCCTTTACACTGCTAATCTTATCTTAAACCTACTACTAGTTGTATATGTTTAATGTTTGACACAACACCCATTTAGAGCCAATAAGTCTTTTTCCCTACATGGGATCTAATAACCTCCAATGCTCTGTTTATCTGAGGAACCATTATTTGATATGCCATGTAACTACTTCAGATCCCTCACACCCCCAATAAAAAAAACTAGGAAATGATAAGAAACGTGAAGTATAGTATAAAGATGAAGATAAGAATAGTGTTTGGATGTGCATGCACATGGTGTCCTATTTTTTTTAGATGCCCTTATCTTCATAAACATTAGCTGTCTCTCCAAAGACTATTTTGAAAAAAAAATGCAAGATTGCACCTACCGCCCAATATACCCATTAATTTATGATTCCCAAAATATAAGAAAAATCCTATAACTCACATGGTAACTGAATTTGCTTACCTCCTTTGGATTTCCATTCTTTGATAGAATATACCATAAAATCAAGTTGAAATTCCCAAGGTTTCTTGGAGGATCATATCTTCAGTTTCGCTTTCCACTTTAAGTGATAATTTTGTGGTACTCTTCCTATGTTAGACTGCTTTGTCTTTCTAAAGGTCTCTCTTAAAAAAAATAGAAACCAATTAGTAGGTATGAGAGGATTAATGTTGGTTCTAGAAGGACAAATGATTGATTTTATCCATTCAAATAAATTTATGCAAAGGACTCTCTTTGACGGAATATGTAATTTCTTGCTATGGATCCCATAAAGGAGTTGTAGATACTACTGTACAAACATCAGATGTTGTTGACCTCACATGTAGACTTGTTGAAATGACTCAAACATCATGATAGTGAGTACAACATGTTGTGTTACTATCCAAAGTCTTTCCAAAAGTCCAAATTGGATGCCAATACCAATTTTTATCCAAAGTCTAATTGGTTATGTATTAGTAGAGGATATATATAGGTCCATGATGCATTGCTACCGGAAATCAAGATATCAAGATTAGTCTTGTCAATCGATTCATAAGCTTTTGAGCACAATCAATATTTATTAGAACTCCATTTACTTGCAGGAGCGCATCTTGTATCTATCAATTATGTCATGGTTAGAGTCCCACTCAAAGTGCCCTAATATGTAGGTATTATTAGGGGTTGGTCAAATGTGGAACCTAGGAGTCATCAAACACTAAGCACTTTTCATACCGATGAGTATCCATAGCTAGTACTATTGAACATATATGAGATCTGTCATAACAAAGCTCCTTAACAATTTAATCATATTTATTGTGAACCATTTTGAAAAGAAGAACAATATGTGCAAAGTTTTCCTTTATATTGTTCAAATTGTCACATGAAAATAGATAAAAGAACAAAATGACCAATTTCTTTTATGATAAAATCCAAGAAAAAGAGTCTAATGACTGGAGATGACAAATATGATATTCAAGAAACTCAAGATTTTATTCATTGAACAAGATTTTTAAAGTTATTAAAAGTTAGATTCGCAATTCAACAATGCTAATAGGTAAGTCACCAATCTTTTGATTGTTACTCCAGATTAGCTTTTTGACTTAAATTACTAAATGGATTTCATGAGAGAAGTAATAGAGTTTTGCAAGTTTTGAAAATATATTAATTAGGAGATAATGTAACAAGAAGTTGTATTAGGTAGGCAGTAATTAACTCATAAGAGAGAGTGGTGATTTTTATTGGTATTGGTATTTTTAAGTACCAAATTTATATCAACTTTATATATAAATATTAGAAAAATGATTTTATAACCCCTTGATATGGTTACACGTAAATGGGTATTTTCAAAAAGGGAGTTGACTTAAATAGGTATATTGGTGTTTCTTTGATGTAGTTGAATATTTGATGAGCTGCAATCTTAGGTGGAGGAACTTAAGGACAATATCATTAGACTGCAATGTTGGCAAGGTGTGTCAGAACAATATTGACTTCAATTCATTCCATAATTTGGATAGAAACCAAAAATCTAATAGTCATTTTATCTTATATTTTTTTAATTTTATGTTTTTTCTTGTGGTGGCAACCTCTTCTTTTCTTGAAGAAACCCAAGACTTGACGTGCCTAAAACAGATAAACATAAAGAGAAAGGTAAATCAGATATAAGTGAACAAATAGACCTTAAAGGTCCCTTCCAATGCAACCTAAATCAAAAAATTTTGAGTTCCCAAACCAAATATTGAAACATTTTGTGACGAAAAAACAATTAAAAGTGGAATTTTAGGTTGACCTATTAGAAGTTGAGATTGCCAATTCACATAATGTGTCAAGTTATGATTTAAACTAGCCCTCCCCTAATCTCATCCCATGTTGCATATGAAGCCCTCTTGGAGCCACATTTCTCATAAGACAAAACCTTGCTCATTTCCTAGGCAAGCTAAGCCATCTAAGTTCCCTAGTCCACAGCCTTATTCACCCCTCTACACAACCACTTGTTGACTAACACATAGTTGAACCAACACTTATCAAACCATGTTCTAGAAAATAAAGCATTGTGAACACTGTAGTCCTCTTCTTCCCTTTCACCCACATCCGAAGAAAAATCATCACCTTAGATGCTAGTTTCTTATCATAATCCTTGAGATTATGGCCTCTAGGTTAAAAGTTACTGATGCCTTCAACCATGCTGCATATCCATAACTACTTACTACCATTCTTGACCAAAACACCTTTTGGTAATATGTAAGTCCATCAGTTAGGTTCTTCCAAGAACATATCATTTAGTCAAATATTCACTTACCTCTAACATATAGTTGTCATTATATTGAGGAAAAAATGTATATCAACCAGGTTCTTCTAATAACATCTCATTTCACTAGATATTGACTTACCCCTAACATATAGTTGTCATTATATTTGAGGAAAAATGTATACCAACTAGGTTCTTCTGAGAACATCTCATTTCTTCAGATATTCACTAACCTTTAATAAAAAGTTGTCATTATATTTGAGGGAAAAAATTAATTCTCCTCCATCTTGTGATAGCCAATAGTTGTTAGATTATATATGATAGATAGCATGGCACCAATAGGGGGGGGGTGAGTTGGTTTTTCCTTGATTTCTTTTTTATTATTATTGGTTGCTAGGATACAAATGGAAAGGTAGATTTGTTAAAATTTTCATTTTATCCTCTTTTTTATTAGATTTAAGCCCACCATGATCCGATGTGATGAACGGTGATCTGCGCGGTCTACGAGTTCCCATACAACGGGGACCACCGAAATGGGCTTCCAGGGGATCCGCCGTCTGTCCCAGATGAACGGCCAGGATTCCTCCCCTCGCCATCCACGCGCAGCCACATGTTCCGCTCAGAATATCGGCCCGTCTGTCCTCTCCCGGCCAGAATCTAAAGAGATGGATTAGGCCATGCCGCGTGGCAAGTTTGGCGCTCCCGGCGACAGCTGTCGCATTCCCATTGGTCTGGAGGATGAGGGTAATCCACCCAGAAGCCACGTCACATCTCCTTTAAGATTTCCCTCTTCCGAACCAGACCTTCATCATCTTCTTCCTCTCCGCTCCCTCTCCGCCGGAGAAGAAGATCTCGTCTGCACAGAGGCCGCGCAGAGGAGGAGCTCGTCGGAGATCGGAGAATGGCGGCGCAGGCGCTTCTTTCCTCCACCGTGGAGGCCGGCCGGCAGCTCCTCGGCGGGCGGCCCCTCCAGGCCTCCCCCTCCAGATCCCTCGCCGCACCCCGGAGGCCCTCCTCCCTCCTCGTCCGCGCCTCCGCCACCCCTCCCGTCAAGGTCTGCTCTCTTCTTCTTCTTCTTCTTCTTCTTCTTCTTCTTCTTCTTCTTCTTCTTCTCCCTCTCCGGCGGAGCGATTCTCACTCCCTTTCTTCTTCCCCGTCCCTCCTCTCGCAGCAAGGCGCCAACCGCCAGCTCTGGTTCGCGTCCAAGCAGAGCCTCTCCTACCTCGACGGCAGGTGAGCTTAACTCAAGCCCTAACCCTAAACCTCCATCCTTCCCTCCCTCTCTCTGCATATTTGATGGATCTGAGCGGCGGTGCAGCCTGCCAGGTGACTTCGGCTTCGATCCTTTGGGGCTGTCGGACCCGGAGGGCACGGGGGGCTTCATCGAGCCCCGGTGGCTGGCCTACGGCGAGATCATCAACGGCCGCTTCGCCATGCTCGGCGCCGCCGGCGCCATCGCCCCGGAGATCCTCGGCAAGCTGGGCCTGATCCCGCCGGAGACGGCGCTCCCCTGGTTCAGGACCGGCGTGATCCCCCCGGCGGGGACCTACCCCTACTGGGCGGACTCCTACACGCTCTTCGTGCTCGAGATGGCGCTCATGGGCTTTGCAGAGCACCGCAGGTACCAGGACTGGGCCAAGCCTGGATCCATGGGGAAGCAGTACTTCCTGGGGCTGGAGAAGGGGCTCGGCGGCTCCGGCGACCCTGCATATCCGGGGGGGCCCTTCTTCAACCCGCTGGGGTTCGGCAAGGATGAGAAGTCCATGAAGGAGCTGAAGCTCAAGGAGATCAAGAATGGCCGCTTGGCCATGCTCGCCATCTTGGGGTACTTCATCCAGGCCCTCGTCACCGGGGAGGGCCCCTTCCAGAACCTGCTCGACCACCTTGCCGACCCCGTCAACAACAACGTCCTCACCAGCCTCAAGTTCCACTAGGAAGGAGCTCCTCTTTCTCTCACCTCTCTCTTCTCTCTCTCTCTCTCTTCTCTCTCTCCTCCACCTCTCTGTATCGTCTTTGATTCCGATCCCCCCCCCGTGACATGTTTGGCGAAACTCTGTAATTAGTCAATCACAATGGATCCTGGGCATCTCTCTACCTCTCTCTGTCTCTCTCTGTCTCTCTCTCTCTCTCTCTCTCTCTCTCTCTTTCTCTCTCCTCTCCCTCTCCCTCTCTCTCTCTCTCTCTCTCTCTCTCTCTCTCTCTCTCGCTTGTGAGGGGGAAGTGGGAGAAAAAATTATTATTTTAGAAATAAATGGGGCTTCTTTCTGAGATCATGAAGAATTTGGGGATTTCTGAGAATAATTTTGGATTTCTTCTTTAGAACACGAAAATTCAGGATTTTCCTGGAAGGGAAATTTTCAGATATTACCATTATTATTATTTTAAAAGAAGTTGGGTTCATTCTTAGCCCACAAAAAAAATGAGATTTTGGGATCCACGCGAAAATGGGCAATTTTAGAGATTTTTAGCCATTTTTTTGATTAATTTACCACCATTGGATCACCGATCACATCCAGATAGGATCAGCCAGATGGATCTACTCGTGGAATCAGATCGGCTGATCCTGCAGCATAACCCGAAGAACAAGCATGTGAATTATATAATAAAAAAAAATAATTAACTCCAAATAATATCACATAATTATGACATAATTCTTAATTAACCTTAAACTGCTCAAATAATCCCTCCATTTCCACTCAAACGCCCATCAAAATCTTTCAGGCAGACCCTACGACTAGAACGGATCAAAAGAAAGAGAACCAAAGAGTAAAAAACAAAATTAATTTTTCTGGGGCATAAATCTTGCAGAAAATAAATAATAAATAATAAACCGGTATACACCGACGTGGGCGAAGCTCATACTCTCATAATCTTTCCAGATATCATATTCTCTTTGAAGAACATATAAACTGTTCGCCATGATCGCATGTATTATGACCAAATATAGCAATCATGCTCTTCAAACAAGCCACCTGAGCCTGTTCTTTCTTTCTTTTCTTGGCTCCTGAGAGAGAGAGAGAGAGAGAGAGAGAGAGAGAGAGCTACAGAGGATTCAGAAACGATTAAATGGGCAGGATCATTATCTGATCAGGGTTTTTAGAGTTTTTTTCTTCAGGAATATCTCGTTCGCCAATCATTTTGGTTGAGTTGGTGCTCAAATTGAAGGGGTGCGCTGAGGCCCATTCACCTAGCTCAAGAACACAAGTTGGATTTTGATCAAGATGATTCCCAGGAAAAGTTTCCAATATCATCCACCAGTTTGAATCATGAATCAGGGTTCGTCAAAAGATTTGAATCTGATTCAGTGCATTCTGGAGCTGTCCATGGAGTTTGTTCATGGAGTTCATCCAAAGAGAGCAGATGGCAATCATGTAATTGCTTCGAATTCGCGGCGGTTTCGTTCATAAACTTTACATCCGATCCAAATCATGTGGAGTTTAATGGAAAATTTCTCATATGTTTCAAATCATTTTTCTAGCACATAAGAACGTCTGGGCTTAATCCGGAAGAGCATACCAGAATGCCTCAAAAACTTGCAGGGCTGTCATCCAGCTGATTCTCATCTTCGATGTCCACCTCCAAGATCTCCTGGTTAACAAGAAGGGAAGGAATCAGCAAGAGAATGAAGATCAGAGAGAGAGAGAGAGAGAGAGAGAGAGAGAGAGAGAGATGTACAGGGATCCGATTGCGCAGGTAGTTGTCGAGCCGGGCGAGCACGGTGGATCTCTTGTGCCAGAAGCGACCCTTGAATCTCAGCTTCACAAAGGGGCCGTCGAGTTCGGCAAGATCAACTACTCCTTCAGTTCCAGAGAAGCCGATGCGAAGAACAATTCAGTTTCCCTCTCGATTGAGCATCTCAGAGAAAGAGAAGAAAAAATCGGATGCGGTCCATTGGAAGTTCATCTCGGAAACCTAAGAAGCTAACTAGATCAGTCGCAGAGAACGGCTAGGGTTCCTCCCCGAACCTTCGAGTCTTACGAACGGATTTGAACGCGATTATCAGTATAAACCGATCACAAGAAGGGGAAAAAACCTGTAATCCCCACGGAGGAGTCGAAGATCTGGGCGAGCTGCATGGGGGAGGGTAGATGAAGCAGCAGAATCAGATTCAAGCGGAATATGAACATGAGGCATCTCTTTGGGAGTCGCACTTGCCTCCGTCCTGGCCTCGGCGAGCACCAATCGGACGTTCTCCTCGGTGAGATCGAGCGCGGAGGCCGAGATCACCGGAAGGCAGAATGCAGGCCTCCCCCGCGCAGTTCTCCCTGGCAGAGGGATCCTCAGCCTCCCTCGGGAGCACTCTCTGGTCCAGGTCCGAGCCCTGAGACCGGAAGGCCCGCAGATATCGGAGGAGGAAGAGGACAGGCTTGAAGGGAAGGAGAAGCAGCAGAGATGGTGATGAATCCGCAGCGCCATGCCCTCTCTCTCTATCGCTCTCCTCTCTCTCTCTCTCTCCCCTCTGCCTCCCTCTCTCTCTCCCCTCTGCCTCCCTCTCTCTCTCTCTCCCCTCTATCTCTATCTCTCTCTCTCTCTCTCTCTTCCCTATCTATCTCTCTCTCTATCTCCTCCCTCTTCTCTCTCTCTCTCTCTCCTCTTTCTCTCTCTCTCTCTCTTCTCTCTCACACAAACTCGTTACAGTGGTTTATCCAGTCGTAGTCGGAGGACCAACCATCTGATATGAGCCAGCCCATATATAATGGGCCTCGCGCAGCCCAAATTCGAGAATATCTGTTTGGCCCAACTCAAACGATTACGACCAGGCCCATTAATCCCACTCATCTCTCTCCCACCGTGGCATATACTGCGGCCCAGCCCATTAGCACCAACCAAGTCAGATGTCTGCTTTCTCCAAGAGGGCCACGGATTTTTATATGGGCCCGGCCCATTACCCATTATTCGGGCTTTCCTCGGGGCCCAACCCACTAACACCAACGAAATCAGATAGAGAAACCAGATAACCGGGGCGGGGTGGCATATGAACAAGAGGGTCGTACAGCTGTTTGATCAAATGTCCCTGTGAGGGAGGAGAGAGAAAGGGGAAGTGGGCGGGCCCAGGAGCCCAGGAAGAGAGAGAAAGTAAGAACAGCTTCCCAAAGAATCACAGGATCAGTCCACTAGATAGAACATGAGAGAGCTCGACCTAGACCACTGATCATCATCAGCCAAAAAAAGAAAAAAATAAATAAAAGTATCATGAAAATAAGTACTCCATATCAGCAGCTGTACAATCAAACACTGATAAACGATGACGACAACGATGATGGTGATGATGATGATGATGATGATGATGATGATGATGGTGATTACCGTTTCAGGAGGAGCAAGATGGGTAGCTCCTGGGCGCCATGGCTCCTCGGCATCTGCAACTGTTCTCTGTGAGAAATAAAAAAAAAAGAACGTTTCTTTTTTTTTTCTTCTTCTTCTATAACCATTTCCTCCAGCTGGCGGATCTCTTGTCTCCGGCCAAGAATCTTGGAAGATTGACGAGGGAGTTGACCCTGGTGACCCCTTCCAGGGCTGACCACTCCTCCTCGTCGGTTGTCGACAGGCAGTCTGCGAGGCGGCGGCTCTGCTGCTGGTGGTGCTGCTGTTCCAGGGACTTCTCCAATGGCTCAGCTGCTGGCATGATCTCGATCTCTCTGGAGGAGACTGGATGCGCCGCCGGTGGCTCCGGTTGCCAGGTGGCGGCAATGGGCTCCACCGGATGATCTCCGCCGGGCCTCTCCTGGAGCGCCGGGCCCAGACTATTTTTCTCTGATTCGATGAGTTGACTTTGATGGGAGGGACTCGGCGGGTTGAGGAACAGGCAGACGACTGCGCAGTCATCGATCTTGGATGTGGGGAACTTGAGCCACCAGGCTCGGATGGCAGTGTCAACGAGGGCCCTGGCGGCAGTTGACCGGGTCGGCGCAGAGGCGACCACGTCGACAGCTTCCTTGTTCGAGAGGACATCCCAGATCTGTGCACACACATCCATACACACAGTTCAGTCTCCATTCAAAAGAACTCGACGATAATTTTTCTACTAACTGAGCAGGATTGATGAGCAAGTTTAAACGTCAGAATCCAACAGAACACAGGAATTCTTTTAATAAAACTATAAAAGAATAATTTCCAGGAAATAATTTTGCAGGAAAACCCATTTCGAAGGAAAAAAAACTGCCAAAAAAAAGGGTACCAGCATCAAAATAAGAAATAATTCGGCGATAAAGATTTCCATTAAAGAGCTGGTTGAAACAGATTTATTGAGAATGGCAGACTGGGGAAAATATTTTAATAAATGCTGCAAGATCTAAGCAATCAGATCTAAGCGAGCATACCCCGTCAGTGGCCAGAATGATGAATTCATCCTTGTCAGTGAGATGCCGATAGGAGACATCCGGGACAGAAATCAAGCCGTAGTCTTTGAGGCAGAAGTCTCCGAATGCTCTGGCCATGGCCAGGCCAGGAGAGTCGTTGTTGGGCAGCCACACACGCGCAACCTCTGGTTCATCCTGCAAGGCGAAGACCCTCCCCTTGCATTGCTGGATGCGCTCAGCTTCTCCTGAAGAAAGACATTATCCTCTGGATTTAAATATCAATACCTATATATAATCCATTAGAAAATAAGAAGCCCAGAATAAACCGGCCAAAAATAACCCAAGATCATCATAACTAATGATTGGAAGGGCCCCCATATCGGCTTGCACGCAAGAGATTAGGCTAGGAACGGTTCCAAGTTACAGTAAAGATGAGCCTGCTTCACACAGCCAATCGACTTTGAGTTGGATGGCCACGCCACTCTAATAAGTATACTAAACAGAAAGAGAATAATTTAAAAGGAGCGTACTTGGAAGATTGGGTTTCAAGTCAACGGTCAGTTGGACAGCGACCAGGGAGTCATCTTCGTCTCTCATGCCGAGAACTGCCCTCGAGTCGCCAACATTCCCGATAACAAGATCCTGTCCCTGGAGAAGCGCAAGTTGCATATTCTTTAACAGCCTGCAAATTGGTGGATGAGCAAAACCAACATTCAAAGACCAGCCGATCAACTCGGAACTTGGTCACGTTGACTTTTATCTCTGACGGCAGGCGACTACCAAGTCGAAGTCATGCCCCCATAGTGTTTTCTTTTTGGGGGTGAGAGCTCAATTTCCCCTTATTATAGCACAGGGCAAGCTAGAAAATATGGTTCAAAAGTCTACCGTTTGCAGATTTTAGGCAAAGGAATTTAAAAAATAAAAACTGAAAAGTTGAAAGAATTAATTTACCTGTTTTACCAGCGTGATGGCGGTGCTCCCACTGCAGAAACAGTCAATAGTTGGATGTAGCTTAAGTTCCTTATCCATCAACTTGAAAGACTTCAATAAAGATTGCCTGAGTACATGGTATATCTCTGGGAGCTTTTCATCGACAGTATCTACGGGCTCAGACCATTCATCTTTGCCAATAGATCCGTCTTCTGAATTCACATTCACTGGAGCGATAGCATCTTGTTGAAGGCCGTTCTGGTTGCTCTGAGAGGCCTTCCACTGGGTGCACAGCTTGAGAGGAAGCGAGTCTCTTACTTTCTTTGCGACCATGTGACCAAATGGGCCGTGGCCATCAAATATCCCACAGAAGACAGTGTTGTCTCTTGATCCAAAGTTCTAGAAGAAAAGAAAAGCCCAGGTTTATAGATTAACGGGAGAAGAAGAAGGAAAAAACAGAGAAAAAGAAATAACTGTAAACATCTATAGTAAATGAAGAATATAAAAGCAGAGAAGGGGACAAGAATAAAATAATGGGCAAGGCAATGATCAGTAAAACTGGATCACATAAAGAAATGATATTCCTTACAGAAAATAAGTTTACAAAACAGTAATTCACTCCCTGGTTTCATCAAACCCTGAGTTCAAATTCACTCTATCATTCAAATAAAAAGAAAGTTGAAAACTCCTTAGTAACTCTAAATAATCCCATCCAATCACGACTGTGTTTCATTTTGGTAAGAAATCTTCATTTCAAGAATATTTGGCTGTCTGTTTATAAAAAACAAGAGACCTGCTCATTAAAAATAGAACAGCCGCTCGTCTTCAAGAATATTTAAAATAGAAGACAACATAAGGTGACAGTAAGTTATAAAAATTTGGCGTGGACAAAAATAAGAGCAGCCAAAGTTCAACCCGCCTTGTCCCATTACAAATAGCCGATCTCCATTCCATTTCGGGTAGAAAACTAATCAAGAATGGCTAGAGATCTGGAAAAGGCTTTATCACTCAAAGAGTGTTCCTGCACATACTACTTCTGTCAAGACAAAACAATCTGGGCAGTAAAAAAAACGGGACAGATGAACTCCTGGTAAATGAATGTCCCGATTAACCTTTTCTAGGCCTTGAAATATTGTACCAGGGCCTATCGTTCTGTGAGACAAGTATAGCAGAATGACAATGAGAATATGATAAACGTGATGTCCAAGCCCAATCACGCTTGAGAACAATTGTTTCCCTTCAATGTCACATATATCAATGGCACGAAGCGATCTAATGGACCAAGGAGACCAATCATTCTATTTACATGGCAATCAGTGGACAATGAAACCAAAAAATCATTTGTATATCCATCCGACGACTAACCCAACCCTAGTGATCGCTTCCATTATAAATCAAATTATTTGATGGATGCATCATAGATAAAGCAGATGAAACTGACCACTAAATTATTGCCAGGTACTTCTATTAATTTCCAGGACCCAGTTTTCTCTGAGAAATAGAAACATCAATGTTATTTTAGTCTTTAACGAGTCTGTATCACGTGGTGTTTGTATTATAATGTCCTTAGTATGAAATTGAAGATTTCCACTAGATTCATGGAGACCTCCAGAAAGTTGGACGTTACGTCCTCCCTCACAGGAAAGGGTAAAGAAGGAAATGCGTATAAAGCAAAAAAGAGCCACCCAAACTTGCTACTCAGTTCAGGATTTCCTTCCAACCAGACCAATACATGGGTATCCTGTGGGAATGGGAACAGTACTACACAAAAGAAATTTCAATTTTCAGAAAATTTTATCTCTGATTCTTGAAACCGACTGCACTAGTTGCGGAAGTTACATAAGTATTCACATTTTTCGTGTTGGCATCACAAACATTTGAGGTCAAATATGAAAATGAAAGTTTCTGCCCATGAAATTCTATGCAGCTTTGAAATACCAAGCCAATAAAAGGCATATGAAATGATAGCATCGTTAACGTGAGATATACCGAGTGTCACATCAAAAGATGTCAAATAAGAGAAGAACATCGATAAAAAGAAGAGATAAGAAGGTGAATTCAGCATCATATCTTATCACACAGCTTTTTCACAAGAAACATGAACAATCAAACGAACAACAAAAAAAGGGCATAATACCCAGTAAAAGAAGAGGAAATAATTTTATAAAAAGGATCCGGCCGTTTAAATTAATCAGGTGACGTCACGAATAGATATATCCTAATAGTTTATTTCTTCATTTCAAAAGAAGAACAAAAGGGAGAATAACTCATCCATCTTGCGAACAAGCATTTGAAAATAAATAAAAACGACGACATAATGATATGGGAACTACGAAAAAAATAGAAGTGTGCTACTTTTGTAACGACGAAGAATACCATTTACGTAACACAGAAATAAAAGAAGAATCATCGATGCTAATTCCACATTAGAAGTGGAAGCTCTCGGCCACGACTGTAATAGGCTATTTTCATACGAAGCAGACGCGTGCCGCCAGCTAAGAGGGCGTTGCGAGAAAATAGGGAATTAGCGGAAGACACAAAAGTACCTCCCACACAATCATCGCATCCTGATTGGTGCCCTTCCTTCCCTGCTGCGTGAACAGACACGCCACCTCGCTGGAACCGTTGAGGAACATACGCCCCGGCAAGCACTGGAGCTCCTCATCTGTCAGCCCCTGCCCACTTTCCACCTTCGCCAGCAGCTCCGCGGGATCTGTGACCACGCCGCCCCCACGCCGATCGAACAGCCCCCCTCCTCTCTTCTCTCCTCTCCCTCCCTTGCCGCCGACCCCCTCCACGTAGGAGGAAAGACAGCCCCCCATCTGATCCCCGAACGGCTCAGCAGTCGCAGACAGGCAGCGAGGCGCCGCCGAATTCGCAGCGGAGAGAACGAAATCGGAGAAGAGAGAGGGAGAAGAGAGCACAGAAGAGAGAGGAAGAAGAGAGAGAAAGAAGAGGGAGAGAGAGAGAGGAGCGAACTGCACGCAGTTCCCGTCGTGGGGGGTTAATGTACAAACAACAAGGAGCGGTGCTGTCTTCCTCACGGTGAGCTTACCTCCATCCCCCGGAGCGCGCGGCGCCTCGAGACTCACCTGAATGCAGTAAAGGTTTGCAAGAGCCGGAGCGGTCACCTGACCCCACGAAGGCCCATGACCGCCGTCTTAAACAAACAATTTTCAAACTGCTGACCTTTCCCACCGCCGGCGGAGGAAGGTATCCAAGGCTCTGACCGCCACGTGTCCATCATCTATTCGATGTGGAAACTGTCTCGGAACGCGTGCTTTCGACATGCCACGTGGCGACGAACCATGGGCTTGCACTGTCCCCGTCTGAGGCAAATAACACTGGCAGCACAAGTGGGTGATAAAACTTCACGCGCCGGGCCCCATCGGCTCCATTTATTAGGGTATCCCCCCCAACGCAGATTCCTCGCCACGTACCCTTCCCGTACGTTGCAGCGGCCCCGACCAACTAACCTACCGTTCTCGGGCGGGAGACGAGCCCGGCCCACGGAATCCGGGCCCCGTTGGACCGAATCGGGCCCAGCCCGGCCCATCTGAAAGCAGTGAAGAAAGAAGACAGAGAGAGAGAGAGAGAGAGAGAGAGAGAGGTATTCGGGGCCGCAGCGTGGTTGGCTGGGGAGCTCCAATCCAGTCTTTTACGGGCCGGGCCGGCGAGCCAAGTGTAGGCCCACCAGTGTGCGTTTTCGGGCCGGGCCTGGGCTTTTCAGGCCGGCGAGACAGGTGGGGCCCGCAATAAATGGGCGTCTGGGGGCAACCTCACTACCTGTTACGGGCATTATTGGCGGTCCGCCTCCCACTTTTATTACATACCCGTTGACATTTGTTTGCCCGCATTTTTCAAAATAACCCCTCATTAAGAAAAGTTTTAATATATTCAACTTTATAAACATGTATGTAATGTTTACGCTTTGCAGCGGGCCGAGAGCCCATGGGCCTTATTGGGCTACTATTTAATCGTATATGGGCTTTAAATGGGCCCTATTTTCTTTGAATTTGCGTTTAAACCTCTAAGAATTTTTAAAATGATTGTTTAGCTCTCCGACAAGACTGGTTGAGATCAGTCAACTCGTTGACTCTGAAGAAGGGAACGAAAGGGAAGATCTTGTCGGAAGGGTGGAGAGTCGGAGAATCTGGGACGAAGCGTCGGTAACGGCGGCGGCGCCGCCGGCCGCCGCGGCCGCCGGTAGATCCACCCGTCGTACGGCGGGCGGCGGAAACCCCTCGGAAAGACTCCCCGTGGGCCCTGCAGAACTCGACAAACCGGCCGGGGTACGGTGCTCCGCCGCCGGAAGCGTCGCGACAGCACCAGCCGTTAGGTTGACTGTCACCAGCCGCGGCCCCGGGGTCCCCTGATTAGGCGGTAGGTGGCGGCGGCGACGGCGGAGGACCGGAACTTATCTCGGAGGGGGCCCACCTGCGGGTAATGGAGATCTACCGTCGTCGCGGGGGTGACGGGTGAACAGGGAGACGGCGCCGCCGCCGCCGCTGACCGGCGGGAGCGGTGAGCTTACCCTCGTCTTCTTCTCCCGGGGTCTTCCCATCCTCACTGGCCGTGCCAGGATTGGAGGGGATTAAACACTCCAAGGACTGAGCTTTACGGGGGGGCCTCGCAGCGTTCCCCTTCCTGTGGTTTGGTAATCCAGAGAGAGAGAGAGAGAGAGAGAGAGAGAGAGAGAGAGAGATAGAGAGAGAGAGAGATAGAGAGAGATAGAGAGGGATAGAGAGAGAGAGAGAGAGAGAGGGGCGGAGGGAAGGAGGTCAGTAGGGAAAGGGAAAGGAAGGCAGAGACGGGAGGGCTCCGCCGGCGATGTTTCCGTTGGCGCGCATCGCCCTCCGAGGCGTCGGCCCCCAATGCAGACCGTGTTCAGGTACGGAAAACCAGCTCCCCCCGATCCAATTGGGTCGCGTTTATGCTTCCGGCGAAAAGGGTATGAAGAAGATTCAGGAGCCCCCACCCCTCCCCCTTCATTCTTCTGTGGATTCCCACGCGATTACGATGCGGTCGCTTGTGTTCTTGTTCAATTATGTGGGTCTCCTCTGCGATGCCATGGTTTTTTTCCCTCTTTGATCTTCCCTTGCTGGGGGTTTCTTCTCCAGATGCTCTGATGCATTTGAAGCTGGAGTATGTTGATCTATGGATCTCAAATCCGGCATT
Organism: Spirodela polyrhiza; assembly: GCA_024713555.1. Classification (NCBI taxonomy): domain Eukaryota; kingdom Viridiplantae; phylum Streptophyta; class Magnoliopsida; order Alismatales; family Araceae; genus Spirodela; species Spirodela polyrhiza. The sequence continues at coordinate 2,117,117 of CM046545.1, read as the reverse complement.
TCGTTCGCAGCATCTCTCGCGGAAACTGGGTTTGATTCAGTGGCGGCTCCTATGGAGGAGCTGAATTGATCGAGTGCTTCCCCAAACATTTCCCTGAGAATTCTCCAATTCTGCCCTCTTTGCTGCTTCACGAAGAATTTTCTCCTCCTTCTTTCCAATTTCTTCATTTGCCTCAGACGATATCGGCAGTAGATTCAATCTTCTCTGAAGAATTCATCATGTGCTTGACATGAAAGGACGGAGCTCAATAGCTTCAATTTGGTGTCTTCAGTAGTCAATGAACTTGATACCCAGAATCTACCCAGGGAGCTGGAGCAGCCACTCATTCTCTGGTTCTCAGATATCTCTCTGATCAGTTTCATCTCCCTAATTGACTTGATTTGCTGTCCAGTCACATTAAATGGTAATAAAATGTTTTTGATCTCTCTGGGATACTTACCCCGGAGATTTTCTCTGAGACTTATTGAATTTCCCGGTAATTATTGTTCTTATCGGTTTTGATGTTACTTGCTGGATGATTTTTGCTCAATTGGGAAGCTTATTTACTTCCTTTGACACCTTATTTTATTTTTTTCATTCTCTTGCATTAAATCACCTTTGAAACTTATGAAAATTGATCCTTGATTCAGAAACAAGAGTAACTTGTCATACTCGATATATCTATTTATGTATGATATAATTAGACGAAGGTTTTTAGAGACACAAAAATAGAAAATTTACTCTTCTTATCAATCAGGTCAGCCATGTTGTCAGCTTCAAATTAATCATCATGGAATCAAATACCCTTCTTTAACTATCTTTTGATTGGCATCTCATTATCGCTTGTTCAATCTATGCTTTATTCTCTCAGGTGCCTCTCCATCTGTTCTTAGGATTCCATGCTGGAAAAGTTGACTTTTATGACTAGACCCATCAGCTCCGCCCCTCCAATTCATGGGCATCGTTAAGGTCAACGTTAGGAGGAAAGAGGGGGATCGCTATGCCCAGCAAAGCTCTCCCTCCCCTGCTATCGACGATCATGAACACACACAGAGGACTATCCCAGAAAAGGGACATTTTGACGATTCCGAGGTTGACTATGAGGTCGCTGACGTGGACTGTGAGCTCATCAGGGTCAGAGATCAGATATGCAGTGTGCCCTACGATTTGTATGACCTACCCAACCTGAAAGAGGTGCTATCCTTGGAGACTTGGAACTCCTGCTTAAGTGAAGAAGAAAGGTTCTCTCTCACAGCCTATCTCCCCAGCGTTGACCAAGAAACCTTCTGGCTGACAATGAGGGAGCTGCTCAGTGGAGAGGACGTCTTCTTCGGGAGCCCGCTTGATGTCTTCTTCCAGAGACTGAGAGGCGGGTTGTACTCTCCGAGGGTGTCGCAGTTCAGAGAAGCCCTTCAATTCATCCACAGATATAGTTATTACCATTCATTGAGATTGTACCATGAGAAAATGGCTCAGACATTCATCAACATGAAGAAAGCCTGGAGAGATTGCCCACCTGGCACCACTGTCGAGGAAAGGATCCGCATATGGAATGGGCAGAAAGCTCGAAAGCCCGTTTACGTGGTCGATCTGAATGCATTGCCCGCCGATGAAGAAGTCTCGGCGGCGGGCGATCAAAGCATGCCCTCCCCACCACTGTCAAAGAAGATGATGATGATGAGCTCTGCTGATGACACAGTCATCAGGGATACCCACTGCTCCCCTACCACTTATGGCAGTTCAGCGGCTTCATTTCCTAGGATGAAGCCGAAGGGGGTGCTTAAGATACGGTCGGCCTCGAGGATTTCAGAGCCCGGCAGCACAAACCAATCACTGCCATGTGATTCATGGGGAAAGCTTAGGATGCAGGCGAAGGGGGTTTTGAAGATAAAACCCAGGAACGATCATCTGATGAAATCTTGGGACTCGATGCCCGTTGAATCATTGAGTCTTCCGGGTTTTTGTGAAGAGGTATTACCATTGACCTTGAGAATGGCAAATGGATCTTTCAGTGAGAGCCCTGAGCTGTCTCTACTGACAAGAGAATCATTGAACAGAGATATTGGGCCCTTAAATGACTTTCCGAGAAGAAAGCTGCAGAAAGTGGGGTTTCATAGTGAGGAAGAAGTCAATTTCCTCCCCACGAAGAATCTCCGAAGATCTGATATTTATTCTCATAAACTTGACGACCCTGGGGAGGACCAGTGGGCAGTGGGGCTTCACTTGAGCTCCACAGAGGAGCCGCATCCGTCTGCTTCAGCGCATTGCCAGGAGAGGATGCCGATGCCGCCACTTGCTTCAGGCACCATTCAGAAAATCTCAGCTGTTGGCACGGAAGAGAGTGGACCATTCAGCGAAGCCGTTGACCAACCAGGGCCTCGACGAAGAGAAAACTGTGGGAAAGTGCCTCTGAAAATCCCATCTGACCTCCCTGTGGCTACAGGGCCCCCGTTGACTTACAAGAGGCAGAAGGGTCCTTCAAAGCGCAGCATATTGAAGCCCCTTCGGCACCAGCCGACTGGAACAGCTGATCTTAAGATGAGCTCGGCAAAGGGAGGAGATAGAAATCTGATGGAGGAAACAAAATCTATGAAGATAAAGCTAAAGATTTGGAACGCTCCTGATGCCCAATACAAGCAGGGACTGTTGAACAGCCTCTAACTCAAAGTCCACATGGCCTTAGATCAGAAACCCAGTGGAATTTTCTTCTGACAGTTTATGATCTTTAGAATTGTGGAGGCCAGGTTCCAATGAGTTCTACCGGCTGCCAAGGGACGACCACTGACTGATGCCGCCTAGAATCTTTCTTCCTCGCATTTTTTCCATGGCAATGTTCCTCTGATGTTTGACATTTATCTATATACAGCATACAAATATTGAGCCCCATTGCTCCATCTGATGGCCTCCAAATCCCATTTTGTCAGCAGCCGATACTGCTGAATGGTTGCCCATTCTGTGGGCTGAACCCTGCAGAGATCTCATGCAGCTGTATAAATGTAAACCATTATCTTGATCATTAATGAAGAACAGTCGGCTACTTTTCATAGATTCCTTGCGGATTTGTCTCATTTTCCTGCACCATAATGTAGCCAGTTTCTTCATAGATTATGGAAAATTTTCAACCTTTATTAAGGGATCTTCATAGCCATATCTGTAGGTGGTGATCTTTTGCCTTGGAACGTTCTCTTTTTTCATGCAGGTTTCTTTGCTTCATGAAAAAATTATCTTTGAGATTAAAAAAAAATTTCCGAGTCCCCATACGATTAACGCGTCCCGATTCGATGGGAAAAGATGTAGGAACCCGCACAATTCGATTTCATTATCCCAACCTGTTCTTGATCAGGCAACGCATCTACAAGCATTATCTTATCCAAGTCGTGATCTGATTCCAGAGATGACTAAAAACCCATGTTGCCACCACGTCTGAGCTCTCACCGGCGGCTCGCGCCGGGTAGGCGCCTGTGCACCCGCCGCCGCGCCGCCCTGGCCAGGCCAGTGAGCAGCCGGCAAGCCCGGCGTGCACACGCCGTTTGACTCTGCTCCCTGAATTACTTGAGGCCATTCCTAAAAAGAGGATAGATTGACCCATTTAATCTGCATTCTCTCATCAGTCAACGCTAACAGTCAACGGGCCAGGCTGTGTCCAAAGATGGCGGCGGGACAAGGAGAGGAGCTGCTGGGGGAAGAGAGGCCGGTGGATGAAGCAGAGGGGGAATACGCAGATCAGGATGAGCTAAGCTTCAAGACCAACCATACCCATTAAAAATACTAGCTTGGGGAAGGGTCGTAGGCCTGTCCACCCAATTAAAAACCCTAATGAATGCAGCCTAGATAGGGACAGGAACCTACCTGCCATAGGCATGTCTAACGCTCCAAAAGTACCTATAGAGAGAGAGAGAGAGAGAGAGAGAGAGAGCGGATTCCGGGCTTCCAGATCAGAGAGAAACCTGCACAGACCCAGACTCCTGATCCTGCAAAATGAGCCATCTTTCTGACAGAAATAGCAGAGCTCTGAAACATGAAATGGGTCGGCACAGTCTCGCCGCAGCCATCTAACTCCTTGGCTCCGCCTTCCACGAAGGGTCTCCTCCATGGGCTTCCATGAACATGGCTGCAGAGTTGCAGGGAGATCTCAAAGAGGGGAGGTTAGAACAAGAACTGGCAGGAGGTCCAAGGAAACCACATCAGGAATTTTTAAATTAATCAGGGCATCTATCAATGTTAGCTACAGCTAGCTCCTAACTGGCCGAGAATTGGGAAAACTCCACAGAAGAATCAGGATCGAGTTGCTCCCTTCTGGCCATGACCTGAACAGTAGTTAGTTGTACAATGGGCGGCGAGGGCAGCTCCTCCCTCAACCTTCCCCTCCCCCTCCTTCCCCACCAAAATCTCAAAAGGCCGCTTACTATTTTCATCAAGGAGGTACCTGCGGTGAAGCCTGCCCACTTCAGCCCATATATCACTGCGGATGCTTCCTCCCCTGATGCAAATTCAGACCCTGAGCTCTGTTTCTTCTCTGCAACTTGCTTTCAATTTTGTTACTCAGTTAGCCTTCTTCTTCTTTGACCGGATCATGGGGAGTCAGATCCTGGGTAAGACAGATTAATCCTGCCAAGTTCTCTGTCGTCGATCAAAGATTATGCGGCCCCCTCGGCCAATCCGCCCATGGAACTGGTACGGTGGCACGGCCGAGCAATCCTCAATGGAGGGGTCTGGCGGCGGCACGATGCCGGCGGCCGCCAGTTTTTCTGGATCCAGGGGTCTCGTGAACAGCAGAACTGGTTCTTGCGTGCCCTGCAGGGAGCAAGTGGGTGCAGATGATGGCTGAGCATCTTAAATTGATTTAATGGGAGCAAGTGGGTGCAGATGGGGTTTACCCTTTCTTGGGGCCATCCTTGACTAACGAGCCGCTGCTTGACTTCTCGCTTCATCCGCCCTGGAGGGGCCATTCCCATCCTGGACTCCAGCAAGGACCGGTTCTGCATTAATGGAGGTCGCCCACGAGGACGGCTGACCGTCACTTCACGAGAATCAATGAAGTCTTCGTGTGATCCATGCTTGTAGGAGAGAGATGGGAACCCAGCAACCAGAAGCTGTTCTTCGATAAGCTGCGCTTCATTCTAAAATCAAAACATTCAAACAAAAGGAAAATAATCAAAAAACTCATTGGGGGCAAAAAGAGAAGTTTTTATTTATAAAACTTGGGGAACTTGCCCTAGAACACAGTCGTGAATAATGAAAACAACCAATGTTGAACCTCAAGAACTTGAATGTCACAAGATAAAGTGCACACCCACTGCACCATTTCTTGATTTTGGCCACCCAAGTAACTTTAGTCCTCAAAATGTCCAGAAATCGTATCTTATCTAGAAAAGAGGTTTTAAAAGCTGAAAGTTGATTAAGATACGTATTCACTAATTTGCCACGGTGTAAATTGCTTCAGGTAAAGAGATTGATAAAGATACACAGAATCAGGAAATAGATCAGAGTATCTTGGTCCAAAATAGCTGTAAGTCCAATACAATGAAGAGGATGATGAAGAACAAAAGCACCAAGGCAGCCAGTATGACTTCAGAAGAAGAACACATCAAAACGCTCGGTCATCTATGCAACATCTCTTTTTGAACAGCTCTCAAGGACCATTGAGTAGACGGAAAAAATAGAAACGATCAATTTTTGCAGAAACACTCCCAGTCCCAGTCGGCATCAAAAAGTATGCAGATGAACGATTGAGTGCAAGAGACACACACACCAGTCCAACATGGTTCTTCAGGATGAAAAATCGTACAGAGTATAAAAATAGAATCTGACATTTGCAAGAGAAATAGGTGAGTCTAAAGATACGGGAGTGCTCCAAGATATTCACTATGGTATCATCTAATGCCTTGTTCCTTTTTACACTAATTTATCAAAAGTGGGATGACGGGCCAACAACTCTTCATTATCTCAACTGAGATGTCCATTGATGTCTCAGAATTGGTTACTTCATGGTTCCCAGAGCCAAAGAACCATCATGGTTAGCTGACAGACCAATCAAAGATATAAAGTAAGGAAAAAAGAGTTACTTACCAACTCTGCAAGAACATCTAATTATATTTACCAAATACAGTACAAACGCGATAGAATCTAAAGCAAGATTTTATACAGCTCTTAATTTCAATGAAAACAACCCCGAACTCTGATCGCTTTTGTAGCTTGGATGCGACAGCTACCAACCTGGGGGAGAGTCTCTGTTGTTTACAGTGACTGTGGTTAACAGCCTGCGGCCACTCAATGTGATGATTTTTTCTCCTCTTTTTCTCTCCTCCCTTGTCCCTTTCCTTTCTTCTTCTTCATTCAGTATCATCAGCAACTGACAATTCTGATACGAAAAAGCATTTTTTTGTGATCCTACCAGCAGATGATTGTCACAAATCCCACCACCTAGGAAATATCAGCATGCACACTTTGAGAGCCCGCCAACTCAACTCTTAATACATCATCCCTCCCGTACACACTCCAAACAAGTATATTACTCTTTAGGAAATCATCCCTTTAGTATTAGCTTTGACCTAGTGCTCTGCACTCCCCATTCTGGTCTCTCAGGCAAAACAAACTCTATTTCACTTCATAGAGAAACCTGCATTGGGTGCTATCACAGCAGCATGATTACAGGTCAATCCACTTCATACTTTCACGCTGGTAACGTAGGGAAGCATTGTATGCTACTTTGCAGCCGCAACTAACTGAAAAATAATCACCGGCCTCTATAGAGAGCCTTCTCTTAATACTCCCTAGGAACAGTCTTGAATCGAATAGCTGGCAATTTGTTTTTAATGCAACCAAATGAACAGCGGAAAAAGTATTTGACTACATACCTTATATTTCATCTGAATCCGTTGAAGGGTGATCTCACTTTCCACAACTTCTCGTTTCTTCTCCTCCCTCTGGAGATAATTGTATTTGGATTAGAAAGAGTTGTGCTAGTATCAGTACGAAACACAGTATCAGAAAACTGAAAACAACAAACCTTAATGAGGTAATCGAGTACGGATTTCGCCCGTTCTAAATTACCCCTGACCTGAAGAAAATCGGCAACAGAAGATTAAATGATAGAAACATACATCAAGTATGATGGTCGTTACATAACTGAAAATTTCTTAAAATATCACTGTATTAAAACACGCCGATATAATATTTAAAAATAAATACAAGACCCAAGAGCAGAAATCCTTGCTTGCGGATTCCAATAGACTAGATATCCTCAGAGCATTGAGCATTAGCATCTCACAAAGGCAACACAAATCAGCCTGCATCTAGTAGCTCACTCGACAGCCACAAAACTTGCCACCGGAAGCAACAGTTGCATTCAAACCAATTCCACGGAAATGGTCAGGGGTGTCAGGCATCCATAATGTCCACAGAGTTCGCAATATTCAAAAGAAAGGCTAGAGAAACCCAAGTCATAGATATAGAACTGACATATGTTCTGTCAGTTGCTATAATTGAAAGGTAATGATTGAACTTAGTCTACTCATTGACTGTATGAAAAATTGCTTAAAGGATGAACTGTATAGTCCGGATTTCACTTGTGTAATCCGGACTATACACCTACCCTGCTAGATCAGTATTAAATAACACAGTTAATTTTAAACCATAGATTTGTGTAAGTTACAAGCTGATAATATGCCATCATGGCCAAAACCAATTAACTTGGTGCAGATCAAAATGTGCTTACTTCTTTGGGAACAAATTTACAAGGAACCTACCAGGTGTCCAGGACTTTTCATTTCACTACCTTGTTGCAGTAGTATCAGACTTTTATTCTCTCATCGTTGTCAAGTTTCAGACTTCGTCTAGTCAGTTTACCAGATATCTCAGAGTTTTTTCATCATCCTGTCCATCTCTCGGAGATTGATATATCAGAGTTTGCTAGATATTAGGAAGTTCAGACAGTCATCAAACATCCTAAACAGTCCAAGAAATCCTCGCAACCCACCAAAAAATATCTTAAAATTTTTGGCAGCCGAGGTCTTCAAGTAGAAATGTGCCGAGGTAAGTTTATCACGACTCTGATGGGGGGAAGATCAGCGATTATTTAGGAAAATCATGGATCACTGAAGGACACTGATTTCACGGCATCTGACGCGTTCAGAATCCCCACTCCAAAATTCCGTCAAGACAACCAAAAAAGTATTTATCATTTTTTTTTGTCGTTACATGGACGTTCTAGATTAGATGAATATTGGTAGTTCTGATCCCAGTTATTCCCAAAGAATTAGCCTGACAGATGGTAGTGACAGAAATCTGGCCGTTCAAACAAAATCTATGAAGAAAAAACAAAAGATGTGGACACCCAACACAAGCAAGGACTGTTGGACAGCCTCATAACAGAAACTCAATGGAATTTATATTCTGAGAATTCTAGATATCTATGATAATGCAGCCTGGCTATGAGGGAATTGTCTTCTCGCAGCGTTTATAATCTTTACAGTTATTTAGGCAAATTTCTACTGAAAAATCGTTTGGTCTGATGAGTTATCTCAGTCGTCCGCTTGTTTTTAATTTTGGCATGGCAATGTTACTCCGATGTTTAACATACACCTGTATAGAGTTTACAAGTATCAAGTCCCAGTGATCAACCACTTTGCCCTTGGATGACCTCTGCATTCCATTTTGTATGTAGGCCAGGAAAGAATCAGATGCCATGCTTTATGACTGCCTTCTCCATGGGCTGAAACTCCGAATCTCTTGCAGTTGTATAAATGTAATTAATTATTTTTTATTATTAATGAAAAAAACTCGCACATCTGGAGTTTTTTCTACGTGAAATCAGAGGTTGGCAATGAGACAGGCTAGGCTTTTCAGAGCTTGGCCTTCAAACTCAAGCCCAGAAAAATATTTGCACCAGGAACGGAATGTAGACCGGGTACAGCCCAGGCTTCGGTTGCACCCAGGCCTTAAGCCACTCAACCCTCCCTAAGAACCTCCGTTCCATTCCACATTCCATAGTCCCCAACCCCAGCGATAACCCTAACCCATTTGAAAATCTATGAAAAGAAAATTCTCTGGAGAAAGAAACAGAAGCCAGCGAACCCCATCCCCCAAGCCACACTCCGAACTGGCTGGGGCACACACAGGGTCCATAGTACTTTCTCGAGATCCGATATCTATAAAAATCAGCTGGCCAGACTTACGAGAATGCACCCAACTCTGCCCAGAAAAAACCTTGTATAATTTGATAAGAAAAGGTAGGAACGTTTTCGGTTCGAAATCAAATTACGACAACCAAAATCAGAGATATCAGTTGATATCTGGCCTGACAACAGCATCACAAGATTCAATCTTCACCTGGTTTAATTAATCCAAGTTCTAGGAAAAGAACATTACATGAGGTAAGAGCGAATACGTTGATGGATATAGTGGAAAGAACAATGTAGAACACAGTGACCAATCCATATTCCACAAGAAGATTGAGAGAAAAGAAAAACTCGTGAAAATGTCAGAGCCAAAGACAGCAATCCATTGCCTGATATGTCTAAATGATGCCAGCCTTCCCATACTGTAAACCTTTGGTTTTTCTACTCTAGTTTTCACTTTATCTTGTAATATAAAAGAGAATTATTGAGAAGATTCACTTCACATTTAAGCAACAAGAACTCCTACTGAGGGAAGATATACAAGTCGGCCAATAGATGATCCATTACATTTAATGGATCAGGATGATCAACCTTCAATAAACTACAAGGGACCATATTCAAGATAATAAAAGAGTAGTTAAGTGAAAAAAAAAGATAGTCAATGAATGAGCAAAATTTTCACATGGTTCCCACTTTGAACATCCATGCGTACGAATGATCGAAGTCATCATCCAAAAATAACATGTATATAAACATATAAATTATCGAGCAAAGTTAAGCGCTGAGTCCATACCTGACGAAGCCTCTCAAAGGAAAGCACATTGTTCTCCCGCCTTTGCAACTTAGAGATAAAAAAAAAAGCAAAATATCAATGAACCATAAATAATTCTCTTAAATCACAATGAAGAAAGGAGAGATCTTAACGAAGTGCATTAATATTAAGATTTACTTAAAGCCTTGAAAGCCTATAAAACACCTACCCTTCTGGTATAAAGCCGATGAGTTTTCTCCCTTGGTCTAAATACATTGTAAGGATTTGTGTCATTAACTGGAGGAGGAGGCTGCATGAAAAAAGATGAACAGTTATCCAATCTGATTTTACCCAGACACGTGAAGGATAAAACCATCCAGCACTTAAGAACACAACAAAGAAAATGTAAGAATAGGTGATCAAAATAAGATGGTCGTTATTTAAAGCATTTCCGCCTCTAACCAGGTTCTATCAAATCCAAAAGAAAATATGAATAGTTCACCACAATGATATCTTTAAGATCACAAACAAGCATAGAAAACCTTTATTTGAGATTCAGAAATGTCAAAGATGCAGCCAAAAAGGCTAAACAAATACCTGAACTGTATTCTTGGATAATCCAGGAAACATTTCCCTAGCAAGGTTACATTGGCTTGATGATCCCCTAAGCCATTTATACTTCAGTCATGAAATGTATTTTTTAATCATTAAATACTAAGGCTCTTTCTTGGTTTTTCCTTCAGTTCTTTTTCATTTTTCTTTTCATCTGTTTCTTTCAGTTTTATTTTCTTATATCATTTTATGTCTCCTTTTCGGATCCAATTTCCTTTATGCATACTTTTCCATTTTTTGCGATCAGAGTAGATAAGGGAATATAGGAGTGCCATCTGGGCATTAACCCCCAAGTTAATGAGAGAATAGATCGGTCATTTATCTGACAAAACTGATTTAATCTAAGAGAACACGAATTAAGGATAATTATTTAGGTTAACCATGTGCCATGCTCACATATATGTTTACGTGGTTGGCATAAAACTTCATTTAGAGAATGCCCTCAGAATTAACAATGGACTAATTACTGACAGAGGCAATGAACTTTGACAACCAATTGCATAGATATCGAAGTCCATCACTTATGTTCGTCAATACACCACGTCAATTTTTCCGGTATTCCACTGAGCTGCTAACCCTCCATTGGTTCTTCAAAATACGCGAATTACCATGTAGACAGCCATCAAGTCAAAAAGGACCTAGGAGTGAAAACAAGTATCCCACCACATAATCGAGTCAAAAAAAGGCCTAGGAGTGATCGATGAATGCCATCACTACGTTCAACTCTTACATAGCCAAGTACTAAAATGACGGAACACCCAAGATTTTTTACCTCCAGATGCGATGAATAAAACGCCAATTATGTCCACAAAAATTGTTTTTAGGAATCCCACAGTCAAGTGGAAGCTTGCCATCACGAAACAAGAGTTCAATATAAGAAAGACATTCTAAAACAACTCATTTCTTGTGAACTGGTTTGAGAATAGCTAAGCCATACCAGAAGGCCTCTACTAAGTTGTTTCAAGCAAAAACATCTCAAACATTCATTTTTATCTCTGCTAAATAAAAAAAGGAATAAAACAAATGCCTTTCCTATTTAGCGTGATTTATGCCATTATTATGCCCGCAAAAGATTAAATACAAAGCACTAAAAAGACAATAAAGTGAGGAAGGAAAAACAATGGCAGAAAGAAACTACTAGTGAGGTGAAAAATGACAACATTGAATCTTTATTCTACCATCATAAGGCGGAAAAAAATTAGAAGAGCATACAAAAGTTAGAAAGTCAAAATATACCGGACTTTCCAAAGCATTTCGTCAACCAAAATGTGTACAATGTTAGATATTTAGGAAAGACATGGCTTTTCAAGTTATTTCGGGAGAATTAATCAAAAATAAAGTGTGGAGTACTTTCATCGCTCTTCCATTCAGTGTGATTGTAGGACAGAAAAAACAACGTCTGAATGATAGCCATACACCAACATTGACTGATAGGACGGGGTACTCAGATAAATATTGAAACTTTGAAGTCTTCTAAGGTTTTTAGCTTTCCACTATCAGGAGTGGATAATGCAATGATGGATGTCCGTGATCGAACCAAAAATAAACCTTCACAAGAGTGATAACACTGTAAAGCTATGTAACTTGTTTTGAACAGAATGCTGAATAATGAGTTTACAGGATTCCTCGTCTCTAATGAATTCCAAAATAAGTGTGTAATTTATATGCGACTTGAACTGAGCCAGATACAAATGCGACTAGAATCAGCCATAATCACTCGTAATTTAGGAGAGTCTGCTTTTATGGGTTTGACCAGTAATCATATATCCACTAGTCATCATAAACCAGTGTAATAGAGAAATGAAGCTCAGTTGACAAAAGGATTGAGAAACTGACAGCTCTCACATTCCAACGGAAACGACATCAGGTTTTAGTTAGTATACGGATAAGGTAACTTTTTACAGAGTCTCGTAAAGACACTCCGATATGAGTTTGCTATTGATCCTAGGTCATGGCAGATGAGGTTTTCTTGGCACATAGAAGTTATGGACGGAGGATTTTGGCTGAAAAGCATTAATTGTCTGAACAAGTGACTAAAAAAATTATCCAATGATGTTCACATTTTGAATGAAATATCAAAGGAACAAAAAGAATAAAGCTTTCATCTCAACGAAAACAAAGTAACACACCTGTAAGCGCCGTAGGATGGGTTTTTGCCATTGTTCACGCTGATAAAAGAAAAAAAAAGTGAATAAGTCTTTACGGTATAACAGAGAAGCCACAGCGAAGCTCATACCTTTTTCCTCCAGTAGTTATATACAGACTGGAAAACTGTGTATCTTATTGACTGGGACTGAATGGCCTGCAATATTTATTAAAATATAAGATAAATACAAATTTATACTCGACTGATAAATAATAAAAATGAAAAAACTATAAAAATTACGATGAATGAGACCACTACTGTAAACATTGTTGTTTCGAAAGATTACTGTTAACACATCTCAATAAGGATATGGAGATCACCTCGGCAGCAGAGTCTAGCTGAAGAAGAACAGGAGCAGGTGATCCAAAAGTTAGTGCTAGGATTCCAGCTCTTTCTCGAGCTTTATGGTCCAGCACTTCCAACTTGAACAGAAGACTTTCAAACCTGAGTGTCAAATGTTCTATTACTAATATAAACATGGAAGCAAAAGAATTCCAGCGATTATAAACAACTATTAAACTCCCAACCTCCAGTTAAACAGATCTAAAGCATAAATTGTGAAGGGAGGACAATAAAATTTCGGAACGTGTGTTCTATCACTCCAATAAGTTGTAAAAGATAAGGATTAGGCAGATTTCGCAGCCACAGGGTACGCTATATCACCTTGCTGTAAAAAGTATTGGTACTTAGAAAATGTATACTGGCAACAAAAAGTTGAAGTATGGAATCACATTGAACACACCATATTAGAATGAGCGGTGATTTAGTGAATCAAATAAGAGGTAGAAGCAACCATACTATAAATTCACTATAATTTATCAACCTGACGGATAATATTCTCCATCTGAAGCCAAATTCCCCAAATATAATACAAATGTCCATCTTCCATAAGCATAATCTTTCTTCCTCTTAATCCTCCAGGATCGTAAAAAAACCGTCCTACCCTACAAAGAGCCACAAGGATATGGATTTAGGTGACAAACATTTTATGTAGTCCATTATTGATAATCCCTCTTACTTTGGAGAGAGAATTGTTGGATCAGTAGGTGAACCAAAAAGACCCTATGGGAGGCAAAACTTGATACAACCTTATAACTGTAAGAGAAATGCCAGGTCGTCCAGTGATCTGTATAGGTGATACTATAACAGGCACCATGTAGAAGCCTATGTTGGTTGGTTTGGCCAAGGAGACTTGCAGATAATGCGTTCGTTCAAATGATTTAAAGTTCAAGTTGAGCTCTCAAGAACTTTGAATTACCAATATTTGCAGACTGCAAGATCTAAGGCGGCACTCAGTTTGCACTATAAGGTAGAATGTAAATCGAAAAAAAAAAAAAACATGACGAAAGCAAACCTGAATAGGGCAATGTAAGATCACAATAGTTATTAAAAGGAACGAGATGGCCATAGAAATGATATTTCGAATCCCTTCCAAGAGAAAAAATATATATGTTGGTGAATATTAAATGAAATCTGAACTTTACTTTTCGGCTGAGAGAATATGTCTTTCATTATTAAACTCTTCAAGCCAGTCTTCGTCCTCGTCATCCAGGTCGTACTCAGTGAATTCGCCAATCTCAGCCCTGGCTGTAATCAGCATGGTGACGATCAATGCACTGACTTATGACGTATAATTATACCACATTAAATAAAAAGAAGGTCGTTCTTCGTAACAAACCTCCTCTTGCCCGTATATAGGACGTAGGTTGCCTGAAGGTGCTAGTATAATCCCTTTCGTAGGTGTCCACAATAACATACTCAGGAATAGGTATCTCAGAAGCAGTTTTCTTACTAGAAGTCGTCCCTTGAACCTACATGACAAAAGAACATTTCCATAGAATGCTTCCAACCTTCAGATTCCATCATTCGAAGTAATCCTTAGTCTAACAATGCAGAACAGTAGGCACAACAGCAAGTTCATGTACAAACAAATGGTGGGGCAGACATATACATAAGAGCCGTGAAAGGATTTAGAATGTCCGATCTACAAAATCTCACCTCATTGCTGGTCTCAGCAGCAATTCGCTGCAGCTGTGAGCTGCGGGTTGAGGTTGTTGTCGGTGCATCATCATCCTCAAACTCTTTGATAGATTTAACAATTGGGAGTCTCTTATGAATGTCAAGGGGGCGAGGCCTGAAAGAGAGTCTATTCATGTCCACACATCTCCCGTCGGCAAAAAGCTACCTTCACTGCACATGTCGCCACCCCATTCAAAAACCCCCACGCTTAACTCCTCGACTAGCAATAAGCATACAAAAGAAATACTTCATCAGCACCGTTGACTATCTCTTCCTCTTACCGACAGATGTTCTAGATTAACATTTTTATTTATGCTATCAAATAGTCATACCTAACACTTCAACACAACAAACAAGGCTCTCCTGGAAGCAACAAACCCCATGCACACCGCCCAATCAGTCCACACACCGAAATCCGGAGGCAACACTCTAGCCATCACTTATTGCCCAAGAAACCAGCCATGCAGATCATTAATGCGAAGATTTGAAGTCAAATAAGGACTCTCACTAGCTTATCCCTGCTAAACGCAGCGAATTGCCTGAGCGAATAACTTCTGGGAACAGAAAATTCTTCTTCGAGGTGCACCAACACCAAGCCGGATCCAGAGGCCGCCCTTACCCTCGAGTAGAGGTGAGTGGGGAACCGAGGAAGCCCTAGAACAGAGTGGGCTGACGTCCAAATTCGAGAGTAGGCGAGATCGGAGCAGCAGTCAGTGATGAAGAGCAGGAAGTGGAAACCCTAGCTCACCGAAACCGGGGAAATTACCACTCCAGGGATGCCCTAGTTCGAAATGCACGAGGAACAGACGAACCCGAGACCGGTACACTCCTGCTCCACCTCCTCTGTTCAGAATTCCAGCAGCATCCCCTCACTTCCAAGCCTCCAAGCCAGTTCCGCTACCCGAGGCCGACACGGAAAGAGAATCGCAGCCCGATAAGAAGCAGGAAACGCCGGAGCAGTCCCTCGCAGAGACCGGGAGGGATCTAGGTCACGCGGATCGGAGGATCCCCGCGGCACAACAGGGGGTAGCACGAACGAGAGTGGTCCACCGGGGGGGTTGCTCCTGTTCCTGCTCGTGCTCCGCGTCCACGGCGTTGACTCTCTGCTCGCTGGTCTCTGGTGTTTCAAAACCCTAGAAAAGCGAGGGAAGGAAGGAGAAGAAACGAGAGCTACTTTTCGGTTTTTTCTTTGCCGGGTTCCCAACACCTCGTCTCCTCGCGGGGTGGGAGGGGGGGGTGAGACAGCAGCCACTCCCCAGTCGTCGGATCCTATTAATGGGTCTGAATCTGACCCGGTTGGATCGTAGTCGGATACATTTGACTGTGGGTGAGATGGTCAACGGACTAGCCGACAAGCCATTCATTCCTCGGTAAGAAGCTATTTTCCTAAAAGTAATAATGCATTTACCAACAGCTCCCCGATTTTCGGATCCTGCTAATGGGTCTGAATCTGGCCCGTTTGGATTGTCGTCAAGATACATTTGACTGTGGGTGAGATGGTCAACGGACTAGCCGACAAGCTGTTCATTCCTCGGTAAGAAGCTATTTTCCTAAAAGTAATAATGCATTCACCAACGGCTCCCCGATTTTCGGATCCTGTTAATGGGTCTGAATCTGACCCGTTTGGATTGTCATCAAGTCCATTTGACTGTGGGTGAAAAGGTCAACAGGTCGGCTGACAAGCCAAATAGTCCAAAGAAATTACTTTCCTGAAAGTAATATATTATTTACAAACAGCATAATCCTTATTCTATATTATCTTATTTCTCAACTATTTTTCAATGCAATTAACCTCTAATCCCATTAATGGGTATGAATCTGACCCATTTGTATTGTCATCAAATTTCTTTGACTTCGGGCAAGAAGGTCCGTGGACCAGCTGACAAGCCATTGATTCTTTGGTCAGAAATTATTTTCCTGAAAAAACAAATTATTTACAAACAGCATAATCCTCATTCTAGAATATCTCAAATTTTTACTATTATTCAAGGCACTTAACTCTTGATCCTATTAATGGTTCTGAATCTGACCCATTTGGATTAATGTCAAATACATTTATTGGAAAGAAGGTCACAGGTCTGCTGGCATGCCATTCATTCCTCTATAGGAAATCATTTTTTCTGAAAATAATAAATTATTTACAAAAAGTTTATTCTATAATATTTAATTTCTCAACTATTATTAAGTGCAACCAGCCTTGGGAAAAGGTCCTACAATGTCATTAAGTCTTCTCTAATACTTGAAAGAGACATTCATCACATATTACTTTTTATATGAAGATGATGTACTGTGAAAAATGATAGAAATATCATCAAGATAAATAATTTAATATTTTCTAGTTAGATGGCACACTATTAAATGGAAGAGATGGGGAGGGAAGTCAATAAGGCACACTGAAAAAAAAGAATGCACCTTCCAAGTAGAAGTGCTTCACTACCAAATGCACCTCCCAATCATTTGTTAGGATATTTTTGAAAGCATAGCGCTCCTAGGTGATCTCCACAAGCTTCCTAATCCATATGGATTTATTTTCTGAAATATCCTTTAGTGTCATCTTAGTGGGCTGAACCTTATGGGTTGTGGATATAGGATCATTATTTTATAGTGGTTTGACATTAGCTTATGTTCACTCTTGAATAATACTTATTATTCTTAGGTTTCACTAATTAGATCATTTGATCACACCCATTAATTACAAGGGCTTAGCTCCCACAAGATCTTATCTATAAATCACTTTCTAAATTTATGACTCTAAGTAATCCAAATTAGTATTTAAAGGGACAACTTCCATAAGTAATTAATCAGAAGATATAATCATAGTTTAACCCATAATAAATCTAGACAATGTCACCATAGATTAATTATAAAAGATAACCATTATGTGCTATGAATTTCAACAATAGAAGACATGAATGTAAATTTTTTGTTTGTTTTTTTGCGATCAAATTTGTTGGTTGTATAGCTGAAAAACTTTAGTGTTGAAACTTGAAGAGAGACTTTAATACATATAAGTGTTCCTTGAGAAAATGCCTTTGTGATTAATAAATAGTCAACCATTATTCTTCTTCTCCCTCTTGAATGTATGGTGTGTAAAATACTTGAATAGACGTAGAGGATACTTGGAAGAATAAAAATAGTAATTATTTAGTTTTTTTTGTTAAAGATCCGTCATATTTATAGGTAAATCATGTATGAGCTTTTTACAAATTTTTCAAGAATTTCTAATATCTATATTCACTTAAAATATAATTTAATTCAAAACTAATATGAAATTAATATAATATGTCCTTTCAATATTTCAAAAATCTTCTAAGGAAACTAACATGTGAATTTTTTATTATGTAACATTTATATCTAAAACAAATCCATTTACTTAGAATTGATTAGGATCCGACAAAGACTATGGTGAGACTAATAGAACAATGTACTAAAATAATAATAATTTATCATTCAAATCTCATACAAAATTTTATCCAACAAGATATGTGATCTAAGTTTATTTCTCAAAGCATGATCTCAATGTTTCAAAACATAGTTTCTCTTCTTGAAGTACTTAGTATGATTTTCAACATATCTTCAATAATATTAAACAAATTATTCACTAAATAGATTGATTTAGTGAATAAAAATAATCGATTGATTTGATACTAAATTTATTTGAACATAATGAAGTAAAATCATAAGGTTATAGATGATCAAATAGGTTTCCATACTGATATTTTACTTCACTAAATCTTATTGATTTGAACACTAATTATTCATGGTGTAATTGTGACAATTTTTGTAAATCACGATACTTCACACAATAGTATACATTATGATGATTTCGTATGATATTATGGTAAGACTATATCATTAACATCATGGGTATTTCATATGTTCATATAACTCTCATATATATATACATATATTTACAATTCATGATTCAAGTAATACATATATTTATTTATATTCATATAAATATGTGTATACATCATTAAAACATAATTCATTGATTCAATCATTTTTAATTGACTTTTAATTATTTTTTCATCATCAAAACATATCATCTTCATAGTTCCAACATTATAGACAAGGAAGCATCATATAAAAAATCATGTAGAACACAACATTGATAACTTTAATCATATCAATCAAACAACTATTACTAAAAGATAAATATGATGAAGGTGAACAATGTATAACTACACATGTCAAATGATTTGTTTATAAATTCATCAAGGATGATTTGTTGATGGTGATTGATAATCCTCAGAATTATCCTAATAACAAGTCACTAGATCTTCACATATTACCTCAATAAATGAGGAAAGAACTTATGTATGCATTAAAATTCCATGCACTACATTTTCTTGCTAGTTGTATATTGATGATTTAATTATCAATCTCAAACATAGAGGAAAAGGAAGGAAAAGGGATAGAGAATTCTTATATGGGGAGATATAGATAAAAATAATATGGCAAAATATTTATGCCTCTTTGCAGCATAAAAGCATGGGCATAAAGTTTTATTTTTTATCTTATAAATGGTGGCTGAATATTTAGTAATTTTAAGATCAAAATCGTGAGATTTAATTGGAATATACTTATGATTCTCACAACCACAAGGGGCACAAAAGGAAAGCAATCACAAAATAGCATGCTGCCATCACCCTCCCTCCTCATTTGCAATTTGGCTTCATTCTCTCCTCCCTTGGGCGAATCTCTCCTTCATCATGGGACTGGCCATCCCCTCCTCTATTGGTGGTGACATTATCAATCCCTAGTTGTGGATCTCCTTCTCTAATGTAGTGGAGTAAGGATCAACCACGATTGCCATCTATGCGTGGTTTGCATCATCTCCTCACAATTGCCAAAGCAAGAGGGAGAGAATTCTTGTTTCATTGAATTTTTAATGCAATGCTTGTTATGATTCAGTTATGTCTATCAAGTTGAATTTCAGTTCAATGTTCCCCTCCCCCTATTTGAGTAGATTGAAATTGAGTTAGTGCACTAGAATGAGGAGTATCATATGTTGAATTCCCATCTAATTAATCCTAAGGATTCAATGAGAGTTTAAAAGAAAACTCATCTATCAATGTGGGCAATTTGATTCTATTTGATTCAATCTTGAGTTGATCTCAATCACTCTATCTTAATTAGGGATTGAATCACACATTTTCAATAGTCAATGATTTCCTTTGACCATTGTTAGTGAATAGAAATCAGTTCAAACATAGGCACGAAATTATATAAACTCAACAGTTCAAAATTCTCCTTGTGTTTGACCTAGATTCTAATAATTAAGATAAATTCAACTAGAAGTCAGGTTATAAATTTAAAAAGATGATTCTAAATACATCAATTAGAATTAGACTAGTGATGTTGCTCTATTGAAGTCAATGACATAAAAAATGCTCTACACCTATGACTTTGGAGCATTGTCATGGCCCCTTTATTTACTAAAGTGGAAATACCCACTTTCAACCTTTTTTTGTTATTGCCCTATTTATTGTCTTTCTTTCTTTTGTGCCTAGTGTATGAGTATCTTTTTTATCTTCATAGAGTATTATCAAAAAATATTCTTTTGCTCTCCTTTTTTGAGGCCACAACTCTTGTTTGCATTCTCCTTTAGTTTTTGTATGTTCTAATAATTTTCTCTCCAGGTTTAATCTTTTCTGTTCTCTTTCATATTTATTCTTTCTATAAGGTCTCTTTGTTACAATAGAAGGCATTGATGATGAGGCCCTACCATAAGGCCTCTACCAAAAGGCAAACATTTCAACTTTTTTCATCATCTAGACATCAAGGAAATAAAGTGAGAGGAGGATAATGCTCCATAATTCAATACATCCAAATTTTTTTCTAGACCACTATAGATTTCTTAGAATAGAAGACACTTCTCATTTGGCACAAAATCCTTGTGAATTCATATTATCATAAATATACCTTTAAACTATATGCTATTTCCCCCCAATCATTAACCCCATTTATTTCATTGCACATAAATGTCTCCCTAAGTACAATATTTCCTTTGGTACTACAAATAGTAATATGTAACAATAAGGGTCAAAGTTTTGAAAGTAATCTCGATGTCACAAGTTGCAAAGTTCTCTACAATTTGTGGCATTCAAAAAATCAATTTTTACTTTTAAAATATTGTAGCCTTAAATATATGTTTTATCAAAAAATAATTTTCATGGTATCAACTCCCCTCTTGGTAGTAGACATGATCAATAACAATAATATTATATACTATTTGTCATGTTTTAATGTTAAAAACCTTCATTTATAAGTAAAAAAATCTCTCTAAATATTTTGCTAAAATTTTTCTTGATTGATCCGAAACCTCATAGAAGTTATAAAGCTCATGAGGAGGGGGGTTGAGTTGTTAGGATCTCATATAAAAATATTTTTATGTTACACAATAAGTATTACTTGAGGAATTTAAAAAAAAGTTATCTAAATTTCATCACTAGAATATTCTACCCTATTTAATGCTTTTAACGTGAGCAGCATGTATAATCAAATGGGTAACATTATGTTGACTTAAATAGTAAAAAAAAGAGCTGATTTATCCATCATGGCTGCCAAAACATAGCTAAATATGTACTTTATTTATGTAATTGATCAAATATATCATAAATGAATTTGATTAGTGAAATATAAAATCCAAATATGGTAATGGGAACATTCGCACGTGGGAATATGATACTTAGGGGAATTCTTCCATATTGAGACATGATTCTCACGCCTATAAAAAAACACAGAACGCCAGACACGTTTTTTGTGTTCTACGGGCCGAGCCGGGCCTAACGGGAAGGTGGGCCCGGCCCGGGGCCCAAGTAACGGCCCCATAATCGTGTGGGCCCACCATAGGCACCGCTCAGTACGGCCACGACCATTTCCTCTGTGACGCGCCTCCCAACTAAAAAAAGGAAGGGCGGGGGAGTTAACAGCGTGCGGAAGGGGGGAAGTGGCGGAAGCGAGGAGCGAGAGAGAGAGAGAGAGAGAGAGAGAGAGAGAGAGAGAGAGAGAGAGAGAGAGAGAGAGAGAGAGAGGCGCGGCGGTCTCCCGATGGTGATGGGGACGTCGGCGCTGGCGATGTTGGGGATGAACTCGACGGCGCCGCCGGAGGGGAGCCCGCCGGTGAGGCCGGGGAAGGAGCAGCAGGAGGCAGGACTGGGGATCCTGCTGCAGATCATGATGCTGGTTCTTTCCTTCGTACTGGGGCACGTCCTCCGACGACACAGGTTCTACTACGTTCCCGAGGCCAGCGCCTCCCTCCTCATCGGTGAGGGTCAAAGCTCGTCTGGATGTCACTTTATAATTTCACTCGTGTAGTTGTAGCTCGGTGAATGGTTGGGCAGGGCAGTACGCCATGGTAGCGTATCACTAGGGAAATATGCCTTCCACGACCTTGTTTTCTTGGAAAATTAACAAAGGTTCAATGGGTAGTTAGACACTTGGTTAATACATGCAAGAACCAAATTACTTTTCTTTGTTTATCAGTAGTAATTGTAAGCTAAAATGCGACCGAATTTCGACTTCTTCTGCTTTTAGAGTTGACATTGAAGCATCTCTTCCAGTCTTGTCCATCGCAAATAATTTTTCATTAATCATTGAAATTTTCTGATCAACTCCCAAATGCAGGAACACCTCACACCTTACCTTACCGTGACATCCACCCAGATAAGAAAAATTCCACGCAAGCAATACCAAAAAATGATTAAAAAAGTAAAAAAGATATTTCTTGAAATAACTGCGAAGTTAATCGTACCTACTAAGTGCTGAATTCTGACAGGAATGTAGAAGAATAGTGAGATAAACTAGTTCACGCTTGTTACAATTTTTATCTCTAATTTTTTGTCATCAATTTAGATACTTTTTTAGTTTATTCTAGTTTATAACTGCTATTTACTGACGGAAAGTAAAGTGAAAAATACCTGGGTTCCAATTCAAATGTATCCCATGTAGTCATTAGCTCAACGTTATCTAAACTGTGTTCAAAAGTCCATGACTGGGTATTATTTTTTCTTTTATCAGGTTTGATTGTGGGCATGCTAGCTAACGTATCAAAAACAGAGACAAGCTTTAGGTTGGATTCATCTTCCCACTCGTATGAGTTCCATTTATGTAGATTGGATCACAGTGTTTCTCATAATCTTCACGTTTCTTTTTCTATTTTTTGACAGGACCTGGTTCAATTTCCATGAAGAGTTTTTCTTCTTGTTCCTGTTGCCACCAATTATATTATATCCAAACGATAACAATTCTTTCTCCTTTTTAGATAAGCGATTACATCATGTTCAAGATTATTCATAAATTTAGACTTTTGATGTTTCACTATTAAGACACATCGTTTAACCTTGACTTCAGCTTACCCAGTCTGGTTTCAGCTTATCACCTGTAAGTTTTTTTTTATACGACGTGTATTTGTATCTTCTTTCTATCCTTACATATGCCTGATTCCATTTATACTATATTGTCATCAGAAACCATTTTTTTCCAACTTTGGAGCCATCATCACATTCGCTATTTTGGGCACATTTATTGCTTCCATTATCACTGGTGTATTAGTGTAAGCCTGTTCTTCATATTCATATGATATCCCAAATGTCATTGAAGCTGATTTTTTTCTGAAATCTTTTCTGAACTACTTTGGATGGAAATTTCCTGTGTTGCAGTTATCTTGGCGGCCTGGCCTTTCTCATGTATAGATTGCCTCTGGTCGAGTGTCTGATGTTCGGTTCTCTTATCTCAGCAACTGATCCTGTCACAGTACTATCCATATTTCAGGTTTGCCATTATTTCAGTAGATGTACCAAAGAGACTACGAACTACTTTGAAGAATATAATTCTTATGTTCTTTTGTTACTTAAGTGAGAATTTTGTGGATATTCATTATTCTACACCAGTGCTGTGCAGATACAATCATATTTTCATCATTTTTAAAAGAATATGTATTTCCTGAATTCATTGCGTGAAATGACAATCCAATATTCACGGTTTTGTGAGCACTGTGTATATGGTTTTTGGCACAATATGTCATAATATATTATCTGAAGAACTTTCCAATAGATATGCTAATATTTTTTGGTGTTGTATGTCCAGCTGTTCTCTAACAGCTAAAAAACTAATTTTTAAGGCTGGATATCGCATTCCATGCACAATCTCAATGTCTTGATATCGTATGTGAAAATTAGGTTATCATTGTTGCTATAATCAATTTGAGTCTTATCATCGTTACCCAGTGAAGTACCTATAGTGGAAAGGTGCTTCATCCTTGTTAAATGGGGTCTAAATCCATGTCTTCTGAGGGATAGTCTCACATTTGAAGGTTTAAGGAAATGCGAGATAACTTTTAGTGTGACTCAGTTCTGAACGATTAGTATCCACTATTTAGCTTTTTATCATTAAAAACGAAAGGTTGGCCCTGTTCTATGATTCGAACTTGGTCTCATAGTTTGGATATTTATTTCCATTGAACTTTTGGTTGATGAGAGCCACCCTTTTGAAATTCTCAAGAAATAACATATAACATATGACCCATTCTTGAAATCTTTATTGACATAAAATATTTTAGTGCTCCCTGAAATAATTTAAGCATTAGGATTTGAGAATCTATTATATGTTACTTGGTGCCTGTCGTTGCTTGTTTCTTGCTGGCAAATCAAAGAGGAAAGTGTTCGTGAAGTGTCCTTTCCGCAGAGTACCCACCTTCTCTTATTTGAAGCAGATGGATGTACTTTACGTCTGTTATCTCTTTTCCTGTTGAAACATGCCGTTGTATTTATGGCTTGAAAATGTTTTTGTCTGAAAAATCTAATAATTGCATCTTTTGATGGAGTGAAGATTGAAGAATATTTTCACAATTGCAAGTCGTTTGACAAGGGTTTACAGAAGAATAAAGGTGGTATAAATCATTCATGTCCTGACTTTGTAGAAGATGGATGAACTTTTGAGCAACCATGTGTAGCCTACAAACCGAAGTATAAATTAATTTGGATTATAATCGGTTTTTCGTAGAATTTTATCGTTCTCCATACTTCTCTCCTGGGGGGGGTTACATTTTCTTGTTTTGAATTTTTTCTTCTTGAAAAACAATGGTTGTTCTGTATTTTCATGATAGTTTTTGTCGTTTACAGGAGCTTGGCACTGATGTGAACCTTTATGCATTGGTCTTTGGAGAATCTGTTTTAAATGACGCAGTATGTATATCTCAGTCTCAGAAAATTGTGTTTAATTAGCATTCATTATTGGTGTTAGCTGATACTGTTTATTGCTTCATTTCTGTTCTAAAATGGTGAAAACCTTGAAGATGGCAATTTCTCTATACAGGTTTGATCCAAGAGCTTAAAGTTTCTCTCATTCGTTGTCCATTTTCGGTTGACATTTGGTCCTCATGTTCGGCCTTGTTTATTTTCTAGAACAATGGGTTTGGTTAGAAGCAATGCTTCATCTGGACACAACTTCCTTGGCATCATCCTGAAATTTCTTGAGACATTCTTGGGATCTATGGGCTCAGGTTATGCCAGTTTTATAATCCATTTTTTCTCCAATAGACGTCAATTATCGTACTGCTTCTTATGTCTTCTTACATAATTCGATGTGATAAATGAGACATTTAAGGCGATATTTGAATGTGTTTCCAGTGACATAATTGATTTAGACATATTTTTGTAGCATCATGTTATTTTGACCGCTTCTGTTATAGGGATCGTATTTTTTGGATCTTCCCCATTGACTACAGCTCAAGTTGATTCCATCCCTTTGATTTATGTTGATTGTCAGCCTCTACATGATGCCTTTAAGTTGATATGAAATAAGAAGTGGTGATAGCTTTTTATTCAACTTTTGTTTTGAAAAATGCATATACTAATATACTTTCCATACAACAAGGATACAAGTAAAACTTTTATGAAGTTTTACTGTAAATTATTCGTACACTTTTATGAATATTTTGGGTGTTATTCAATTGTCGATGAATCTATTTCACGATCCCTGCACTTATATAAAAAATTGGATTTTTTCTAGGTTTTAAAGTTTTCGTTTTTTATTTTTTATTTTATATAATGTTATAATTCCTATGAGATATGTTGCTCTTGCAATTATTGAGACCAATGCAGTGGACTGTTTGGCAGTGAGTTGTTTGGGTTTTGTTCATAGAGTTTCTCTGGTGTTGGACTGTTCTATCTATGAACCTTTATAACTTAATTTGTTATTTTCGGCCCACCACCTATATTTGGCTTGCAACTGGGACTTTTAATTGGTGGGGTGTTTCTTGCAGTGGGGTGGATATGGTAGTGGCACCTTTAGACTTCAAGCAGATTTTTAATGTAAGGAATGCTGACACAGTAGACCTAGACGAAAATTGTTGTTTGGGAATGCAAAAAAATCAGAATATTCATTGCATTTGATAAAGCTACTATGGCAAATGGTTGGATAGAGCAATGCCAACAGAATGCTGGAATGGCATAGTTAATGGGGTAGTGCAAAGTTATCAGTGGTCTACAACATCCCAGTTCTCTCTTTGGAATTTTGTTTCCTTCTTTCTTTCCTTCTTCAATTGTTGGAAGTCAGATAAAGCCTTTGGTTTCTTAGTTTTTTTTCAATGCCCTTCTTTCCTTAGGTTCGTATGCTTCCAAAGTTCCTGAATTTTATTTATCATGAGCTGGTTACTTTTGTCTATCCTTTATCCACGCCAGAGTCTCATTGATTGTTTTATGAGGTCACCAGTGGATCCCCCCAGCCCCTGGAGAGAACATCATTGTCTTTGGAGGGCACTGATGGTCTCTTGCCACACCTGCAGGAAGGATATGTTTTGGAAGCAATTAAGTGCAAGCATGTAAATGAACAGCGGAAAAACGAAAGGAAAGAGGAAATTAAATTATACATGGTTGTAATAAATTATAAATTAGTGTTCTGACTGAAGCAACATTGCGTGGAAAGGGTTCTGTGTTTAGCTTATTCCTGATCGAAGAAAGTTATTTTAGATTTGTAATTTCAATTTTTTGTCCTCCATTTCTGTGAATCTGATAGAACACCAATTGGAACTGAAAAGGAAGCACTCCTAGAACAAAGAAACAAGGTACAATAGAACAAGAACACTGAGGGTAGAAATGACCAGTCGGAGTGACTGATCACCTTGGAGGATATTCGAGAGATCCTCCCACTCTCCACTAGGTCCGTTCTCCCCGGATGCCCCCTCTTGCCAACCTCCCTTCCTACTTATACCTCCTTGGTCCCTCGTTTGCCATTACCACTAACCGTTTCTTGGGATTGGTCCCACTCCTCTGTCAGTTACTGACCTCGTCGGTCCCCCTCCCCTGTCAGTTACTGACCCCGTCGGTTCACCTTCTGTCAGTTGGGAACCCTTCTTCTGACGTTGCCGATATGTTATTATCGGAGTCATACCAGAATCTTAGTTTGGCCAGGATCCTTTAGCGAAGCCTACAAGTTCTTTCACTAGTCGTATGGTACTTTTTGATAAAGTTTTTTCTTTTAGTCTTGTTTTAATGTTTTTTTTTCTGGTGATATGAACGAAATAATGACTGAATGTAGATTAAAAAGATAGCGAAATTATCATGATTTCAGAATAAGCTTAGCCTATAACACAAATTCTGGATATAGTTAATATTCATTGATTCACTATGGTACATACGCGAATATATGCACCGTTATTGATTTGCCTGTGTCACTAATTCAAGTGAATTCTGAACCCTTCCAATTTCTTCTGAAAATTTAAAAGATACTTCTTACAGTAGTTCTTTTTCTCAGAAATTGTCTTCTACTTGCACTTGTGGTGGTTATTTGAACAAAGTTTCTGACATCCATTTATTTCTTTTCAGGGATCGGAGTTGGATTTGTTTCTTCTCTAATATCCTTTCGTTTAGCATTATTTAACACATGAAAGATTACTTTCTTGTTGAAATCCTACGAGGTTGTAGATTCTGTAAGCTTCTTGATGTTTGAAACAAAATAGAAATGTAAAGCTGACGACATGATATGCAACGAGATACTAGAGATTGCAAGGATTTTTTCGAGGGCTTTTGATTTGCTTCGAGTTGGGACTGTGTGTCTGGCCAGCTGAATCCTGATAAAATGTTTTAAGGTGTAATTTTTGACAAAACAATGCCAATTCTTGTTTCAGTCCTTGGCCAACCTAACTGATATGGATTCCTCCCACAATGACCTTTGGTCATTACTTGCCTAGCTAAATCTTTGTCCTTCACTTTCTGACAGGCATTGAGGTATTTAGGAAAACATTGAATTTTCATTCTTAATGTGCGTGATCTTGAAAGGTGCTCTCCATCTGAATAGTAACTCAATGGAAGGCAAACCCGATTTGGGATTGTAGCTGGAATTTGCGAGATTGGCTAGGGTGAGAAACTTGAGTTGTGAAAACTGGTTACTCAGTAAGCACTAAATTATTATATCTTATTACTAATTTTTGTTGTAAAATGGTTACAGTCTGTGTTAATGACTATATGCTTCATTGAATCTATGCTTGTTTGAGCCTGGTATCCAAGAGGGATTTTTTAGGATGGGAAATATCACGAGCTACACAGGAAATCACCTTAAATGGTTGATGCTCGAATAAATCATGCGTACATAACTTAGCATGTTTTTTTCAGGTTGAGAATACTGAAACAGGAATAAATTTCTTGATATGTAGATCAGTTTTTCTTAATTCTTGTAAATTGCTTGCATGTAATGTGAGAATACCGTCTAAAACTCAGAAACCAGATTAGGATGGTATCAAGCTGGTAGTTCAGTTGTGATCACAAGCTGTCACAACTTGATATTCTAGTCTTTTTGATTTGATATTCAACAATGGGATCTACTTTCTTTGTCCAAGAAGAACATGATCCTATCAATGGCTGGTGGACTCTACCTTGTGTCAAACCTCACCATTTTACCTGGTACCTATCTGCAATTTGTCTTGCAAGTTAGGTGGATTGGCCTGTCTTAACTGCCATGTCTGTGAACACTCTGGCTTAAGAGTTGGAGAGACACTTAATGCAACTTGGACATATGCCTTTAGTAGGCAAATTGATTTTATCCTGAAAATGATTGGAATAAAAGTCCAACAGCCAGTGTAGGTAACCGAGCTGTAAAATGTTGACCACTCTCTTGCTACTGACACCTTTCATTTCGTGTGAATCTTACAATTCTGTTGATTTTTACTTCCTCTTGCTCATTAATTCTGGTATAGAATAGTTTGGAATTCCTTAACTTCAAGGCACCTCTTCAAGTATGCGGGGTTGGACGTTGACAAGTATGTCTTAACATTCTCTTTCATAAAAAAAATTACATTTTTCAATCTTTAGGATCTCTCTGAAATTCCTGTTATTTTTCCGTTTCCAGTCTACAGAATCTGGAGTGCTGCCTCTTTGTCCTTTTTCCATACTTTTCGTAAGTAAATCATGTATTAATTTTCACTCTCTTCTACTCTGCTAAACTTGAATTCTTAATCCCATCTAACATTATATTCCATCTAGATACATGCTTGCAGAGGGTTCTGGTCTTTCGGGTATTGTATCAATATTATTCACAGGAATTGTAAGTGCAATGTTAAGGCCTTGAATTTATACTGTAATTACCTTGTTTAGTTAGATTAAATTACATCTCACTTTCTTGCTATTTTCCCTCCTAGGTAATGAAGCATTATACGTTTACAAATTTGTCGGAAAAGTCTCAACATTTTGCCACTGCTTTTTTTCATTTGATATCATCATTAGCTGAAACATTTGTGTAAGCTTACTGACTTATTATTGGAGTTGTTGATATTGTGGACAATAATGTCCATTTAATGCTTATCCTTACAAAGTTCCTTTTGCCCGCAGGTTCATATACATGGGTTTTGATATTGCTATGGAAGATCATAGTTGGTCGCATGTCGGCTTCATCTTGTTCTCAATTGTATCCTTATGATGTAAAAACTGAAATTTATTTCTCATTTAAAGTGATTATTCTTGTGTTCCTTGACCATACCATTTTTGGGGAACGTCCAGCTGTTTATAGGAATTGCAAGGTCTGCGTTCTTCATCATTGTCTGGATTACTCCTTACATTTTAGGAAGCGTACATAGGACTTGAAATTGTTATGATAGTTTCCACTAATTGATCACATATTTATCAACATCGTATGCTTTCATCATTATCATTGTAAAGGGACAAGGTCCAATTTTATTCGCTTGTTTATGACAGTTTGGAAGGCAGATCTATAGTGCATCTTGATTGATGGAAGTTGGCCAAGGATCCTCATTTGTCCATCCTTAACGGCCATCTGTGTAAGGTCCCTGGTCAACCTTCACCCATGCGCCCATTAGTGAGAGGTCATACATTCACTCATGATCATTACTGGATCTAGTAGGGACAAATAATTCCACTAATCATGTCTCCCCTACCCCTTTGCCACTTTGCTACAACCGGAAGGACCCACATCAGCTGAAGGGCTCTTTGATTTTTTGCCTATCTCCCTTCGTCCTGTTCTTTGGCATTTTCTTTAGAAGCACAACCCCTCATGTAAAAGTCCAGGACATCCATTTACTCTTTGTTACGTTTCCTTTTAGCAATGATGAATGTTCATTGGAAGAATTACCATGTGCTGTATGTACACATTGCCTACACCACAATTTTGTGAGTTTTTTTCCTCGCCACGTTTATAACCTCACGACTAAGCATTGGAGTGATATCTAATTTAAAATTAGCTTGATGACTGTTAGATTATAATTAGCTCTCCCTGACTTGAATTACAGCCCATTCAATCTGTGATAGTTGGACATGGTTACCCCCCCCCCCCCTCTTCACCGTCATTTTCCCTGTCTACACGTAGTGGCCTTCGTTTTTTTTTTTTTCTGTCCTGCTCAAGAGAAGGATTCCACTGCCTAACAAATCACCTGTTTCATTGTCCAAATTCCCCAGATATAGATAGTCTTCGTGATGGGATGAATGTTAACAAGTCATTTCCAATCAATTTGGGATGGAAAATCCGGTCCTCCCTTCAAATTGAGAAGAAGAGACATGACATCGGCTAATCTTGTTTAAATTGGGCCTTTTTCACCACCATTCGATACAAAAACTGAGAGCCAGACCTCACAGATGTTGATGGAAGATTGTAGAAATAGGGAAGATGAACAATGGGAAAAAATCACATATATCGTTGACATCACCGTCTGCGCTGGGCAATTCTTGTTTCTGATCTAATTTTGCCTTTCAATTTCTCATTCCCGATTTAAGGATGGCACTGTCAACCTGGCCTCTAGGGCAGTGTGTGTCCTCCACATCTCATCTGTCAAGATTAGTGTAAGCCTCAAAGGGAATCATTCTTTCAATTCCTTTCCTGGGACTTGACTAAATTACGGAATGATAAGTTTATTACTTTTTTTCTACCTTGGGAAAGATTCCCTCTAGATTACTATGAACTTCTGTAGCAAATTGATTTACCTATATTTTTTTGTTTGCATTCTAATCTTTAACCTAGGTATTTAGCTAAATCATAGGATCCCCGTTCATTTTTCCTAAATGAGAAGACGTAGACTTCTCTTTCCCATTTTTCTTGCCCATTCCGTTATGAACTGCACTTGTTCTTGCCATAGCGTAAAATACATGCCCTAAAATTTAATCATTTATTTGGTTATGGTTTGACACCGCTCTCTCGTTGTACATCAAAACTGACAAAAATAGCATCTTTTTTCTGTTGAATTTACTTTGTCTAACTGACTATTTCAAGACCATTTAATATTTTCTGGTTTTCTTTTGAGAATTGTATTCTATATAATCTCATTGTGCTTTTTAATCTGAAGGGCTGCGAATGTTTTCTCCTGTGCTTATATTGTCAACATGGTCCGGCCTGCAAACCGCAGAATACCCATACAGCATCAAAAGGCACTATGGTATAGTGGTAAGTATAAGATGCATTTCTCAGAATTGCCATCCTCTTTTGATTATTCATTAATGAGTAATGCCGCCCTATTAAAAACAGGGCTTAGAGGAGCCATGGCTTTTGCCCTTGCCTTGCAGTCAGCACATGATCTTCCGGAGGGGCATGGTCAGACAATATTCACCGCTACCACTGCAATTGTTGTCATGACGGTAAGTGTTCTCTGATCCATCCGTCCTTGACCCTTTTCCCTATTCTTTGGTTTCCATATTTAAATACTATCATCTCTGTTTAAAACCTGTGTTATTTAAGGAGAATATCTCCATAACCATACAATGATTATGTAACTCGGTTATTTATCTTTTCTTATATCTTACTTTTAAATAACATTGAATCACAATAATCTAATTTTAAAACATTCTTATAGATTAATGATCATAGTGTATCGATTCATATAATATTCTTTTTCTGTTTAATTAAATGCTGATTGAAAATATTTTGAAAATTTTTAATGTTACCTTTTATGTGCATGTTGGGGGAAAAATTTTAATTTTCAGGCCGGTAGCTAACTTATAATATGTTTCGGATTGTTCCAGGTTAGTATTTATTCCATATAAAATAATTATAGAAGACATTTAAAGTGGACATCCCTGCAGATGCATTGTGGAAAAATTAACTTACATCACCTCAATTCAGACAGGAGACCTACATATTTATCGAATCAGCTTGTAAATCAATTGATTATTTTCTACTCTATACCACCTGATTCTCGCATTCAATACAATCTCCTGTTTGGCAGTCATCAAATGGTCACTAGGATCCATCTTCTTGCTGTTAATACATATATATGCATATATTTTATGTTATTTTCATAAACTTCTCATGGATCCGTTACACTGATATTTATCGGTGATTGCAATAAATTTACAGCTTTTCTGAATTACTTGTAGGCCACGTCTCAATAGCCCTGTTTGAGGCCTTCTACTTCTTCTCTTTCCTTTTAGTGATGGAGCCCGCTATTCTCTTTTGAGTTCTTGATGCCTGACATGAGCTGATTGAATGTCTTGAGCTTGGACAAGATTTCCCTCTGAAACCCGAAACTATGAAACATTTCATACTCATTTAATCTGAAGTTATTGGTGACTGGGAACACATTTTTCTGTTGTTTTCATCCTCCCTTTTACTATTTATATCTGATGTCGACAAGATTTCCAATCCCTTCATGGAAAAATGCAGGTTTTGTTGATTGGAGGCTCTACCGGTCCTATGCTTGAAGCTCTTGAAGTCGTCGGCGATGGACTTGATGGCTCACCTGAAGTTGTAAGCTTGACCCAACCTGATCTATACATCTCTCTCTCTCTCTCCCCCCCCCATTATTCTTCTATAATGTGGAAAACTTTTCTTTTTTCTTGAGTAATCAAAGTGATCTTTACATGCCACTCTCTCTCTCTCTCTCTCTCTCTTCTCCATTATTCTTCTATAATATGGAAAGCTTCTCTTTTTTCCTGAGTAATCAAAGTGACCGGCGCAAACAGGATATAAATAGTAAACTCAAGACGCCCCTGATTAATTGGGCAGTTCTTAGGAGTTTACATGGTTAGGCTCTGGCCGTAGATCTCCAACCCATATCTTCAGCTGCATCTCACTGGGCATCTGTGAGAATCCATCTCGGCTGTGCTGCTTAATGCACCGTTTTTTTTTTTTTTTTTGGCCCCAGGCCTTCGAGGGGGACAACGGCTACATTGCTCCTGCATATGATGAAGGCTCCTCCTCCGGAAGCAGGCTGAAGATGAGGCTCAAAGAACTAACGTACTCAAGATTGAAAAAAAATCATTTTTTAATTATTATTCGGATTATTATTGATTGCCCTTTTGACCGGTCCCCTGCAGGAGGCCCTCCTTCACTGCGCTGGACAAGAACTACCTCACGCCGTTCTTCACCTCTCAAAACGAGGACGACGAGGAAGAGCCAGGTGAGATGGACCTCCTCTCTGCTTGCCCCTGGTTGCCTCCTCTGCCCTCTGACCTCGCTTGTCTCGTCGTTTCGCGCCAGATGAACCGCCGCCGGGCTCTCGGAGAGGCCGCCGGTAGAGAGCTCCGGCGCGGCGGTGGCGGGCTGGCGCCATCGTCTGAAGGCAGACGCAGACATGGGTAGGCAGCCAGCATGGTCATTGGTACACGTGGGCTCCCTCCCGGAAGAAGTGGGTAGCTTCGACAGGCGCTGGGTGAAGGGCGGAGGGCCGATCCGATCCTCCATGTTAGAGTGCCCTCCTGTAAATAGTTCACACCCGCTGCTGCACCGGGCAGGTATGCCATTAGATTGCTTGCTTATTCCTGGCCAGGGTATATGCAGGCAAGGGAGGGAGAGAGAGAGAGAGAGAGAGATGGGTATGCTTGAGTTTTATTTTTTTTAGATGGCAGCCTGCCACACGGATATGGAGATGGTTAAGCATGAGATTTCTTACTTTTTAATAGCAGGCTGCCATTAAGAGAGGTAAAAGGGGAGAGAGAGAGAGAGAGAGAGAAATGAAAATGGGCTGATGGGTCCGAGCCCTTAATAGCCACTTATGTCTTTTCATCGTTAATCAGCCCTCCACCAGCCCATGTAGAGAGAGAGAGAGAGAGAGAGAGAGATGAAAATGGGCCGATGGGCCTGGGCCATTAGAAGTCTGTTACGGCCTGCCATCATTCATTGGCTCCCAATCCGGGCCCACATTGGTGGGGGCCACCATTTCAGGGGAGCCCTCCGATTGTGAGACGATGGGTGAACCTCGATCGATCCGGTGGTCCCCTCTCCCGTGGACCCTTAACCGCTTGGAAATTTTCAAATTCTCGAAATTCCCGTGCCCCGCCCCAACGTCTCCACAGGTAAAGAAATCCCAAAACTACCCCCGATAAACACGACCGTTACGCCTGCCCCCTTCTCTTTGTTCCCAGTCGATCCGCTCCAACGGCTCTCTCTCTCTCTCTCTCTCTCTCTCTCTCTCCTCTCTCTCTCTCGCAGTGTCTCTAGAGGGCGACTTGCTGGAGTTCCTTCCATGGAGGCGAGAGAGAAGCCACAGATGAACGCTCCTCCGTCCACGCCCAGAGGAGATGGCGGAAACGAGGAGAAGAAGCCGCCACGGACGCAGCGGCGGGCGAGGGAGGTCAGCTCCAGGTACATGGCAGCGATCACTTCGCCATGCGCTGCGACGTCTTCTTCTTCCTCTTCTTCGTCTTCCTCCGCTGCTGCTGCTGCTGCTCCCAACTTCGCCGCCTTCCCCCATCCCCCGAGGAAGCCACTCCAGAGGCAGAAGCACCATCATGCGCTGTTCTCCGCTCCCACGGTGGACGCGGAGATGGCTCGCACTCGACGATCGCCGTCTCCGCCGATGCGGCCGCCGCCGGTCCCCGATCGAGGGGATTCCGACACCGAAGGTTCCTGCTACGCCGACGAGAATCGTTTCGAGCCAGCGCAGGGGAATCGGATCTCGGAGACTCCTTGTCCATCGGGAATGCAGCGGGGTAAGGCCGCCGTGCCTCAGAGCCGACGGGTGGTGAGGCTCTTCCGAGAGAATGGCGGCGAGCAAGATCCACATCTGCGGCTACCAGACAGCCCTAAGGTTCCAGACGCCTTGCCTTCGAGGGCTGTTGGATCTAAATTCCTTGCCAGGAAGCCCAGGCCTGGTACTCCGATGGTTCATCCGCTGGAGAAGAATGCTGCAACCTCCGTCACCCCCAGGCCAACGCCAGACGGCCAAAACCAAGCAAGATCACTGAGCGGGAGGACGGGGTCGAGAAGAAGTTCGACTCAAGTCAACCGTTCCCTTCAGGAAACTCTCAAAGGATTCGGCCAACGATGCCCTGGGACTCCTTCCTCAGAGTATGAAGCTAACGACTGCAGATCGGGCAATACATCGCCGGAGAATTCGACGGCGACAGAGTTTTCCGAGGCGGAGATTTGCAGCATAAGCAGTCCTGGAGGGTTGAGGATATGTGACAGCCCTCCCATCCACGGACAGAGCAGTAGATCACGGGTGAGCTCAGAGTGCCGTTCTTCCATGCCCGAAGCGGATTTGCTCCCGGCGATGACTTCGAGGCTCTCCACAGAAGGGAAGTCTTCCCACCCGGATTCTTCATCACATCGAGGAATTTCGTCGTCTCTTTTCCACCGGTCTTTGAATTCAGCACTGTCTAGCTGCCAACCCCGACAAATACACCCGACCTCCAGCGTTTGTAAACTGGCCGCTTCGCTCAAGGACCATTCAAACGCCGCGAGGACGGAGTCAACAATCGCGAAGACGGGATTGGACTCGAAGAAAGGGAAGAAGATGTCGACCCGCCAAGAAGACGCTCACACTCTCCGACTACTGGAAAATCGCTACCTCCAGTGGAGATTTGTCAATGCTAAAGCACAGGCGGCTATGCAAGCGCGGGAGATTGTAGCCGAGGTTCGTCACTCTAACCTATCGTCATTCTCCTGTACAGTAGCCAATCAATCCGTCCACCTGCTTCCCATAAACAGTAACTGCGCAGAAGATGCTCCATATTGAAATTCTATGATGCTTAATGTCGCTTAATATAATACTAATATTTATTTTCATGGTCATAATATTGGGGGATTCTAACGGGAGATCAAACGTTTTCTGCAGAGGTCACTTCATGCTCTCTCAACTAATCTCTTGGAGCTCCGTGATTCTGTCACAACAAAGCGCATCGAACTTAACCAGCAGAGAAGGATGGCCAATGTGTCAACTATAGTTGAAGCTCAAGTAAGATGACTTCTTACTTGAGGAGGACGGCTTCAGATGTAGTTTTTCTTGTTGAAGATGCATAGGAAGATGCATGAATATAGCATGAACAGCAGAATGCAACAAGAGATTTATTCATGTTTATCATCACCGAATGAGTTAAATCTATTTATAGTAAAATGTTTATCGAATCAAAGGGTAATGGAATTTGATCTATCTCGTTGACAAGTATGATGATGTTTTAAGTTTTTAGCATCTCATGTCAAAAAATGCATTATAATGTGAGGATTCTTCTTCGTTTTCCGATATATTTATGCCCGTCATGGATCTTCAACCCGATAGCATTGAAAGAATAGAACCTCACAAATTTATTAGCGGGCATCGTTATAATCACGGTTATTGTCGATTCCGATAAATCAGTTCTCTTTGATATTCTAACTTGGACCTCCGGCTTGATTCTCTCAGATGCCACATCTGTCAGAATGGGCCTCTTTGGAAGACGAATTCTCCGATTCTCTTTCTGGAGCAGCCAAGTCTCTCCAAGATGCATCACTTCGACTCCCAGTCAGCGGGAATGTGAAGGTAAGCCATCTCTTATCCTTACCTTTTTTATTATTATTTTAACATTGACGATTGGATGCATCTGTTTGAAACATACTATAATTATATTTTTCTAGGTTGATATGAAGGAGCTTGGTGAGACGCTTCGCTCTGCAACAGATGTGCTGGAATCATTGGCCTCCGGGGTCGAATGTTTTCTGCCGAAGGTGGGCACATATTTCTTTCAAAAGCTTAAGTGCACATATTTCTTCTAAGTGCTCATATTTTCAAAGAATATATGAAATACATTATCCGCTTGCAGGTTGATGGAATGCAGAATGTGGCATCTGATCTTGCAAAGGTGGTCTGTGAAGAACGAGCCCTCATTGAAGAGTGTGGAGACCTCTTGTCTGGGGTGCAGGAATTGCAGGTATATACATCGCTGTTAATAGCCGCTCATTTTTTCTTACAAGTTTTCGTTTAATTTATAGGTTCCTAGCATCATCAATGTTGTTTTAACTTTAAATTTTATGCATATTGCCATTTATATGGCAAAATTTTTAATGCGTGAAAATCTCTTCATATTCATGATAACAATTAGCAGACTATGCTGAATTAAATGATTCAATTTTGGATAATCTCTCCTTATCTTTATCTAATTCTATATTGGGGCTTCTAAAACACCAAGTTAAACTCACCTCTCTCTCTCTCTCTTACAGGTGAAGGAGTGTAGCTTGAGAGCTCACCTGATCCAGCTGAGGCGAACCACATGAGTTCAAATCATACTGGAGAATTGAGCATCACTGTCGGTATATTTTGGAAATATAATTGAGCTCTTGAAATTCTTGAGAGCAATAATCATCATCCTTTGACCCACGAATGATTCAACGATTTTTTTGTATGTAAAAAAATCATGGCAGAAAATATTTTCCTTTTGTGGGTTCATTCTGACTAAAAGTCGTTGACTTTCTCTGTCCAACTCCAGGCCACTTTCTGGGCTCGTGCCAAGTCCGAGCCTTGGGAGTAGTAAAATATATCTCTAGGGCCCCTTCAAAAACAGGGTTTCCCCCTTCTTACAAGAGCGAGAGGGGAGAGTAAGAGGAGGACGCACCAGTTTCTCCTGCAGCGAGGAGGATCGAGAGGGCCTCTAATTTCCGGAGAGAGAAAGAGAGGGGGAGAGAGGGGGAGAGAGAGAGAGAGAGAGAGAGGGAGAGAGAGAGGGAGAGAGAGAGGGAGAGGGAGAGGGAGAGCAAAAAAAAAAAAATTTATGAATTTTAAAATTTTAATGAGCATATAGGGACTTTTCATTTCATAGAACCTCTCACTAAATTTGAGAGTGAAAGTAATGGAAAAAAAATTCAAAAAATGAAGAAAAAAACTTGAAAAAGATATCGACGGCCGCATTTAAGGGTATCCGGATCGTTCACCACACGGTGACTTCATTCACAGCATGAAATGACTTCGACAGAGGGGACATGCTGGATCTTGGACCGATCAGCTCCGTCTGCAAAGTCAGCCTCTTGAGGGCCCGCATGCCCTCAATCTCCTCCGGCAGGGATTCCAGCAGCGGGCACGTACCGATAGCGACGTTGACGAGGGATTTCATGGTCCCCCTCGCCAATTGCAGCCGCCAGAGCTGGAATAAGTGACTGAGATAGAGCTCCTGCAGCTTGGGGAAACCCATCGCCGAGCAGCCCATTTCTTCTCCGACGAACGCGTCACAGGTCATATGGAGTGTCGCAAGGCAGGGCAGCGCCTCCAGCGGAGCCAGCGGGTCCTGCTCCAGTCAGCATCTGACCAAGTTGATAGCGGTGAGGCTAAGCCTCGACAAGTTTCCAGGCACCAGTAATCCATCGACCTTCCTTGTGGGTCCATTCAAGATCAGCTACTGAAGGCACTGATGGCCCGTCAAGTCCAGGCCGAGCCCACTGGGGATGCAGCTCCCTTCCAGTTGCAAGAAGTTGAGTCGCTTGAGCGTCCTCTGGATGGCGTAGGAGAGCAGCTCAACGCGAGCCTGTGATACGTTGACGATGACCAGCCTCCAGAGACTTGAGAGGTTTCTCGAGCCCGCCTCCACCCAGGAGCCAGCAACAACTGTGTCAAGCGCCTGCAGCTCCATTAGGGTTCCATAGGATGAGGCATGTGGCTAGGCACCTTCAGCGTGGAAGTGCTGCAGTGTCTTGATCTTCCAGATGCCTTGAGAGATAGTGATTTTGACTGGACATCCGAATCTATTCACACGCCCTGGTCTTGAGCAACTGTAGACCTCTGTGTCATCGAATGTTTGCAACATGCTGAGATTCCTGATTGAGGATGGGAGGCTGGTCAGAGTGCCGCTCTTGAGGTCAGATGGATCAGTCCCCCGATCTCCTCTGGGAGCGTCACAATATCCGCGCCTTGGATGTCAATCACCCTAAGGCGCTTAAGATAGCTCAGGCTCACCAAGGAATCATCACATAAGAAATGTCTGTTCACGACGAAGCATGATAAAATGTGGGGTTTGGAGCTAAGTAGCCCGAGCTTGAGAGGCAAACGCTTGCATTACTGTGGATAGTGAGCCTGCGCGACATCAGGCGTGCATGGAGGTAAGCCCGCCGTGGACGTCGAGGAACTGGTGCATCTCTCCTTCCATCTTCGCTAGATTGAGGAGGAGATCATGGATCCTGCATGTGTAGATCAGCCCACTGTGATTTTTGCCACCACTTGAAGAAGAGGCTTTTTTGCGAGCTGCTCGAGGTGCCCCCCCTGCAGTTTCTTCAAAGCTGAGACCCACGATGAACTCCTTAACAACCCACAGATGGACCAACTTGGTGGCATTGATCTCGGTGTCCTCTGGGAAGAGTCCCATGTATAGGAAGCATTGCCTCAGATCACTGCTCAGATAGTGATAGCTCAAAGCTGATATCTTCTTGATCATTTCGCCCCTGCCTGGATTCAATTCTTTGATAACATCGCTGTGGAGGGCCACCCACTCGGCCTTGGTCTTCCTGTCGATCAACAAGCCACCGAGAATGACGACCGCCAGGGGCAAGCTGTGGCATCTGGTCACCATCTGCTTCCCCATCTCATCCAGTTCCGAGGGGCAACCCTCGTTGCCCCGGAAGCACCTTCACGCAGAACAGCTCCCAACTCTTCTCTTCGCTCAAAAAGGGAAGTCTGTGGATTTCTCCGCATACATCTGTGACAGCATTCTCTATACGGGGGTGAGGATGACCCTACTCTCCCCCGAGAGGCCAAAAGGGCAAGCTTTATGAGATCCCAAGCCCTTTTCTCCCATATGTCATTGATGACCATCAGATACCTCATCTTTTCCAAGTGAGCTATGAGCTTCTTCTTCAGCTGCTCATCCGTCAATTCCCTAATCTCCTCCTCTGTCATCTCGTCGGGGATGCAATCAAGGATGCACTTTAAAAGTTGAATGCGTGTCAATTTCTGGCTAATAATGTCCCAAACTTTGCACTAAAAATGGCACTCGACTTCATAGTTGTCATATATCTTATAGTGATGGTGGTCTTCCCCATTCCTCCCATTCTGATCACATATGTGACTATGTGCTCACCTTCCCCATTCAATAGTTGCTTACTTATAGATTGCTCAACCTTTGTAAATCCCATGATATTCAGGCCATTGGACAAGTCAACATCCTATAGTTCAAATGTGTTTTGCACTATAAAGGAGGAAGGAAATTCAACCACTAGTTCAATTATCATTTGTTTGATATTTATCCGATTTGAAATATTTTGGATTGTAGTCCTGATATCTTTGATGCTAGTACCTATGTTAAGATATGGCATAGTATCTCACCAATATGGGCGGGTCAAATTTAAACCTCATATGAGCTTGTATGTTAAGAGTCAATTTTGGACCTTATAGAGGGGCAAATGTGTAGCTCTCTGATGTGGAGAGACGATACAAAAAAAATAATGTGTTCTATTTTCTTGTATGAGAGTGAAAAATTGTTTACAGAATACCCTTGTGATGTAGGGTTTATTCTCTTCTTTTTTGTATCTTCTCTGTTGCGAGATCTCTCTCTTCTTTTTACTTGTTGTTTATTTGAATCTTTCAGGTTGTATCATCCTTGTGGAGTAGGACTATGACTAGAATCTTACAATAGAGGTAATTGTTACAAAATAGACGAAGAAAAAAGAGATCTCGTGGTTCTTGTTCTTTTGAAGGTTGTCAAACATATGATTGCATGTATTATCAAAAACTATTGGAGGAACTATCCAATAAATCTCTTGTAAAATCTTGATCGTCTCATTGTCTAGATTCGTGCATCTTGTTCTTCTATTCAGATCAATATATTATTTCAATCTCTCTCTACAACTTTTAATATTTGTTGTCACTTGTTGATCTTGGCTGAGTTTACAACAACCTAGGTGATGATGCGCCAAGGTTTCACCCACGCAAATGAGGAACCTCATTATGGAGCCTCTGAGGCCGGTGTGTTTCTCCTGATCAATCATCATGTTAAAGCCATCGATGATATCATCAGCTTGAGAGTTGAGCTCTACTTGTCTCATATCTTTAAGGTGAACTTTTGCAAGCTTGAGTTCATTTTGAAAACATTGTAACTATAGCTTGACTTGAGCTAGCAAGCTGATTTCGTGCGAGAGCAAGCTGTCCAATCTCTTCAAGATCAAGTTGATAAATTCATTAGCCATTGCCTACAAAATGAAGAATTCTTCAGACACAGCTCCAGCATGCCTTTCTTACTCAGTCATCAAACCCTGCCATAGAAATTAGAGGGAAAGAAAACAGAGATCGCCATCCTTGAGTAAGGAGTCTTGTCTAATTTATCCCCATATTTGTCCCCACCGTTGATAGAAATTAGCGAGAGAGAGAGAGAGAGAGAAAGAGCTAGGGAGAGGGAGGGAGAGGGTGAGAGAGAGAGAGAGCAAGGGAGCAAGAGAGAGATAGCGAGAGTGAGAGAGAGCAAGAGAGAGGGAGCCTCTATCTGCAAAGGCAGGGGAGAACAGTGGAAAGCCGACTTGAGTTTTCCTGTCTCACTTGGTGTGTTAAATAGAGACAAATCCTAATGCTATGATATCAAAAATATCCGTTTAGATTCTAATACGTTCATCTGATTTCAATGGCGGAGACCTTTCTCTTTTATACTTTGCTATTTATAGGTATTAATGTTCTGTAAAAATGTTTATTTAATTTATAGATTCCTAGCATCGGCTGATTTTAACATTACTTTTTTTTTCGTGCATGCAGGTACGTAAGAATGATAGTGCCAAAATTTATAATGTGGGAAAATCTCTTCATATCTATGTCTAGCTTCATATTAATGATAACAATCACCAAACTATGTTTGATGATATGATTCATTTTTAGAGAATCTAAATATATGCAGGGAAAGAGTGTTTAGCTTGTAGCTCAAAGATTTCAATTATATTCTCTTCAACTCGAAATTACACGCCGTAATTTTTGTTGGATGATTCGTTCGTAAACGATTGGATTTCCCATCCAATTTGAATGAGATAAATTTGGATCATTATTTTTTGTGATATAAATTTATTTAAAGGTAAAACTATCAATATTTTTATGTTCAGATTGAGGAAAACCTATCTAGAGGAAAATTAGTGTCGCAAATATAGGAAGTAGCAAA
Organism: Spirodela polyrhiza; assembly: GCA_024713555.1. Lineage (NCBI taxonomy): Eukaryota > Viridiplantae > Streptophyta > Magnoliopsida > Alismatales > Araceae > Spirodela > Spirodela polyrhiza. The sequence continues at coordinate 2,074,742 of CM046545.1, read as the reverse complement.
TATAGTAAGTAGAGAGATAATTGAAAGATTAACAGCATAAAAAAATGGATCATCCAAATTCATAGGTTTTGCTTTTCATAATTCTTATAGCATTACATAGCTTAATAAATTCACTAAATAGTATATAATTACAATTTATTCCCATCTCTTTCAAAAGAATCCAAATAACACGCAATAAACTATTTGAATGCTTACCTCATATTTCATTTGAATCCGTTGAGAGGTGATCTCACTATCCACAGCTTCTCGCTTCTGGTCCTCCCTCTACAGATAACTTTGAAATTGGGTTGGAAAGAGCAATGCTACTATCAGTAAGAAACAACTCTGACCAGAACAAAATGGGCACCATAAGATTAAATGATGTAAACATAAAGCGAGTATGAATGATGATTCTTACATTAAACTGAAATTTTCCTAAAATACCTCTGCATTAAAATCGAAGAGCAGAAACTCTTGGTTGCGGTTTCCAATCGAGAAGATGTCCTCAGAACGTTGAGCAGACAAGCATCTCACAAGAAGAACACAAATCAACGTGCAGATACATTCGAACCAACCCAAAATTGAAATGATCAGGGATCGATATTCAAAAGAAATGACGGCTTCAGAGTTCGTAATTTCAAAATAAATGGCTGGAGAAACCCAAATCACGGATATTCTGTCATTTGCTATTTTTGAAAGATAGCAACTGACTTTAGTCTATTCATTATTCCTGTATGCAAAGATTGCATCTTTACATGAGCATTCTCTTGTGTAATACGGACTGCACTCCTGTCATGAAAGCTACAAGCTGGGTAACATACCATCATGGGCAAAGAACCATTAACTTGATGCAGATTAGATCAAAGTGTTCTTACCGCTTTGTGCACAACTTTACGAGTCACCATGCTTGCCAAATCTTCCAGATATCAGATTTTTATTCTCTCGTCGTTTGTCAAGTTGCGGACTTCTTCCAGTCCATTTGCCAGATATCTCGTAAGAGATTGATACTTGGAAGTAGTCAATTCAGACAGCGTCGTCAAACATTCCCAAATGGGAGTAGAAATCCTCTCAACCCATCAAAAAATGTCTGAAATATTTGTTTGCAAATTTCTAATGATTCTGATGGCGGCCCGATTTCTTAGGCCAAATGGGTTTTAAAAAGGAGGCGCCTTTATCAATCAACTGCTAAGTAATTTTTAAAATAGTATTAAATAATTTTAATTTAATGTAGAAACTCCCCGGAAATTCATCATCAGAAGAAACTGAATCCGAAATCGCGTGATTCGGATTTCCCCATCTATTTGCAATCGGGTCGAATCGGGTCGGGTCAGGTGGTCCTCTTTTTTCTGCTTCCTGCTCTCTCCAAGGTCTGAGTTTTCTTCTCCGTCGGCGAGGGAACTCTGAGCTAGCTGATGGCGGCGAGGATCCTCTGCAGGCTTTCAAAGGGCGCCCGTGCTGTGATCTTCTCGCCCTCCACTCGGTCGGAGACGCAATGGCGCTCCGGAAGCTTCCGCTTGCCTTCGGCCGCCACAGCGAGCTCGTCAGCCAGGGTAGGAGCTCTGTGTGCCTACGCGCCTGCGTTTATCTCGTCTCATTTAGTTGTTCTGGGTAGATATCAATCTCGGTTTATGATCGTCTGCTGTCTGGTTTGACCAAAAAAAAAACCAAATCGAGAAACAAATCCCGAAGATGATGCATTTTTCTAGATTCTTGATTGAACGAGGGCTTTGAGGAGACTAAAAATATGAGGTCCGTAAAGGGAAAGGATGAAGCATCATTTCAGATGGGGAAAGACGAAGGTGGAGATTCATAGCTTCAGACTGAATTCATCAATAGAACCTAAGATTTTGAAGTGTAAAGGAAGAGGAATACAGGTGATTCATTAATAGAAGAAAAAAAAGTAGAGGCCAGCACTTATCCTAAGATGAGCATAAATTAAGCAAAAAAAATTAATTTTTTTCTAGTTGGCAAGCTGAACCCAAGCACTCAGATGCCTTGTTCTACATCACTTCATAGTATTATTATACATCTCTCTGATTTGCAGAGAAGTGGGGGGGGTTTTCTTTCCAGTTTGGGAGAAACTCGGATGACTCCATTGCTTGGGATGCTCAATGATTTCTTCTTGTTCCTGTCAAATTTTCTTAGAAACCTGGAGAGATGCACTGACCATTGCTACATTTTTTTTGTTTTTTTCCCAGTTGATGCCTTGTCATATGACTGAGTTATTCAAGCTCGGAGGCTCTGGCCCACAAAGATATGGTTTTTCTTCATCCTCGTGCCCACAACCTGCTGAAAAAGAGGCAGATGATATCTCTGACGAGAGACGAACCGTTGATGAAGAAGACTCGTCTCTTTTGTCAAACTCTTCTTGTCACGTTGACCCTGCCAATGAGTCAGCTGAAACTAGTAAAGATGATGGCTCCAGAAATGCTCACCCCCGTCTTCAGAAGAGGAGGAGGCGGAGGAGCTTCAAGCGGACTGCATTTTCTGATTCAGATGCAGAGCCTGAGCCATCCTCCATTGATGATCTGGTCAAGCTTGTTGCAGACAAGGAGGAGCTCCTGAAGCAGAAGCACAAGGAGATTGAGAAAATGCAGGAAAAGGTTCTTCTTAGCTATGCGGACATGGAGAATGTGATTGACAGGACAAAACGTGAGGCAGAAAACTCCAAAAAGTTTGCAATTCAGGTTTGTTTTCTCATATATACTTGTCATATATATATATATATAGATTCAGAAATAATATGATCATGTGTTCATAAACTTGGCCAAATCAATCTTTTTGTTAATTTCCATCCTATCTCTGATTGTTCATCATCGTCTTCCATTTTTTTAGCGCAGAATTTTGCTAAGACCTTGCTAGATGTCGCTGACAATCTGGGAAGGGCGTCGTCGGTTGTTAAGGAAAGCTCCTCAAAGATGGATCCATCCAAGGATTCTGTGGGGGCTGTGAAGCTTCTCAAGGCGCTCCTGGAGGGCGTTGAGTTGACCGAGAAACAACTAATTGAGGTATATCATAAATTCTGCCACGTTCTTCTCAGAATTCTTAAAAATTTCCGACCGGAATAGCAAATTTTCCTTCTTTTAGTGTCCATCAAACCAATTTGGATGCTCTCAAACGCTTTCTTTTAAAAATGTATTTTTTCAGGTTTTTAGGAGGTATGGTGTGGAGAAATTTGATCCTTCTAATGAACCGTTTGATCCGCATCGGCATCTTGCTGTCTTTAAAATACCAGATGATTCAAAGCCACCAGGGGCGCCGTCTTGAAGGTCAGTCCCTCCGTTTAGCCTGTTTCAATCCGCCTTGCACTCTGCTTATAGTAGTCAGCCACCAATAGGTCTGGAGTCAAACTCATAGATGGAAATAAGACCGGCCCATAAATGTGGCCTGAGATTTTCCAGGTTTTGCTCTTAAAGTCAAACCCAGAGATAGAAACAGAACCAGACCATAAATTTGGGCTGAGGCAGCCTGTTTTCCGGGTTGTGATCTTAAAGTCAAACCCATAGATAGAAATAAGACCAGCCCATAAATGTGGTCTGAGGCAGCCTGTTTTCTGGGCTTTGATCTTAAAGTCAAACCCAGAGATACATATAGGATCAGGCCATAAATGTGGTCTGAGGCAGCCTGTTTTCTGGGCTTTGATCTGTCAAACCCAGAGATAAATACAGGACCAGCCGATAAATGTGGCCGGAGGCAGCCTGTTTTCCGGGATTTGATCTTAAAGTCAAACACAGGAAGAGAAGCAGGCCAGGTCCATAGACGTGGTGTGATGCAGCCATAATGTGGTCTGTGTTCTTGAAGTCGAAACCCAGAAACAGAAGTCAACCCTCCCCCGGGTAAACCTGGCTTGAAACAGCCATTTTCCAGGCTTGACACGTGAAGTCAAAGCCGGAAACAGAAGTGCAGGCCAAGCCCAGAAACGTGGCCCAAGGCACCCCATTTTCTCGGCTCTGCTGCTAAAGTCAAACCAGAATCGTGGCCTGATGCACAGCCATTTTCTGGGCTTCAGTCTTAAAGTCAAACCCAGAAAGAGGAACGGATCCACCCCAAAACTCACACCGGTTATGGGTCCGGCTTGAAAAGTTCCAGGAAGTCAACAGCCCTAAATCTCCTCTTGTGATGCAAAAACTTTGGAGAAACTTTGACTAATGATCATTGGCGGGGATTCTTGCAGCCCGGCTACATGCTCTATGACCGGGTTCTCCGGCCGGCCGAAGTTGGTGTGACTGAAGAAGCTTCAGATGACCCTGCTGGGCAGACGCCAGGGGAGTGAGCTCACCATCTCTTACAGCCCTTCTTCTCTGGTCTTCTTGCCTGGGTCTTCATATAGTGTTGATATATATATATATATATATATATATAGAGAGAGAGAGAGAGAGAGAGAGAGGAGGGTTGCAGCTATGAAGCGGTAGGCCTGATCGAATTAAATCCTAAAGCTTACGTCTTTGGTCTTCATTTTTATGCCTGTTCTTTAAAACATAATGTGTAGTGCGGAGGGATGACCACTAAACACTTGGTCAATGATAGTTTCTGTTTATGTGCATTATTTTGATGTACTAGAGCGAGCGAGCGAGCGAGCGAGAGAGAGAGAGAGAGAGAGAGAGGAGGGTTGCAGCTATGAAGCGGTAGGCCTGATCGAATTAAATCCTAAAGTTACATTTTTAGCCTCCATTTTGATGCCTGTTCTTGAAAAAATAATGTAGAGTGCGGAGGGACGACCACTAAACATTGGATCAATGATAACTCTTTTTTATGTGCATTATTTTGACAATACTAGAGAGAGAGAGAGAGAGAGAGAGAGAGAGAGAGAGAGAGAGAGAGAGAGAGAGAGAGAGAGAGAGAGAGAGTTGCCATCTGCACACCTATCAGAAGATATTCTAATAAAAAACTTTAAAAAGTTACAAATGAAAATTCCGGCAATCTGAACGGCCTTTGAATATTGAGGCGTCAGCTTTCTCGCATGGGCCTTTCATAAAATACGACTTGAAGGCATTTTTTTGAGATATGATAAAAATTAAATTCGATTATCGGTAAATTTTCCTTTAATGTGTTCCACCCATACCTACTTCAGTTCCACCCGCGAGACACCATACCGGCCCCCCACCCCCCTCCCCCTTCATAATAAGAAGATTTCGGCACTCCAACCATCTTCGCCATCTCATCGGGGTTTCTAGGGTTTCGTCTTCGGCGTGGTTCCTCTGCGAATCCTCAGATGAGGTCGATCTCGTCCGGCTCTCCTTCAACCTCCTCATCTCCTCCATCTCTCTTCCTCCGCCCGTTCCCCTTTCGGTCGATCCGCTCTTCGTCGACCGGCTACATTGTACCGAGATCTGGGACTGGATCGTCTTCGATTCGTATCCCAGGTCTCGCAACGCCAAAGCGGCTGTAGCCAGATCGAATCCTCCGGGATCGGAAGAAAAACTGGTCGGCCGTTGTGAGTCTTCCACCTGCGATGCCGCTTACCAATCTTCCTACACTCCTGCTCCCTCTGTTTTTCAATTCAGATTCGGAGTCGACGCTTGCATTTTCCGTTTCCCTGTTCTGGAGGACGGGGACGAAGAAAGAAAGGCGTGAGGCCGTACGCATTTTTACTCGCCCTCCTCGCACACGAAGGACGCTTCTTGCGTCAGGCTTCTTCCAGGCACCCGCGATTCCGATCTCCGCTGGTTGCGTCTATCGATGCCTACAGCCGCCGTCGCCGTTCTCTTCCCTCCCTCTAGTTCTTCGTTCCTCACCTCGTTTCTTCGTGTCAAATACTCTCTCTCTCTTTTTTGTCCGACAATCGGAAATCTTACATCGCGTATAGATGATCTCAATATTCATGGGATTATATTCTACATATCTTTCATTTTTCCGAAGAAAATTATGGTTTTCTTCGGTGGATCTCTCGCGTATAGATGTTTTGCTTATTTTGAGTCGAAATCATTTCTTTTTATCTTGGTTACGGAATTGTTTCCGAAATCGTGTTTGCTTAATTTGATTCCGGAAAACTGGGAACAAGACACAATTGCCAACTAAGAAAATACCAAGAATTCGATCTAATAAATGTTCTTTCTAGATAAGGCACTTTATAAATTGAATGCAATGATTCCGCCAAATCGAGAATAATAATAATAATCATAGTGATAATCAAATGTGCCCAATTAATACCAGTATAACTAGTAGCAGGAAACATCCTGCCGTTGACTTCTCTGGGTGGTGTTGAACTTAGGTGCATGAAATAGTTGAATGAGCGATATAAGGGTGTTCGAGTATATTTTTCAGAAGAGACGAAACTAAAAGGAATGGAAGAACTGGTGCAGTCATGTTAAATGCTCTTAACCAATGGGCTATCCTAATCTTCAGCGATGAACATTCATATGTTCTCAGCGTTATTTTGATTAATCGACCCTCTAAAGTTCTTTGGTCCCTGGTTTTTTTTTTTATCGGAAAAGATAATCAAAACTGTTGACCGGTTTCAATTGGTGACGTCGGGATCGATAATGGGTTCTTCGGCATGGGATTGCAGGTCAACTATGCCCGTCATGAGACGGATGAGCAGGTCAACTTTGCCAGTCGTAGATGAGCCTTTTAATATTCAGTAGAGCAGGCCGCATGATCGCCAGATGAGCCACGTGAGAAAATCGTTCTACATGCAATTTACTATATTTGGAGAAATCGCAGTACCAACAGTAGAATTTACCGTTCCCCTATGGAGAGGAGGACGAAGAAGATTCTCTCTCTCTCTCTCTCTCTCTCTCTCTCTCTCTCTATGCCTATCTCCCTCTCTCTCTTCTGCAATATTTTTTTCATGGCAGAAGAGTGAGGGATAAAAAAGGCTAAGCTAAGCATAGAGAGAAGAACTTAGCTCTGGTCACAAGCAACCGCCATTGAATCCCACGGCCAGCTTCCTGCTTCCCTCCACTCCCTCCGGTCTCCGTGCCAACGCTGGCCTGCAATAACTCGAGCTCAGAGATGGCATCGCCACCTCGCCTCCGGCCGCCCCTCTCCGAGCAGCGTCGCTGCTAACCTTGGGAAGCCGTTGGCCGGTGTTGGTGCTGCGCCGGTATGGGCCGAACCACTTCCCCTGCACGTAGCGGCCCCGCCGCCACGGCGGGATGTGCATCTCTCTGCTGCGCATGGACTCCGCGGCGGCGGCGCACAGTAGGGCCACCACGTCCCTGAGGGAGTCGCAGTCGCCGACGAAGACTTCCGGCAGGAGGCCGAGGAGTGCCTGGTAGTGCGGGGTCGGCCGCGCGATCTCGAACTCGGCCGCGAGGTGGCAGTCGATGATGTACCGCGCGCCTCCCTGCGCATATTACGTCGATGTACTCGTGCGCCACCGGAGCCAGCCCCTCGGTCTCGTCGCGCCGGGATCTGCAGAGCCCTGGAGATCACACCGCCGCCGATCAGAATTTCGCCGCAACTCCAGACGGTCGAATTCAAAATAATTCTCCACAGTTGCAGGATCGTTTCTTCAGATCTGATCCCGATATCGATCGACTGAGGGGAAGAGAGAGAGAGGGAGAGGGGAAAGAGGATTATCTCACCTGCATCGAAGCCGCTCTCGCGAAGCCACCGCATCATCCGCCTCTTCGATCCGGCGTCTCCCTCCGCGGGGTCACCATCACCGCCGATGCTCCGCCAGGCCGACTCCGCCTCGGCGACTATCCTACTCCCCTCCTGATCCCATCTCGCAGCGGCGACCAGAGCGTCCAAGCGCTCCCACTCGCTCCTCCGCCTCGCCGCGACGCTCTCGTCCGCGGCGACGTCTCCTTCCTCGCCGTAGAACGAGTCGACGAGATCCGCCAGCTCCGGCCAGATCTCCTCCGCCGCCGGCCGATCCGTCTTCCTCTTGCCGTCGCCGCCGGCAGGAATCCCCCACAGCCTCAGCCTCGCCGCCTCGTCCAGCGGCGCCATCACCCTCTTGTGCCTCCCCCTTCCTTCCATCATCTCCTTCCTTGCAGCTGCAGGTATCATCCGCCCTCCTGATCAGGGTGCCTCCCTTTATATACTGCAGCCCCGCCATTATCTCCACGATGGCGAGGCCGACGTGGCACTAGACGACGAAACTCACCATTAAGGGATCTCCACCGTTCGATCTCTCCCCTCTCCGCATCGGACGACAGGACCGCGCCGGAGCTCCGCAAAGCGGGTTCTCATGCAGAAAGACCGGCAGCCTTTGCTTGGAATCTGGCCGCAGAGGCGTCCAGGTACGTAGTGAGAGAGAGCACGTGGAAATACGTCCCGATTCATTGCTTCCAAGCGAAGGACCGGGAACCCGTGGACTGTAGAGGGAGTGAGTCCATCTGAAGCGTATGGGATATCAATACCTAGTCATGCTCCGAATCTAGACGTCTTTCAAGAGTATATTCCTTATTCCTCTTACGATAATAAACACAGGGGAGCCCTACAAATATAAACAGAGAGAGAGAGAGAGAGAGAGAGAGAGAGAGAGAGAGAGAGAGAGAGAGAGAGAGAGTGTCTGTTGCTTCTCTTTAACTGCGTCTACGTTGGATCCGAACCGGGAGCCATCCGTTTTGCAAGGCAGGGGTAGTTAGTAGTTGTAGTCACGTTATCTACATGTGGATCGTATCAGAAGGGGTCAACCGGATAAGATGAAATTTGGTTGCCACGTGGTATGCCATGACCCGCCGAGGGGATGGATGGATGGTACTATTTTGGGCTTTTTTTATTTTTCGGGCTGAGCCTAGACCAGGATCTTGGGCTAGGAACAATGGTATAGGGATTAGGCTCCTACTAGGCCCAACAAGATCTTGTCGTGGCATTCTCTCAATAAGAGTTTATTTTAAAGATTTTAAAATATCTAAAAGATTATATTTTAAATATTTATTTATCTACTTAGGAGTTAGGTCAACGGCATATAAATGCTTTGTGATTGAGCTGTTTTTTATGACCATATTGAATAAGTCTATTTTTTTTTAGAGACTTAGATGAAGAACAAGCTCCAACTAGATGATAAACTTGGCCACTCCACATGACCATGTCCATGCTATCATGTACCTTAGTACATATTATGCATGTATGCTTGTCCCATTACCCTCTCTACACTTACTTGACATACACCTATGTACATAACATTGTATAGCAATGTGTGGAGATACTCTTTTACATGTGCATGAATGCAACCATCTAACACACTCATGTTAATAGTGTGATTTTGCATCCAAAACCATGCCCCTTCACATTGGGGTTGTTTCTCAAGGTCGTCATTGATGAATTCTTCAAATTCTCATAGGTTGATATTGCGGTCTTATGTCACATCTTTCTCTAAGCTTCATAGCCACTTAATGGGTTAACATAGTAGCTTGTGTGAAAACACATGTCATGACTCACCTTATTATCCCTTAAGATTGATGTTGGTGATGTTGGTTGAAGGACAGAAGTCAATTTGTAAGATTGTCCACCATCACTAGTACCTCCAAGGTCATATTAAAGTATAACACTAAGCCATTGTATAATTTTTTATGCTTACACTTTGTTAAGGTGTTTGGTTTAAATGTAGAAGAACTTTTCCGATGTTGAACTCCACCTTTTGTCAATGTTTGTATGCATCTTCTTTTATGTGCTGTGTTTTCATTGACAAAGATCCAAACCCCAACTTCACATCCACTTACCATGCTTAGGTGAACTAATAAAAACACATGTTCTTAGACCAAGAAGAAGCATATAGGAAATAGGCTCTTATAAGGCTCAATAAGATCTAATTCTGTCATTTCTCAACTAGAGTTTATTTATTTTTTTTTTTTGATTTATCTAAATTAAAATATTATATTTTATCTACTTAGGAGTTAACATGGGCCCCACATGCATGCTTTGTACATGAGTTATTTTTAAAGGCCATGTTGAATTTATTTCTTTTTGACATTGAGATGAAGAACAAGCTCAAGTTAGGCCACAAATGTGGGCACTCCACGTGGCCATCTTCATTGTATCACATGCTGTAGTACATGTCATGTATGTATACTTGTGTCACTACCCTCTTCTACCATGTGTGTACACTTGTGTACATTAAATCACATTGCAATGTGTTGTTGTACTCATTCTCATGTTGACAACTCCTAAGGGGCCCATCATGACTACATAGGGGAAAGAGAAGAGACAATGAATTGAGTCCAAACCAACTTAATCCTAAGCCAATATATTCTTAAGATATCATACCTAACTCTTCAATAGAGGTATCAACTAAAGGCGATTGAGGAAGATGATGCCTAAAATTACTCCTATTCAATGAGGGAAACCTAAAGGGTGCATCTTTAGCACCAAGTTGTTGGGCAACAAAAGATCATTGTGATAGATGGATTGAACACTACAAAGATCAATATGAATGTTGGAGTGTTTGCCTAGATCCATTGGTTGTACATTCTGAAATCATTCAACTAGGAGGATCTTACACAAAGATTGATAAAACAATTCATTTTGCATCTAATTTTTACTGCCTAGGTGTATTTGATAAATTTTTGGTGAATGTACATTGCATTCCTTTCTATTTGATGCTTTGTGGTCTCACGCTCTACACTTCTACATAAAATTAACATAATCAATGGGAAGCATAGAAATTTTAATAATCGGTTATCATTGCACTAACAAATGCTCTATTGTCACCTGAACACTAAAAGAAAAAAATGCATGTTTTGTTTGTATGATGGTTAGGAATGTCTTATATTGTTAGATATCCGTTGCAAAAATAATGCTTTGCATATGCTAATGAATGGTTGAGTTGGAATTATTTTGTCAATGGTTGAAAATATACTTGTAGTCAATGCTTGATTACCCCCATTAAAAGAACCTCTCACCGTAGTTATCAAACCGTAGCTGGGTCCCTACAAAACAAGAGTAAAGAAAGGAACCATATGTTCAAAAAGGCTCTACTTATCTTGATTTCATTCCCATACCATAATCCTGTATGTGAAATACTTGCAAAAATTTTGGATGTTTAGAGTAAAATCATATTGTTTCCTTTTTTTGAGTTTATTAATTGAGGTTTATATCATGTTCTCATATATTTATTCACTCCAGATATTTACTAAAAAGACTATGTGGTTGAGTTTTTACTATTAATGTAGTGGGGAAGGGTGTAACAAGACTAAAGGCTGCTGCATGAGATGGTAGGGAAGCAATAACATCCATAATGCCACTACAATTCTACTTTTGTCCCCTGTCCAAAGTTAAAAGTATATGCTTATTATACCCATATAAATCTTTGTCTCCTTTCGGCATAAATTATAAACTTTTATTGATCTTTATACTTTCCATAATTATTTCTACCCATTTCAAAGAATAGAAAGAATCATGAAAAACAAAAGAATCTTAGACAATGCTCCACTTTGATCAAAATTTCAAAGTCATTCTTTTTCTTTTCCCATGCCCATTACCATATCCACATTTCGGGTGAATTATTTAGAAAGCAAGATAGAGTTCCCATGTAGTTATAAAAACTTGTCTTGTGATATTTTGATTCGAAGAAGGAAACTTGTTAATAATTAATATTATTGTGTCATCTAATTGTACTATTTATCTCTGTAGTACCTTATGTTCTCTTATATTTTTCTCTATATTGTAACAACATGCTTCTCTTTTTTAAGTTTCAGATCCATCATATTAGGTTTGACAAACCTGAATATCATCAAATTGAGACTTTGTAATATAAGGGCCTATGTGCCCTAATGCAACTCTCATTTTTACCACTCTAATGAAACCTTAGTTCTTTGCAGCTATGTCAAGGGGTCATCCATAGAAGAAGAGATTTACTAAAATCAAGTACATTTCTATAGAAGAAAATATTTACTAAAATAGGTATTAGAGCTTGGTTACCTCAAGTCTCCTATCCAAAGAAGAAGCTTTTACTCTTTCATATCAAAGAGCTGTAGTTATGAATCAACTATGAGAATCAGCCCTACATCTATGTCAGGTTAGAAGGGTTTAGACATCTTAACAATAGTTGATTCACCTCTGAGGATTGTGACCATGCACGAAGAAGAGTCTAGGTGATACTTAGAACTTCTTAGGCTTCTAGAAAATTATGATTTAACGATTTTAATTTATTACATTGGAAAGATAATGTTGAAATGATTTTATTGGATAGAAAACACTTAGCCATCTAACATCTCCAAGACCTTTACTCTCCGACCTCTACTACTAGAATTGGAGGGAAAATGACATTGCGATAAAGGTGTGGCTACTAGATACTATTGAAGTTTTCATTAGCGAACACTTTCTAAGGGTATAAATACTACGATAAATGTGAAAAAGCTCAAAAGACCCACTCAAAGAAACATGATGATGATCAAATTTGTCAACTCATATCGAAGTTCATGAGCTTAGCCTAATATACCATACTATTCTTGAATATGCTCTTGACCTTGATGGTATTTTATAGAAAATATATCACTACAGACAAATGAGGAATCCAGATTTTAAAGAGTAGGCGTACATCCTCAAGACAAACTTTATCATTTTCTTTTATAATTAAATATTAAATATGAGAATTTAGTCATGCAATTACTCAACAAAGAACATATTCTAAAACTTGATAAAGCTATAATTATTATTAGGAGAAAAAAAAGTAGGAAATAACTTATTAGTGAACCTCAATTCAAGAGTCCACAACTATGATAGTAAAGGGATCCAATCACAAATAACAAAATTATCAGACATAATTTCAAGAAAATCACCTCAATGTTAATGTCAAAGTAATGGCTTCATCTTCTACCCAATCAAAGCACAACCCAAAGGGACATCTATTTTGTAAATACTATTAGAAAAGGTGAGACACCATTACAAATTACATGGTAAGCCTCCTCGCCTTAATCATTGATAGGGCAACCCTCTTCCACCAACTCATATAACAATATGATTATATTAGGGAGTGATGTAATAAAAATGTACTTATTAATGAAGGACTTGGTTGCTACCTTTGAAATAAAGCTGATTAGACAACTAAGGTATTTTTTGGTGATTTTAAATTACTTTATCAAATAAAGGTATTCATTTATCCTAACACAAATATATTATGGATTTACTTGATGAGATAAGTATGTTAGGATATAAACCACTCGCTACACTTCTTGAATATGAGATCAAATATGGCACATTTGAAAATAGTGCACCAATAAAAAAAGGGAGGTATCAAAGGTTAACAGGTCGACTCATATACCTATCACACACTTGACTTGATCTTGCATTTGTAGTGGGTACACAACCAATATTTGCATGATCTTAGAAAGATTCATTTGAACCTTACCTACAAAGCGTTCAAATGTCTTAAAGGAACAATCAGACTGAATCTTATATTTTATAAGAGTGGAACTCTAACTCTTGACATATACATTGATGTTGACTATGTTGGATGTACCTTGGATAGATGCTCTATCTTAGGATATTATTCCTTCTTGAGAGGAAACCTAATAACTTAGTGCAACAAAGAGCAATCAGTGGTCACCCATTCAAGTGTTGAGGTAGACTTTAATGCCATAGCCCAAGGCATTTATGAAGCTCTATAAATTAAAGGTATTATGTTTGATCTATTAATTTGATAACTTATCAAATTATATTGTGATAAAAAATCTGTCATAGAAATAACAAAGAATCCCATACAACATGATCAAACAAAACATGTTGAGATAGACATACATTTTATCAAAGGAGAAAATTGACAATGAGACAATTATTACTCCATATGTCCCTACTCAAGAACAATGGGCTGATATATTCACGAAGGGACTTCATAGCCTAGGACTTATGAAGATGATTACTAAGTTGGGAATGGAAAATATCCATTCACCAACTTGTGGGGAAGTGTTACGAATTACTATTATTGTGCCATTTAATTGTACTATTTATTTTTGTAGTACCTTATGTTCTCTTATGTTTTTCTTTATATTGCAACAATGTTCTTCCCTTGTTTAAGTTTTGGATCCATTGTATCGGGTTTGAGAGACCCAAATATCACTCTATAATATAAGGGCATATGTGCCCTAATTTCAATGCAACTCTTATTTTTACTGCTCTAAAAACCCTAGTTCTTTGCAGCCATGACAAGAGGTCATCCACGAAAGGAGAGATTTACTGGAACCAAGTACGTCTCTATAGAAGAAGAGATTTACTAAAGTATGTGCATTCTATTTGAAACAAAATTTTGTCAAAAACAAAATTTGAAACAAAATTTGAAACACATGGCAACATTCTATTTGAAAAGTACTTTTATAGCATGCTTATTTAATAGTTTTATAAGGTTGTTCCATTCTACCCAAGAAATATTCATAGCTCGTACCCCAAATTATAAGAATAAAGCTCAACCTTGACTAACACCTAAGGTGATTAAAACTCACTTAAATAGATAATGCTAAAAAATTACTCATTTCATCTACAATGTTGAGATGTTGCACAACATTTGAAAAGTGAAAATACAAAAAATAAGAAGATAATGTTGTTACTCTCCCTAAAAGTGTGTTTTTCATTTTTACATCTATGTAGAACTAAAAATCATGACTAATGAAATAAAGACCTTGTTACTTTCAATGGAGTTTTCATGTGAACAACATAGATGAAAAACATGACATAAAGTCGATTTATACCCCAAAAAAGGAAATGATATAATTTTATCCAAAACATCCAAAATTGTTGCAAGTCCTTCACAAAATGAGATGGTAAAATATCAAATTAACATGTTCATTTTTTTTATCAATGCCTACTACTCAATCCTATATATTCATTTCCAAGGATGCCTCTAAGTACCATTATACCTAATATGGTCAACACACTAACATCCATATTGGCATTGCAGTTCAACTTTAATCTCCTTGGTCAAGCATAGGGAAAGCCACAAACAGGTGAATACCATCATGATACAAGTATTTACATTTATAATTGATATCATAAGCACAAATAAAATCCACAAAATAAGTGATTTTGTCAATTTGCACCTCTTAGTAGCTATTGATTCTAATTATTGAACTACATGTATTTTTAATTTGAACGAACAAAAAAACTTCAAGTTTCTATCTACATTGCTCTATTGAGTACAAGAGTCTGGTGTGGGAATAAAATCAAGACGAGTATTTTATCTACAAGTACCAAAATTTCCTAAAACATAGAATATAATTTGATTCAATAATAATTACTGACCATATGAGAGTATGGTTCATCTTTAAAATTCAATATCAATTTTTTCTTGACTTTGAATTTATCACCTCAGCTGGTTGCTTGAAAGATTAAAGAATATATTACCAATAAGTACTAATGCTCCAGATTTCCTTAAACAACAATAGAGAACACACATGAAAATTAGAACCGATTTAATTTAAATGCACACAATTCACATTACACACATGTTTTTCCACATTGGAGGAATGAACCATTTATACCTTGCAAATTCCTTTCTTTACACCTATTTTGAGTCTCATGATAATCTATAGTTTCCCACATTTAAAATATGTAGGTCCAAGACTAATTTAGTCTTGACATCATTAGGGAAAAAAATCAAATTAATTAAGATCCGTCTAGAATGAAAAAGCTATTACGTATCGTCTAATGTCTTGTGGATCATGGATCATCAAAGATCAGCATAGGAGCAAGTGCATTGGTATTGCTTCTTTTTATTATGGGTGTAATTATTTTTCATTAAAGGAATCCCTCACTCCAAGATAATGATATTAATATTTATTTTAATGTAATTATTATATTAAATCCATATAAATTCTTTTTTGAATGAATACAAGATGGTAACTAAATTATGCATTATAGGTCCAATCTTCAATGGGAAAAAAATGCTAGATGCAATGCTCAACAAGATAAAACCATACATAAAGATACCATCCCTCTCCAATTTTGACCAAGGCCATGTGAGTAAGACTCATGTATAATGAGATGGACGAGATGCTCTAGGTAAATCTTTGCCTTCTCAATAAATGAAATGAGAAAATAACCAGAACCATATAGCATCTTCATCCTTTGTACTAAGTAGAGAAAGACAAGAAATATAAATTTAGGCCACCATCAGATGTAGATAAAAAACTGGCATTTTGTTCTATATAAAACAAAGTAACTTGATTTTAATTCATATTCTAGATGAGCTAAAAGAGGGTTAATTTATATTATTCCTGAACCCCATTTTAAATGATATCCATTTTTGATAAGCAAAGACAAGAGAATGAATCACAAGGGTTCTGTACCATGAACTTTGTACCATGCATATCCCGTAGATAAATGCCAGAAAGTAAAACAAGAGTGAAGAAATAAAAAAATAATAAATTCAACAATCAAAAAAGGGTGGGATTTCATTTGTACTATATATAAAATGCATTTTATATATTTTTCTCCTTCAACCTTGATAGACTAGACTTTAGGGGTTGGGATTGTGAGTCTTCTTGACATATATATTATTACTTATTAGCTTATTAGATTAGTTTTAGTTTTTTAATAAGTGTTTTTTAATTATTTTATTTTTAATTATTTATAAGTATTTATTTTATTTATAAATTATAATTATATATAATTTTTTTATTATTTAATTATATATAATATACATATATTTTTATATTTTTATTTGAGTTTATTTATATTAATATTATTTAATTAGTTCAATTTAATAAAGATAATGTAATAAATATATATAATATAGATAAAGATAGATAAAGTTAAACTTTTTTCTTTGAATTATTATACATATACAATTTCATTAATAATTCATATAATCATACTTAATATAATATATAATGATATAATTAAAATAAAATGAAAAACTAAAACATCTTTTTGAATGAATGAGATCAATCATAATCTAAACACAAAAAAGAAAGCGAGTATAATGGAATTTTTTACCACATATCACTTATTTTAAAATCATGAAATACTGCTCTCTAGCTATAAACCTAGATTGGATAAGTATGTACCAAGCTCTAGACTATTAATGTAACGAGACCTGTCTTGATGAATTTGTATGAGTATTCTTCCGAGAATTAATTGTGTGTCATGTCAGGAACCAGATTTGAACTGGTGACACGAGGATTTTCAGTCCTCTGCTCTACCAACTGAGATCTGGATGGCGCCGTAGAAACAGGAGGGAGGCGAATTGGCATGGGGCCCAAAAGATATTGTTCTGTCACAGTCATGGCATTGGATCCTCATCTCTATGCCTTCCATGCCCACCCGATTTTCCCCCGTTGACTTTACCTCTCATCCCTTGCGCGATCATTTTGTTTTTGGCTACTCTCTCTTATAATTTCTGCTACATCCTTCCATAAATATTATTAAAATTTAGATGAAAATCTTGGTTTGCAGAAATTAGTAAAGAGTTTTAATATAAAGCAAACTTTTGATGGCAGGTCATCTAAGATTCCAAAGCCCACAGAAAAAAAAAGGTGAGAACTGGTCAACCATGAGCCTTTTAGAGACTTTCGCGGTGAGGGAGAGATAGAGTCCTGATTTGCTTGGCACTCATTTACCTTCGCAGTTTGAGATCTGGCGACCGCAGGTAAAACCCAGCTGTCAGTTCGATCACTGACGGGGAGGAGGCTTGTGAGTGGGTGGGTAAGTTGACCATCAAGTGTTGACTGCATGTCTAGAATGTCCCCGGCCCTGCGTCAGCACCCACCTGAGGACAGAACCCCCCCCAGATGAGTTTAAAGGGAGTCATATTCCACCTGAGGATATAACTCGCACCATGTGGCATATTCAAATATAGAACCACTTACGAGTTACAATCATAATATGCAACCCGGAAAAATATCACTAATTATTTAATTGACGCCTCTCGGTAATAAACATGCCTTTTGGGTGAGAATTAGTCAATAAATGGAGATGTATTATTATGAGAAGATCACAAAGTATAGATACATCATCAGACATCTTGCCAACCATAATTATAAGAAACTACACTATATGGGCAAGTGCTATGCTGGAGAAAGATCAACCATGAAGTATCTTTCCACAAAAACTTTGCCAGAAATTTTTTCCAACACAGTGACGACAAAAAATGATTGAAATGATCACAAAAATAGGACTTAGCTTCCAGGGAAATCTATCAAATTACAGCAGGAATCGATGAGGTGAGGAGGCAGATGGAACAGCTTCTTGAGCAGTTTCCATCCACTTCTGCAAGTTTCTCCCAGATCAAAAATGGAGACTGCACGATTGTAAGTGACATCATAAATATTACAAATATTGTCAGAAGAAAATTTGAAAAGCATGACATCATGAATATTCTAAATTCTTCTACAGCATCTCTTACTTTAAGAAATGATCCTTCACGCAGCATCCAGACAATATGCACAACTATTGCTTGTGCTTGTTAAAAAGAACAAAAATCATTATAATTTAATCACGTTTTTTCCTTGACTTGGGATCTTTCGTGCACAAATCACCCTATTTTATAGTAGACCATTGAATCTCTCATCGATAAGTACTCATATTACAGATTTCCACAGACATTTGGAGATAGAATGGAAGCAAACATATGAGAGTGTGTTTTGTAAGCTACAGCAAAGGACAGTTCATGTGATTGAAGTGTATACAATTCATTTTATACCGGTATCGTTTTTTCCCATAAGAGAAATGAACTATGAAGCAGTTTCCTTGCACATTACTCCTATATAAAAACCCATATTGTTCTGTAATTTTTCATTCGGTTAAAATCGCTGAATACAAGACAGCCGCAGCAGTGTCGAGATCATCAGATAATTTTTTCTCCAAATAATTTCGCATCTGTGCAGGAGAGAAAATTATTATCTTATCTTTCAAGGCCTTGTGAATGAATCACCAGACATTGGTATGATAGCAGATGCATTTCGTAGCATCTCTCTGGTGGAACCCGAGATTCCCTATAGAGGACGACGCTGGCCAGTGCTTCAGGAGTGTGCCAGATCAGTCTCGCTGCAGTGGAAGTTCTGCACGAAGTCTAGGACGACGCTACGAGCTGCACGACGTAGAAGAGAACTTCCTGGATAGGCTCCGCAGGAGCGAGGAAACGGGATTCCCCTAGGAGATAGAGGCGGAGAATAAGCCGGAGACGTCGCCGCCACCGTCGGCAGCCCTCACCATTGCCGTCGCCTCAGAGGACTCCTTCCCTGCCGGTGATTCAGACGGCCCCACTCTTGCCGCCGCCTCCCCTTCCCATGGAGAAGGAGCCACCTTCGATTTCCTCCTAGTCGCTGACGTTGATCCCTGGCATCGGTGGGGATGCTGCGGTCGAGAGAGGCATAGATGGATTGGTCGAGGGGGTACTCTGAGGTGGGATCCCGTCCGTGGAGGATCTCTGGCGATATGGCTTGCTGGAAGGAGGAGTTGAAGAAGCTGTGTGATGATGAGAGATGAGAGGGCAAGCGGAGAAATCTTAAGAGCGAGTCATCATCTTCTTATCATCTTCTCCACATAACAAGAGGCCTACTATCATTCCACGACCCAACGCTTCACCCATCGGATTGCTTTGTTGTAACATTTAAATGAAATACAATATGATTCGCTGAGAAAAATCGTAACATTATTCATAATTTAGGTCAAAATAAGGGGTAAACTTTGATCGGACGTCTTCATGGTCCCACTCTAATGCATCCCACCATTCTTGTTCACCTTTGATGTCTCTGATGTTCTTGGCACTAGGGAGCCCAAAGGGTAGCTTCTTCAGCTCTGGACAGTCTCTTACATCTATGATCTCCAAGGAAGGGAACAACAAGGGATGCCTACATACGCTCCTCAAATTTGGAAGATCTCGCAAGGTAATGTTCCTTAATTTGGGGAAAAAAGAATCATTATCAAAATCGGCCACGTTCTGGCCCATCATCACCTCTTCGACTACTACCAGCTCCTCTATTTTTGAGCATCTGTATAGATTGAAGTCGTCGATGCATGGCAGATCTCTGATCCAGGTTACATCATCCAATGCGTCACAATCGGAAATCCACAACGTCACAAGGTTTTTGAAGATGGCAGCAGTGCTGGGCCCCCTCTCAGACACGTTGCCATCAGTCCAACAGATCCTTGCGAGGGGAAGATTGTTCACTATTTTCGAGCATCCCGATAGGCTGACGGTCTCAATGGATGGCAGGTCTCTGATCCAGGTTACATCATCCTCTAATGCTCCACAATCGGAAATACTCAAATACGTAAGGTTTTTGAAGATGGCAGGAGTGCTGGGCCCCCTCTCAGACACGATGCCATCAGTCCAAGAGATCCTTGCGCGGGGAAGACCCCGCAATTTCAATTCCTCCAACTGGGGGCAATGAGATAGCTGGTTCGTGTTCAAGATCAGCTCTTCCAAATGCGGGCAATCAACAATCGAAAGCCCTCTCAGGCCTTTCATGATCTCGAGACAAGTAGACAGATCAAAAGACTTGCTTCCCACCTCTTTCAGCTCTACAGATCTGATCAACGCACACAGTCTCCCAGAGTTCTTCTGTAATGCCTGCATGCCCTCCTGTGTCATGCCATTAATAATAGAAAGATGGAGCCCCGTCAGCTGGCCCATGCCGTCCAAGTCTTTCAGGCAGAGTTGTCTCCCCTCATGATCACCCTCCTCCCAATCGCTACCACCCTCCTCCCATCCTCCTCTCCACTCATAGCCACTGCCATCCATGTACAACGACTGCAGCCCTGCAAGTGACGAAATCGCCTCCTGTGGGATACTCTTCAAATTCGAGGTTCCGCTCAAATCCAGCTGTCTCAACTTCGTCAACCTCCCTAGCTCCACGGGCAGTGATTCCAGGTTATGTGTCCATGATAAATAGAGACACCGCAGTTCAACCAGTGACCCGATTCCCGGCGGGAGATGACTTATTCCGGTCCCCGACAGAGCTAATTTACGAAGTCTCGGCATGACCTGGAAAAACCCGACGGGGATTTCCCTCAGAAGTTGGTTCGAACAAATCATCAACGTCATAAGGTTTTTAAAGATGGTAGCAGTGCTGGGCCTCCTCTCAGACACGATGCCATCAGTCCAAGAGATCCTTGCGCGGGGAAGACCACACAATACCAATTTCTCCAACTGGGGGCAATGAGATAGCTGGTTCGTGTTCAAGATCAACTCTTCTAAATGGGGGCAACAATCCATGTTCAGCTCTCTCAGGCCTTTCATGATCTCGAGAAAAGTAGACAGATCAAAAGACTTGCTTCTCACATCTCTCAGCTGTAGCCATCTGATCGACGCACACAGTTTCCCAGAGTTCTTCTGTAACGCCTGCATGTCCTCATCCGTCATGCCTCTTATATCGAGACCGAGCTCCTTCAACTGACCCAAGCCGTGCAAGTCTTTCAGACAGAGTTGTCTCCCCTCGTCATCACCCTCCTCCAAATCGCTTCCGCCCTCCTCCCATCCTCCTCTCCACTCATAGCCACTTTCATACATCTTCAATGACTGCAGCCCGGTAAGCGACGAGATCGCCTCGCGTGGGATCCTCTTCAGGCTTGAGGTCCACTCCAAACGCAGTTGTCTCAGCTTCGTCAACCTCCCTAGCTCCACGGGCAATGATTCCAGATGAGTCCCTGATAAATCGAGATACCGCAGTTCAACCAGTGACCCGATTCCTGGCGGGAGATGACTTATTCCTGAACACCTCAGATCTAACACACCAAGTCTCGGCATGAACTGGAAAAACCCGCCGGGGATTTCCTTGCGAGCACTGTTCTCGTACAGCAACAGGGTATGCAGATTATGGCATTGGGGCTTCTCAGGGAGCACACTTATCTGGTTGAACATGAGCGATATCCTTGTTGCCTCCGTCCACCTTTCCGGGGTCGGGACGCAGGTCAGCCTCTCCCCGGAGATCACCAAGAACACATTCCCATCCTTCTCGCAGTCGCATTTGCCGCTGGTTATCCACAAGGCCATCTCGCGGACCGTGTCATGGAGCTTCACGTATTCTCCTTCGATAACCCCCCCGTCTTCTAGCAGGCAGGCAGCTTTGAGACTGGTGATGGCGACGTGGCCACGATTACGAGCTCTGTCAATGGAGTCCGGAGAGTATTCGCTTTCTAAGAGCCCTTCTCCTACCCAGTACTCAATGAGCTTACTTATTTCGATGTTGTAATCTTCTGGGAAGAGGGCGCAGTAGAGAAGGCACTCCCTTAGTTTACCTGTCAATTTGTCGAAACTGAACTTGAGACGAATTAGAACCTCATCTTTCATGCCTCTGAGCTCCGCGGGTACGCCCCTCAGCGCCATGAGAGCCTCTTCCCACTCACCAGGGGTGGTGGCACCCGCCATGGCTCGGCCTACGGTGATGAGGGTGATCGGCAGGCCTCCGCATTTTTGACAAACGGCTTCTGCAAGGGATCTCACAGAGGGATCCCACTGGTCTTCTCTCCTGCCCAGCTTCTGGCGGAAGAGCTCCCAAGAGCTCTCTGGATCCAAGAGGGGCACCTTAACTTTCTCCTTTGCGTCCATATCGTCGCACACTTCCCGTGACCGCGTGGTGAAGAGTAGCTTGCTTCCGTTCCTGAAAAAGGAGCGGAAGATGCCTACGGCGCCGAGGTCTATTTTCTCCCAAATATCGTCCAGCAGCAAGAGGAACTTCCTCTTGGAGAGGGCTCCATTTAGCTTGACAGCCCTTTCTTCTCGATTCTCTTCTTTTTCAAGGGTCGTGCCCAACCGTTTGGCGATGTCGTCTTGAACCTTCAGGACATCAAGTTGCTTTGAGACGGTGACCCAAATCACCAGATCGAAACGGCCGGGTCCTCTGTCAAGAAGCTCGTCGTTGATGGCCTTCAGGAGGGTGGTCTTCCCTATTCCTCCCATGCCGTAGATCCCGGTGATTCCGCTTCCTCGTCCTCCATCACCAGACGGCGGATCCTCGACATCGTGCCCTCCTCGCCCACCATCATGATTGAAGCGTCCAGCTGCTCAAGCACCGCGGGCGGCGGCGCCGGGATGAGGGGGGGGAGATTGCTCCTCTGGGTCTTCAGCCTCTTGACTTCCTTCAGACACTCGACAGCTTCACAGCCGAGCCGATCAAAGAATCGCAAGGAAGAGCCCTCAGAGGAGGGGCCCCTCTGCTGGAAGGAAACCCGGAAATCGGCCGCCCTTGCCTCGATCTTATCCACCTCCTCAAGCCAAGTCTTGGCCTGTTGGGTCGGCCCCATGTTATCAAGCTCGCCATTGCTGATCTCCCCTAATATATCTGTTCTCTTGTCGATCAGATCTCTCATCTCCCTGCGCAGCTCCTCTTCTCTGGAGACCAGCAGGATGAGATTGAGGATTCTACCGACGACCAGATTCCACAGCCAGGAGACCGCCTCCCCAGTGCTATTCTGCGCATTCTGTGATAAGGAATCCCGCAGGAATCCCAGACAGCACCAATCCATGCCGATGATCTCTGCGCAGGAAGGAAGGGAGAGACTCTAGAGAGAGGGAGAGAGAGAGAGAGATGTACTCTTGTTTCTTAGTGAACGCATGGGATGCTCATCTAAATTAGGTGAGCACTGTGCCATCGTCTACCACGTTTGAGATAGGGTTACCGCATCCAGCTGCCGGTTCAATCACCGACGGTGAGGTCGTTTTTCGGCGGGTGTCAACTAAATGAATCAACAAAACAAAATCAGACCAAAAAAAATATCATATTTTATCTAAAAAATAAAAAATTGTTGGAAAATCGAAAGAATGTTGTTGTTGTTGCCTCAAAGAAGTGGATAAATGTGTAAAAAATACTTATAACACAAATTAACATTGAAACATTATTTCAGGTCTCGCATGATCTCAAGACAAGCAGACAAAATCAAAAGACTTGCTTCCCACCACTTTCAGGCACAGAAGTCTGATGGACGCACACAGTCTCTCAGAGTTCTGTAAAGCCTCCATGTCTTCGTTTGTCGTGCTATCAATATAAAGACCGAGCTCCGTTAGCTGCCCCATGGCTTCCAAGTCTTTCAGAGAGAGTTGTCTCCCCTCGTGATCACTCACACAGTCGCTACCACCAGCCTCCTCTCATCCTCCACTCCACGCATAGTAAGTTCCAAGCATGTTCAGCGACTGCAGCGCCGGAAGCGATGAGACCGCCTCGCGTGGGATTCTCTTCATATCAAACGCAGTTCTGTCAGCCTCGTCAACCTCCCCACCTCCCTGGGCAATAAGATTCCAGGCATGTCCCTGATGGATCGAGAAGCCGCTGTTCAACCAGTGGAAAACCACGCCGGGGATTTCCCTCAGAGGAAGGTTGTAGTTAAGCAACAGCGTCTGCATATTAGGGCATCTGGGCTTCTCAGGGAGCACGCCTATCTCGTTTTCCATTAGCGATATCCTCGCTGCCTGCGTCCATCTTTCCGGCGTCGGCACGCCGGTCAACCTCTCTCTGGAGTTCACCAAGAACACATTCCTATTCTCTCCGTCGCGTTTGCCGCTGGTTATCCACAAGGCCATCTCGCGGACCGTGTCATGGAGCTTCACCTCTTTTCCTTTGGTATCCCCGTCTTCTAGCAGGCAGGCAGCTTTGAGACTGGTGATGGCGATGTGGCCACGATTACGAGCTCTATCAATGGAGGAATCGCGTCCTCTGCCTACTCAATAAGGTCCTGTCAGTCGGATGGTCTCGAAGGAACTTCCTCCGGGTGTTGGCCCTGTCGTCCATATTATCTCTCTCGCCGAAGCAAGAGAAGCCCAAGCGGACGGCGATTTCTCTTGAACCTTTGGGACATCAAGGTCCTTGGAGACGGTGACCCACTCAAATCACCAGATCGAAACGGCCAGATCCTCTGTCAAGGAGCTCGTCGTTGATGGCCTTCAAGAGGGTGGTCTTCCCTACTCCTCCCATGCCGTAGGTCCCGATGATTCCCGCTTCGTCGTCCTCCAGAAGACGGCGCATCTCCGATAAAACCACACTAAGATCCATGCTAGCACTGCGCTTCAGCTTCAGTATTCTTGGTCAACCTCAAATGGGCATGCCTGCTACATACAGTTAAGGAAAGCAACAAGCAAAGGAATGGCAGCATGATATGACCAGTTTATACGATGAATGAAACAAGCGAATTTGCAGTAAATATTTTAGTAGCCGGTGAACTCTTAAGTGCAGGACTATGGTGATACGAGGAACGAAATCAGGGCATAAAAGGACATTTTCACATACAGTTCTAGCATGGATCTGTGAGTTGAAATCTGTGAGTACAATACTGCCCTAGTGTGGAGATCACCGGAGTTTTTTTTTTTTCAGATTATGATTGATCTTTCAAAGCCCGAGATTCGCAGAGGAGGAGGACGCCGGCGAGGGCTTCGGGAGCGTGCCGGATCAGTCACCCCGCAGCGGAAGGCCATCTCCGCCGTCCACGATGACGAGGAGGCCTATCTTGGAGAGAAGGTTGCTCCCAGTTCTCAAGCTCCGATGTTAATGGTGTACCCGCTGCCGCTGGAGAATCGTCCACGGATGAAGCCTGTGCCGGAAGCCGGCGGCAAGCGGAGTTAGAGCAGGCAGGTGTCCCGCTGGAAGAAGGGAAGGTCCCCATGGGACCTCCTCCTCCTTGGAGATTTCCAATTCCTCCACTGGCGTCAGGCTCCAAAGTTGACGGTGAACACCTGGAGGAACCGCAGGTCGGACACGGAAGAGTAGCGGAACCGCAGCAGGACGGAATCAAGGTCCCCTTGGGACCTCCCCCTCCGAGGATTCCTAATCCTCCTCCTAGTTTGAGCTCAAACCATAATGGTGTGCCAGCTGACCCGGGAATGATCTCCCCGGTGGAAGCACAGGTTAGCGGTCGGCAGCAAGAAGAGTCAGAGAAAGCCTGTGCCCCAGTCGCAGAGGTGTACGAAAGGAAGGAAGTGCCGGAGAAGCCGACGGCGAGTAAGAATTCAGCTCGGTCGGCGCCTCTGAACCAGCTGACTGTCCCCTACGTGATTCCGCCATGGAGTGAGCCTCCGGGGAACCCTTTCTACTTCGAAAGCCTCAAGGACGGCACCATCATCGGACAATTAGACGTGTGAGTCATCCGCCAGAGTCGATCATCATCATGATCCGTTGCAACAGGAAACTTTACTTGATCCATCTTGACTCAACCAGCCTCTGGAAGACCATTATCTAGAGTTTTGAATGCCCCCTTTTATGTGCATTGACTAGTGATGATGCCCAGGTTCTGAATTATCTAAACGTGCTCAGAAAATGTTCCGAGCATTAGGCATTCGATTTGAACATTTAAAACCCACCAAAAAGAATTTCATGTTGGATTTGAGGGATGTGAGGCTCGCTTTGACGGCCTCTCAATTGTCAAGGAGATTGGCTTCTTCTGCCGCTGCACGTTCCGCACAGACCCTTGGTATTGCGTGTGCATTCAGAAAGGTCTGCTGGCATGGAGGCGGTCTCTGAGATCGTTATGCCCTTTGCCGTCTCTTCTAGTTTGATCGTTAGAATCGCCGGCGGCGGCGCTCGGTCGTTGACGTCGTTGAAGGAGTTGGCTTCTGGTTTGGCGTCATCTCTCCTGCTCGCTTCCGAATGAAGCCTCCATCAGCAGGTTTCCATAGCTTAATGCTGTCGACTGACATTAATTTTTTCTTCCCTTCCCTCACAATATTTTAAAATGTCAAAATTCAAAGAATGCTTAGCACCTCTATCAGGGCCTTCTGTCAGAAGATTTTACTGGTTTTGGTCACGCTGTTTAAAGCATCCTTGTTTTTTTTCTTTAATTTGTAAAATGCTTTCTTGTAGGTGTTCTAAGTGATTTATCCCTTGATAAGATAATCAATGGATCAAACTGCATTATTTTGATGATCGACCGTGCACAGTATTATACCATATGCTTTTTCGTTAAAAATCGATGTACTTTGATACTTCTCTGATATTATTCCTATTTTGGGCGTAGGAGTTCGGTTGTCTAATTAGATCTGCTGAATATATCATGGATATTATTACTTTTGAGGTGATCTTGAAGCAGATGTTTAAAACTGGAATGGCATATTTTTGGTTCCATTTTTGTATGCTTGAGTTGATTCGTTCTCTTGCATTTTTTTTGTCAAACTCCTTCCAAAAGTATGGCACTTTATAGTCCCATTATTTTAAAAATTGGATTCGTGATTCAAATTCCGAGGAACTCAAATCATGCTCATTGGTGTCGTCATTCATATGAACATGAAACCATGCATATGCGGATTGTTTTAACTATTGGTATCTGGAAATGGAATTCCGAGTAAATAACTTTTTTGTAACTGCTGATTAAAATTATTGAATTTAAAATTTTTGCGCATCATTTGAAAAAGAATACAAAGATATATGCCGTTCAACAATGCTGTTCTCTGGAACTGTACTTTATTTTTTTATTTTCAGCAAAAGGAGCAATGATGGAGAAATTGTTACTCATATAGAGTTTGCGAATTTAACCATACAGTAATTTCAGCAAAGCTTTCAGTTGATAAACCTAAAAAGGAAACTGAAATGATGATATTCTACCTTAAACGCCCAACATTTTTCTAAATGATTCATGAAATGAGAGAATAATAAATTTATGTTTTCAACTTCTCTTCTGCCAAGATCCATGCTAGCACTGCGGCTCAGCTTCAGTATTCTTGGTCAAAGCTCAAGAGGACATGCATACAACAAACAAGGGAATGACAGGCTGATATGACTAGTTTATAAAATGCATAAAACAAGCGAATTTTCAGTGGATATTTTTGTAGCCGATGAACTGTTATGTGCAGCAAGCATTATGGCACGAGAATGAAATCAGGGCATATAGCCCATTTTCTCTTATTCCTAATCAAAGCCCGTACGAGAGTATCTTTCATCATTATAATTCAATCTCATATTTTCTTTTTCTTGGGATATATTCAGCACAAATCAGCCAGTTCCATGAAAAAACAGAGAATCTATCATCGATAAATAATAGCATTATATATTTCCACAGGCATTTGGAGATAGAAAGCAAGCAAGTGCACGAGAGTATGTTCTGTAAGCTACAGCAAAGGAGAAATGATCTATGAACACCATGCATATTGGAGGCAGCTTCCTTGCACACCACTCTAATCTAGAAACCCCTGTTATGTTCTGTGATTCCCATTTGGTTAAGATCTGTGAATACAAGACTGACGCAGTCTGGAGATCATCAGGGAAATTTTTTTTTTTTCTGAAAGTACTTTGGATTTGTTCAGGGCACAAAACTAGTTTGCATCTTTCAAGGCCTTGTGAATGAATAATCTAACGCTGGTATTATAGATGGTGGTGCATTTCGCAACATCTCTCTCTAGTCGAGCCCAAGATTCTCTCGCCATGGACGACTACGCTCATTTCGTTGCGTCCCTTTCAGTTTGATGCGTTGTGGTCTCATGCTCCAGAATTTCTATACATTAGAACTAACAGAATCAATGGGAAGCTTAGAAATAATAATAACCGATCATCATTGCACTAAGAGATGCTCTGTTTTGACCTAAAGCCTAATAGAGTTGTTAATTTCCCACAGTTAACACCTATGATATTCTATAGTTTCCCACAGTTACGACATGCAGGTCCAAGACTAATTTAGTACTGACGTCATTAGGGAAAAAACTCAAACTAATTAAGATCTTCCAATGCCTTGCGAAGCATCAAAGATCGGCATGGGAGCAAGTGCCTTGATATTGCTTCTTTTTATTATAGGTGTAACTATTTTTCACTAAAGACATCCCTCGCTCTAAAATAACGACATTAATACTCATTTTAATGTAATAATTAGGTTACATTCACAAAAATAATTATTTAAATGAATACAAGGTGGCAACTAAATTACGCATTCAGTGGGGAAAAAATGATAGATGCAATGCTCAGCAAGATAAAACCATACATGAAGATACCATCCCTCTCCAATTTGACCAACGCCATGTGAGTAAGACTTAGCATTACACAATGAGATGGACGAGATGCTCTAGGTAAATCCTTGCCTTCTCGCTATATGAAACAAGAAAACAACCTAAACCATATAACATCTTCATCCTTTGTACCAAGTGGAGAAATATAAGAAATATGAATTTAAGCCACCATTAGATATAGATAAATAACCTAATCCATGGGTATTAGTATAGGGAAAAGGCATAAACTTTGCATGATAAGAAAAACTAATCATCATTATAAGTATTCATAAACTTTCGTGCACAAATCAGCCTATTGTATTGTAGATCATTGAATCTCTCATTCATAAGTATTCATATTACAGATTTCCATAGATATTTGGAGATAGAATGCACGCAGACATATGAGAGTATGTTTTGTAAGCTAGAGGAAAAGACAATTACGTGATTGAAGTAGATACAATTCATATTACACGTGTATCAGTTTCCCTATAAGAGAAATGAACTATGAATCAATTTCCTTACATATTGGAAGCAGTTTCCTTGCACATTACTCCTATATAAAAACCTGTACTGTTATGTCATTTTCCATTTAGTTAAAATCGGTGATTGCAAGACAGCTGTAGTAGTGTTGAGATCATCAGATAATTTTTTTCCAGATAGCTCCGCATCTGTGCAGAAGAGAAAATTATTATCTTATATTTCAAGGCCTTGTGAATGAATCACCAAACATTGGTATGATAGCAGATGCATTTTGTAGCGTCTCTCTGGTGGAACCTGAGATTCACTATAGAGGACGACGCTGGCGAGGGCTTCGGGAGCGCGCCGGATCAGTTTCGCTGCAGCGGAGGGCCTGCACGAAGTCTAGGACGACGCTACGAGCTGCACGAAGTAGAGGAGAACTTCCTCGACAGGGCTCCGCAGGAGCGAGGAAGTGGGGTTCCCCCAGGAGATAGACGCGGAGAAGAAGCCGGAGACGTTGCCGCCACCGTCGGCGGTGCTCACCGTTGCCGTCGCCTCAGAGGACTCCTTCCCTGCCGGTGATTAAGATGCCCCCACCCTTGCCGCCGCCTCCTCTTCCCATGGAGCAGGAGCCACCTTCGATTTCCTCCTAGTCGCTGACATTGACCCCTAACATCGGTGGGGATGCTGCGGCCAAGAGAGGCATGGATGGATTGGTGGAGGGGGTACTTTGAGGTGGGATCTCAAGTAGTATGGTTCAGTGAGAGCCCAAGCAGACAAATCTTAAGAGTGAGTCATCATCTTCTTCTCATGTTCTCCACATAACAAGAGCCCATTTATTCCACCACCCAACGCTTCACCTATCGGATTGCTTTGCTGTAACATTTCAATGAAATAAAATCTGGTCTGCTGAGAAAATCATAATATTACCAATCGCAAAAATTTACTGGTTGAAAATAAAGGAAAAATTTGGGTTAGACATCTTCGTGGTTCCACTCTAATGCATCCCACCATTCTTGTTGACAAAGGATCCTTTTCATGTTCTTGGCACTAGGGATCCCAAAGGGCAGGTTCTTCAGCCCTGGTGAGTCCCCAACGTATAATCCATCTTCTTCTCATGTTCCCCACATAATAAGGGGAAAATCTGGATCTGACATCTTCATGGTCCCACTCTAATGCATCCCACCATTCTTGTTCACCACCAATGTCTTCGATGTTCTTGGCACTAGGGTGCCCCAAGGGTAGCTTCTTCAGCTCTAGACAGCCAAATACTTGGACACTCTCCAAAGAAGGGAACAACAAGGGATGCCTACATATGCTCCTCAGATTCGGAAGATCTTGCAAGTCAATCCTTTTTAATTTGGGGAAAAAAAAATCATTTTCAAAATCAGCCACGTTCTGGCCTGTCATCACCTCTTCGACTACTATCAGCTCCTCTATTTTCGAGCATACCCCTATTCGGACGGTCTTAATGCATGGCAGATATCTGATCCAGGTTACATCCTCCAATGTGTCACAAAAGGTAATCTCCAACTCCACAAGGTTTTTGAAGATGGCAGCAGTGTTGGGCCCCCTCTCAGACACGTTGCCATCAGTCCAAGAGATCCTTGCGCGTGGAAGACGCCACAATTCCAATGCCTCCAACTGGGGGCAATGAGATTGCTGGTTCGTGTTCAAGATCAGCTCTTCCAAATGGTCGGAACACGCAATACTCAGCTCTCTCAGGCCTTTCATGATCTCGAGAGAAGTAGACAGATCAAAAGACTTGCTTCTCACGTCGGTCAGCCGTAGAGATCTGACTGACGTACACAGTCTCACAGAGTTCTTCTGTAAAGCCTGCATGCCCTCCTCCGTCATGCCATTCATAATAGAAAGATGGAGCTCCGTCAGCTGGCCCATGCCGTCCAAGTCTTTCAGGCAGAGTTGTCTCCCCTCATGATCACCCTCCTCCCAATCGCTACCACCCTCCTCCCATCCTCCTCTCCACTCATAGAAATTTTTATACATGTTCAATGACTGCAGCCCGGTAAGCGACGAGATCGCCTCGCGTGGGATCCTCTTCAGTCTATAGGTTTCCACCAAACGCAGTTGTCTCAGCTTCGTCAACCTCCCTAGCTCCACGGGCAGTGATTCCAGGTAATGAGTCCCTGATAAATCGAGATACCGCAGTTCAACCAGTGACCCGATTCCTGGCGGGAGATGACTTATTCCCGTGTACTGCAGATCTAACACACCAAGTCTCGGCATGAACTGGAAAAACCCACCCGGGATTTCCTTGAGAGGAAGGTTCCATCTCAGCAACAGCGTCTGCAGATTATGGCATTGGGGCTTCTCAGGGAGCACACTTATCTCATTGAACATGAGTGATATCCTTGTTGCCTCCGTCCATCTTTCCGGCGTCGACACGCGGGTCAGCCCCTCCCCAGAGTTCACCCAGAAGACATTCCCATTCTCCCCGTCGCATTTGCCGCTGGTTATCCACAAGGCCATCTCGCGGACCGTGTCATGGAGCTTCACCCTTTTTCCTTCGGTATCCCCATCTTCTAGCAGGCAGGCAGATTTCAGACTGCTGATGGCCAGGTGGCCACGACTTCGAGCTGTATCAATGGGGTCGAGAAAGCTTCCTCTATCTAAAAGCCCTTCTCCTACCCAGTACTCAATGAGCGGTTGTATTTCGATGCTGTGATCCTCTGGGAAGAGGGCGCAGTAGAGAAGGCACTCCCTGGCGGATGCATCCTTCAATCGATCGAAACTGAACTTGAGAAGCCTTAGAACCTCCTCTTCCATGTCTCCGAGATCCACGGGTATGCCCTTCAGAGCTACGAGAGCCGCCGTCCACTCACCAGGGGTGGTCGCATCCGCCATGGCACGCCCTACGGTGATGAGGGTGACCGGGAGGCCGCCGCATTTTTTACAAACGGCTTCTGCGAGGGATCTCACAGAGGGATCCCACTGGTCTTCTCCCCGGCCCAGCTTTTGGCAGAAGAGCTCCCAAGAGCTCGCTGGATCCAAGAGGGTCACCTTAACTTTCCGCTGAGCGTCCATCCGGTTGCACACTTCTAGTGACCGCGTGGTGAAGATTACCTTGCTTCCTTTCCTGAAAGAGGAGGACGAGATGCCCACAACGCCGAGGTCTAGCTTCTCCCACAGGTCGTCCAGCAGCAGAAGAAACTTCTTCTTGGAGAGGGCGCTCAGCAGGGCCTGGACCCTGTCGGTTGCATGCTCGGGAAGGGTCTGGCCCTGGCCCTGGCCGCGGCGAGAGTAGCCCAACCGGACGGCGATGTCCTCTTGAATCTTCGAGACATCAAGCTGCTTGGAGACGGTGACCCAGATCACCAGATCGAAACGGCCGGGTCCTCTGTCAAGAAGCTCGCCGTTGATGGCCTTCAGGAGGGTGGTCTTCCCAATTCCTCCCATGCCGTAGATCCCGATGATTCGCGCTTCCCCGTCCTCCATCATCAGACGACGGATCTCCGACAGCGTCTCCTCCGCGCCCACCTTGTCGTGGGGAGAAGAGCTCGGCTGCTCAAGCACGGGGGCCGGCGAGGACAGCAGGTGATTCCATACCCAGGAGAGGGCTTCCCCCGTTCTGCTCTGCAGGAAATCTTTTAGACTCTGGGATATCGAATTCCAGAAGAATCCCAAACAAGCAATGAAGCAATCCATGCTGAGGATGATCTCCACACAGGAAGCAAGGGATCGGCGAGGGAGAGAGAGAGAGAGAGAGAGAGAGAGAGAGAGAGAGAGAGAGAGAGAGGGAGATATGGTTACCGCACCTCGCCGCCGGTTCGATCACCGACGGTGAGGTCGTTTCTGGGCGGGTGGTAAGTTCGCCATCATTTGTCGACTTTTCGCATACTTGAACCGTCAATCTTAGCCATTCATTTCGGTGTGATCGGTCGATGGGGATCGATAGAGATTTGACGAGGATGGATCGGGAGGAGAGGGCGCCTGGGCCGGTCCCCCCCCCTCTCTGTCTCATCTCTCTCTCAATCTCTCTCTACAAGGGAAAGGCGTGGAGAGAGAAAGAGAGAGGAGGTGGCCTTCAACCTTCCTGCCTACTTCGACGGGGTTAGGGTTTCAGGGAAGTTGACGAGAAATTTCGAGATCGGGGGTGGGGGGGCATTTCTTCCTCACATCTCTGGTCCGGCGCGAGATTCGCCATGGAGGACGACGCCGGCCAGGGCTTCGGGGGCGTGCCGGATCAGTTTCACCGCAGCGAGGCCATCTCCGCCGTCCAGGACGAGGACGCCTATCTTGGAGAGGAGGACGAGGACTACGACGACCTCTACAACGACGTTAATGTGGGGGAGAACTTCCTCCAGACGCTCCGCAGCGGCGAGGACGCGGGTTTCCCCCGGGAGGCCGAGGTGGAGAAGACGCCGGAGACATTGCCGCGCCCGCCACCTCCCCCGCCGTTGCCGCTGCCTCAGAGGCCTCCGTCCCTGCCGGTGATGCAGCAGCTTCCGCTCTTGCCGCCCCATCCCCCACTGCAGCAGCAGCAGCAGCAGCAGCCGCCTTCGGTTTTCCCAGAGCGGCCGACGTTGATCCCTGGCATCCGCGGGGAAGAGAGGCACCGATGGACCAAGGGGTTATGCTGAGGTGGGATTCCAAGGGCCCAACGAGCCGGCAGCAGTGAGGGCTCCGGTCTCCGGGTTTGGTGCTACTCGTCCCGAGCTGGGCCAGCATCCTTCTAGACGGCCCACTCCAGTTCCCGCGCAGTATGGGGCACCAAGCTTTCCTGGTGATAGTTTCGCGAGGCAACAAGCTGCTGCAGCTGTTGGTATGGGTGCCAGTCCTGCTGGTGCCGTTCCTGGTGCTGGTGCTGGAGGAAATTAAATTATGGTGTCAACCTGAATGGTGGAACTCCATCGGTGGACTACAGATGCGGATCTTGAATCGGAGCTCTGCAAGCATGGGCAGGTGAAGGAGTTAAAGTTCTTTGATGAGAGAGGGCAAGTGGCAAATCTAAGGGCTACTGCCAGGTTGAGTTCTTCGACCCGATGGCTGCAGCAGCTTGCATGGAAGGGATGAATGGACATTTGTTTAATGGC
Organism: Spirodela polyrhiza; assembly: GCA_024713555.1. Lineage (NCBI taxonomy): Eukaryota > Viridiplantae > Streptophyta > Magnoliopsida > Alismatales > Araceae > Spirodela > Spirodela polyrhiza. The sequence continues at coordinate 2,040,527 of CM046545.1, read as the reverse complement.
AGGGCTTGTGTCGTGGCCTTTGCATCACCAAACACTGTTCGTCGGATGGGAGAGGCGCAAGTGAGTAAGAGCAAGGCAATGACACCGGCACAGACAGCTCCATCTCAGGGTAGGAGCAGAGGAGGTGGGGGAATCGCTACCGGCGGGAACCATGGAAGGGGTGGTGGTGGTGGTGGAACTGGTGCTGGTGGCTGTGGAAGGCGGGGAGGGAAATTGGGAGGAAGGGATCAGATTGGTGGCATGAGAAATAGGATGGGAGCAGTAGGAGGAAGAGTCATAATGGGAAATGGCGGACTTGTCACACGACCTCCACCGCCGGTATTGCATCTTGGAGCAACTCTGGGTCTGGGTTTCAATCCTATAGGAGCTTATGGAGCAGCAATGGGGAGAATGGCTGGCGCATATGCAGGTTTTCCAGGAGGGCCTGGGGGTCCTCCTTTTCTTGGCATGCTACCCTCCTGTAGTGGCTCCCTGTGTGATCAGAGCTTAATGCAGCTGCATAAGGAGGTGAAGAACAGCCAAGCTATGGGGAGGATGCCCGTATCAGACCAGCAGTATGGAGAACTAACACTTATATCAGTCTTAACACCTTGGACAAGAATTTTGTTGCCAATCACTCTTCTAAAAAATGGTAGCTACGATTGTTAATGTGATCGAGCAGGGAAGACAAACCCGTCAAAGACAAAATTTGGGCTAAATAGGAAACATATTAGCAAAAGGCTGAAATCCAAACTAGTCTGGAAAACAGTGAAAGATTCTAAGCTCAAACGAATAGGAAAGATCCTTCATCTAGCTAGTCATAATTGAATTCTTTCTTGTGTAACTAACGAGATTGCCCCAAATAAGAGTGGGGAAAATAGTTGGGATTCAAGTTAGTTTTTCGTCATTGCCTTCACCTGATCCTACCCCCAATACAAACAACAGACAGACAGCCAACGAGTTACACTGGATGAACTGGAATAGAAGAACCAGAAACACAAGCAGAGGGAGGGGTGGAGACAAGCCATTTAAATGACGGAATTTCCAATTACTGTAGAGACTGCTATTAGTTAACTCTACTGAAAGCTGAACTAGAGTCTGCTAGTAATTAAGAAATGATCATTAGTGATGATTATTTCGTAGTTATTTAATTTAAATACAAACCCCTGCAGGTTTCATATAGAATTCAAACACATGATTAACTGAACTGTGAAATCGCGTTCAATTGAGCATAGCCCACTTCTACAGGGCAGACCTTCTTGGAGTCATAGAACAAAGTTCTTGGATTGATCATGAGAAATGTTGATCATCCACGTGCATTTTTATGACCAACTTGATAGAACAAGCCATTTCAATTGCATGGTTGCAAAGATAGGTAGAAAGAAAGTGTAAGGAAACTATTTAGACATGTATTTAGACATGTGGGTATGGTACATACACATCCCCTTTCTCACCGTCCAAAGGAAATTATTTCAAACTGAAAATATGTATTTATTTTTATGCAATAGGAGATGACAAACTGTTGTGGGAGAATGAGACACAAAGACCAGGCAATGAAGTTTATGCAGTCAAGTTTACAGTATCTCTTGATTAATATTATGTCCGAATAGTTTTATTAGATGTAAGAGGAGCGATGGACACCTCAAGTATTATAATTAATAAGTACTTTAGTAGGGGACACTAAAAGTGGAAATACAAATGAAATACGTCATTCAAGTCGATCCAACTCTAATTTTAATGCTCAACATGAGAGTGTCCAGCAGTGCTGAACATTAAAAACTGATATGAATATAAAAAATCGGAGCAAACTACTTATACACACTCTGTGTCAGGTTGAGTTCTCCATACAGAGCAACCCAGCTTATTCAATGATCACATGCTTAGAAATTACACAAAATGTAATAAAATCAGGCCCAATTTAAAAAAATCGTGGTATTACTATTAACATGGATTAAAATAATAGGTAAACTTGGATCAGACGTCTTCATGGCCCCACTCTAATCCATTCCACCATTCTTGTCTACCATAGATCAGTTTAATGTTCTTGGCACTAACAAAGCCCAAAGGGTAGCTTATTTAGCTCTGGACAGTGTGGTGCTTTGATTTTCTCAAGGGAAGGAAACAACAAGGGATGCTTGCATATGCTCCTAAAAATTGGAAGATTTTCCAAGTAAATCTGACTTAATTTTGGAAAAAAATTGAATCATTTTGATAATCCCTTTCTCCCATCATCACCTCTTCCAATTACTAATCAGTGCTGCTATTTGCAAGCGTCAAGTGCACAGTTTAGATTATTGAATCTGAATTTAGGGTGATAATTATATTTCTGGCATAATTAAATTGCAACCTTCAGTGGGAAAAACAATAATGGATGCAATGCTCAGCAAAATAAAACCATCCTTCTATGCTACAACAGGAAAAATAACAATACTTTCAGCAAAAATTCTGATACTTGTAGCTAATAAGAAACTTCAAGAAATCAACCCTCTCCAGTAGCGTTGCATGGCGAAATGGAAACATGTGCTTTTGAATAAATGCTTGCCTTCTTCTTACACAAAATAAGAAAAACACCCTGAACTATCCGTCATCTTTATCCATTGTGCTAATTAAATGAATAAAATAAATACGATTTTAATCGTCCTTCAAATTGGACAAAAAAATTAATCTATTGAAACTATTATATCAGAAAAACGTATACGTTGGTAAAGTTTTTCAATGAAGATCTGTTTCTACTTGAAACATGCAAGAGTACTCATTCAGAGATAATCAACCATGCTTCTTGACCGAGATCTCTCTTAGTGAGTGGTAGAGACAAGTAGAGCGACGTGGGGCACTTGTGAGTTTGATTTCTCTCTTTGTTGCATTTTACTTTCATTTGTTCTCGACCTGCCGTTTCGGCGATAGGCAAAAGATGAGATTAAAGACTTAAATCCATGTGTTCACTTTCTGATAGCCTATTTACGGGTGACAAAGGGATAGAGAGACATAGAGTGTCTGTGATTTTGATTTCTATTTTTATTTGATTTTATTTTCTTTTTCAGTTAGTATGTTGTCAATGTGACAAATGGATGACGATGTTAATTAATTCGCATTCTTGTCACTTATTCAATCGACTCTAAGTTTGAATTCCGTCCGAAACAATGCTCTATTCCATAGTGACAGACAGGGATGAGTTCGTGGATTTATCTGATTTTTTTAGTTCCATATGTACGTGATTTTAATTTTGCTTCTCAAATTTAACTTCGTTACGATCGTTTGGATCTGGTTAGTTTCATATGTAAAATATTCGATTTTTGAAAGGATTCGAATCAGAATCGTTTTCCCGTTTTTCCGCCGATGGAGGCACTCTACGGGCAGATAATTTGTGTTTTAATCTCATTTTCGGTCGTTTGTTCTGTGATTTTAAGTTTGCTGGTAAAATAAAAGTTTTTAAAGATCATTGGAATCATTTTATTTCGACAGATTATTTTATTTTTTTGAGAATCAAACGCCAAAAACTTCTTCCCATCTCACCATGCTCATATTATCTCTCCTCCGCTCTTTTCCCTCATCGTTTTCTCAGTATTATTTTATAGACCTGGAGTGGCCGCACTTCAAAATTTGAAGACTTAGAAGTCAAGCACCTTAGATGTGCAGAGAAGATTTTTTTTATGCTTTATTATTTCTTTTTATTTCGAAAAATTGTTTAGAACTAAAACTTAGTATGAGATTGACCATCATCTCTCTGGATGACCTACTCGTAGAAATTTAATTTTAATGTTAACTCTTATTTTGAATGAGTTATAAATTTTCAAAAAAATTAATCATTTCTGTTTCCAACGACCAGAGACCAAATCCATACATATGATCTGATTGCCTCCATCTCTGTGGATCAACCCCAAAATCACTAGGATTAAAGATTACTCAGTGAGAAATTTGGAACAAGTCAATTTAAGGTCTTACCTTACAGCGATTAAGGTGCGACAAGGGCCAAGAACAGACCGAAAGCTTTTGAAGATGGCGCCTGTTCTGGATCCCCCTCACAGGCACGTTTCCATCTTTCAGAGAGATCGTTGCTCGGGGAAAGTAGACGCAGTCTAGGGGAGAAGACGCGTCTCCCCCCGACCTTCTTTCGGCGCTCCGTCGTATCCGCCATCTTCCGAAAGCTCAAGGCCGCAGCTCCTCTAGGAGGCTTCGAGTCCCGGCACGGGACAGATGCGGTTCCTCTCCGCCTCAACTCGTCCTGTGCTGCTGTCGACCGCCGGGCAGTCAGGGAGCAGCGCTGCCTCGTCACTACCAGGGGGCGGGGGGGGGATGTGAAGGTTGTTGGGCCGGCGCTGGTGCAGCTCCAGTCGGCCCTCGAGGGATGTGAGGCTCGCTTTGACGGCCTCTCATTTGTCAAGGAGATTGGCTTCTTCTGCCGCTGCAAGTTCCGCACAGACCCTTGGTATTGCGTGAGCATTCAGAAAGGTCTGCTGGCATGGAGGCGGTCTCCGAGATCGTGAGCCCCTTTGCGGTCTCTTCTAGTTTGTTCGTCTCTTCTAAATGATTCATGAAATGAGAGAATAATAAATTTATGTTTTCAACTTCTCCTCTGCCAAGATCCATGCTAGCACTGTGGCTCAGCTTCAGTATTCTTGGTTAAAGCTCAAGAGGACATGCGTACAACAAACAAGGGAATGACAGGCTGATATGACTAGTTTATAAAATGCATGAAACAAGCGAATTTTCAGTGGATATTTTTGCAGCCGATGAACTGTTATGTGCAGCAAGCACTATGGCACGAGAATGAAATCAGGGCATATAGCCCTTTTTCTCTGATTCCTAAAACTGCAGTACATTTGGAGTTGATTATAATCAAGGCCCGTACGAGAGTATTTTCCATCATTATAATTCAATCACATATATTCTTTTTCTTGGGATATATCCAGCACAGATCAGCCGGTTCCATGAAAAACGGAGAATCTATCATCGATAGATACTAACATTATATATTTCCACAGACATTTGGAGATAGAAAGCAAGCAACCGCACGAGAGATCAGTGCGCTTGGGATCAGTGCCAGTCAAACTTTATTGTGAATTAATAAAACACGATATCAACTCAGATGATAAACCAAATACAAGGAAACAATGTAATTTTAACTGAAACGGTCAAATTGTTGCAAACCCTTCACGAAATGAAATAGTAAAATATCTAGTTGTTATTAGTTTTTATAAGCCTACCGCTCAATCCAATACAGCACATTTCAGGAAAACCTCTGAGATACCATTATACCCACGATGATCGGTGCCCTAACATCCATAATGCCACTATAGTTCAACATAAGTCCCCTATCCAAGGTTTAAAGCATATGAATGTTATATTGAAGGAAAACAACAAGCAGACGAGTTCTAGCCTGATATTAGTAGTTTATAAATGATAGCAGGGGTACCATAATATCAATAATAGAAGTGATTTGTCAATTGGCACCTCAATAGCCAATGATTCTTGTCACCAAGTTGGTGTATTTTTAAGTTAAAACCGTCAGTACATTGACTATTGACACCTTAATAACCAATGATTGTTATTAGAAGCCGTTCCCTTGCACATTACTCTCATACAGAACCCCATTATGGTAAAATCTATGAATACGAGACTGACACTGTGTGTAAATCATCAGTGATTTTTTTTGCAAATGGCTTTGGACTTGTCCAGAACAGACAGCTATGGTGTATCTTTCAAAGCCTTGTGAATGAATCATCGAACATTGGTATGATAGCAGGGTGCATTTTGTACCATCTCTCTGGTGGAGCTTGAGATTCGCAGAGGAGGACGATGCCAGTGAGGGCTTCGTGAGCATACCGCCTCAAGACTACATGCCATTGGTATGACCTATACAATGTAGAGGAGAACTTCATCTAGATGCCCTGAGGGGGTGAGTATGCGGGTTTCCCCAGGGAGGTAGAGGAGGAGAAGAAGCCGGTGACACTGCCGCCACTGCCGGCGCCCCCACCGTTGCCGTTGCCTCACAGGCCTCCTTCTCTGGCGGTGGTGCAGCAACCTCTGCACTTCTCGGCATCAGGTGAGACCATCCTGTTTATAATGGGGTCAGCCTCCTGGGTGGACTTTGGATGAGAATCTTGAATCGGAGGAGCTCTGCAAGGAGATGAATAAGTCCTTTGATGAGAAGAGAGGGGCAAGCAGCCAAGTCTCAAAGCCAATCATCATCTTCGTTTCATGTTTTTGATGAGCACATGTTTCGCCCATGGAATTGCTTAGCTGTAACATTCAGATGCAATCAAATCTGATGCCCTAACAAAAATCGTAATATTACTTGGATAATGGGAGAAAATAAGGATGAGAACTAAAATGCCATTGGTACAACCTGTACAATTTAGGGCAGAACTTCCTTCAGATGCTCCACAGGAGTGAGGAAGCGGGATTCCCCTAGGACATAGAGGAGGAGAAGAAGCCGGAGACGTTGCTGCCACCGTTGGCGGCGCTCACCGTTGCCGTCGCCTCAGAGGACTCCTTCCCCGCCGATGATTGAGGCGCCCCCGCTCTTGCCGCCGCCTCCTCTTCCCATGGAGCAGGAGCCACCTTCGATTTTGTCCTAGTCGCTAACGTTGATCCCTGACATCGGTGGGGATCCTGCGGTCGAGAGAGGCATGGATGGATTGGTCGAGTGGGTACTCTGAGGTGGGATCCCGTCCATGAACGAGGAGTTGGAGAAGTTGTCTGATGATGAGAGGTGAGAGGGCAAGCGGAGAGATCTTAAGAGCAAGTCATCATCTTCTTCTCATGTTCTCCACATAACAAGAGGCCTATTATCATTCCACGACCCAACGCCTTCACCCATGGTTGAAAATAAGGAGAAAATTTGGATCGGACGTCTTCGTGGTCCCACTCTAATGCATCCCACCATTCTTGTTCACCATAGATCTCTTTGATGTTCTTGGCACTAGGGAGCCCAAAGGGTAGCTTCTGCAGTTTTGGAGAGTTTGGTACATGTATGATCTCCAAGGAAGGGAACAACAAGGGATGCCTACATATGCTCCTCAGATTTGGAAGATCAAACAACTCAATCGTCTTTAGCTTAGGGAAAAAAGAATCATTATCAAAATCGGCCACGTTCTGGCCCATCATCACCTCTTCGACTACTACCAGCTCCTCTATTTTCGAGCATCTCTCTAAGTGGACGGTCTCAATGGATGGCAGGTCTCTAATCTAGGTTACATCTTCCAATGCGTCACAATCGGAAATATCCAAATACATAAGGTTTTTGAAGATGGCAGCAGTGCTGGGCCCGCTCTCAGACACGTTGCCATCAGTCCAAGGGATCCTTGCGAGTGGAAGGCTGCTCAACAACAATTCCTCCAACTAGGTGCAATGAGATAGCTGGTTCGTGTTCAAGATCAGCTCTTCCAAATGGGGGCAACCAACAATAAAAAGCTCTCTCAGGCCTTTCATGATCTCGAGAGAAGTAGACAGATCAAAAGACTTGCTTCCCACCTCTTTCAGCTCTAGAGATCTGATCAACGCACACAGTCTCCCAGAGTTCTTCTGTAAAGCCTGCGTGTCCTCATCCGTCATGCCTCTTATAGAAAGACTCAGCTCCGTCAGCTGCCCCAAGCCGTGCAAGTCTTTCAGACAGAGTTGTCTCCCCTCGTCATCACCCTCCAAATCGCTTCCGCCCTCCTTCAATCCTCCTCTCCACTCATAGCCACTGCCATCCATGTTCAACGACTGGAGTCCTGCAAGTGACGAGATCGCCTCGCGTGGGATCCTCTCCAGTCTATAGGTTCCCTCCAAACGCAGTTGTCTCAGCTTGGTCAACCTCCCTAGCTCCACGGGAAATGATTCCAGGCTAGTAGTGTGTGATAAATCGAGATACCGCAGTTCAACCAATGACCCGATTCCCGGCGGGAGATGACTTATTCCGGTCCCCGACACAGCTAACACACAAAGTCTTGGCATGGACTGGAAAAACCCGCCGGGGATTTCCTTGAGAGGATGGTTCCCGTACAGCAACAGGGTATTCAGATTATGGCATTGGGGCTTCTCAGGGAGCACGCTTATCTCGTTGTGCATGAGCGATATCCTTGTTGCCTCCGTCCATCTTTCCGGCGTCGGCACGCGGGTCAGCCTCTCCCCGGTGTTCACCAAGAACACATTCCCATTCTCCCCGTCGCATTTGCCGCTGGTTATCCACAAGGCCATCTCGCGGACCGTGTCATGGAGCTTCACCCTTTTTCCTTCGGTATCCCCATCTTCTAGCAAACAGGCAGATTTCAGACTGCTGATGGCCAGGTGGCCGCGACTTCGAGCTGTATCAATGGGGTCGAGAAAGCTTCCTCTATCTAAAAGCCCTTCTCCTACCCAGTACTCAATGAGCTCACTTATTTCGATGCTGTAATCCTCTGGGTAGAGGGCGCAGTAGAGAAGGCACTCCCTGGCGGATGCATCCTTCAATCGATCGAAACTGAACTTGAGAAGCCTTAGAACCTCCTCTTCCATGTCTCCGAGATCCACGGGTATGCCCTTCAGAGCTACGAGAGCCGCCGTCCACTCACCAGGGGTGGTCGCATCCGCCATGGCACGACCTACGGTGATGAGGGTGACCGGGAGGCCGCCGCATTTTTTACAAACGGCTTCTGCGAGGGATCTCACAGAGGGATCCCACTGGTCTTCTCCCCGGCCCAGCTTTTGGCAGAAGAGCTCCCAAGAGCTCGCTGGATCCAAGAGGGTCACCTTAACTTTCCGCTGAGCGTCCATCCGGTTGCACACTTCTAGTGACCGCGTGGTGAAGACTACCTTGCTTCCTTTCCTGAAAGAGGAGGACGAGATGCCCACAACGCAGAGGTCTAGCTTCTCCCACAGGTCGTCCAGCAGCAGAAGAAACTTCTTCCTGGAGAGGGCGCTCAGCAGGGTCTGGACCCTGTCGGTTGCATGCTCGGGAAGGGTCTGGCCCTGGCCCTGGCCGCGGCGAGAGTAGCCTAACCGGACGGCGATGTCCTCTTGAATCTTCCAGACATCAAGTTGCTTAGAGATGGTGACCCAAATCACCAGATCGAAACGGCGGGTTCCTTCGCGGTGGAGCTCGTTGTTGATCGCGTTTAGGAGGGTGGTCTTCCCTATTCCTCCCATGCCGTAGATCCCGATGATTCGCGCTTCCCCGTCCTCCATCATCAGACGACGGATCTCCGACAGCGTCTCCTCCGCGCCCACCTTGTCGTGGGGAGAAGAGCTCGGCTGCTCAAGCACGGGGGCCGGCGAGGACAGCAGGTGATCCGTCGGCCCCCGTGCTTGAGCAGCCGAGCTCTTCTCCCCACGACAAGGTGGGCGCGGAGGAGACGCTGTCGGAGATCCGTCGTCTGATGATGGAGGACGGGGAAGCGCGAATCATCGGGATCTACGGCATGGGAGGAATAGGGAAGACCACCCTCCTGAAGGCCATCAACGACGAGCTTCTCCTGAGCGTCCATACCGTCGCACACTTTCTCTGACCGTGTGGTGAAGACTAGCTTGCTTCCGTTCATTAGGAAGGGGACGGGGACGCCCACATCGCCGAGCTCTAGCTTCTCCCACAGGTCGTCCAGCAGCAGAAGAAACTTCTTCTTGGAGAGGGCGCTCAGCAGGGTCTGGACCCTGTCGGTTGGATGCTCGGGAAGGGTCTGGCCCTGGCCCTGGCCCTGGCCGCGGCGAGAGTAGCCCAACCGGACGGCGATGTCCTCTTGAATCTTCGAGACAACAAGCTGATTGGAGACGGTGACCCAAATCACCAGATTGAAACGGTGGGTTCCTTCGCGGTGGAGCTCGTTGTTGATCGCGTTCAAGAGGGTGGTCTTCCCAATTCCTCCCATGCCGTAGATCCCGATGATTCCCGCTTCCTCGTCCTCCATCACCAGACGGCGGATCTCCGACAACGTCTCCTCCGCGCCCACGCTTCGGTAATTTGAAGAGCCCGGCGGCGGAACCACCGCGGGCGGCGGCGCTTGCCTGAGAAGGGGGAGGCTGCTCCTCTGGGACTTGAGCCTCTGAACATGGATCCTCTTCTAAATTAGCTGAACACTGTGCTATTGACTTCTGGTCTCAGCCATTCATCTCGGTGTTGACTCTCTCTCTATCCCTCTCTCTCTCTCTCTCTACAAGGGAAAGGCGTGGAGAGAGAGAGTTAGAGAGGAGGTGGCCTTCAACCTTCCTTCCTGCTTCCACAGGGTTAGGGTTTCAGGGAAGCTGGCAAGAATTTTCGAGATTGGGGGGGCCGTTTCTTCCTGACATCTGTCTCTGGTCCGGCGCGACATTCGCCATGGAGGACGACGCCGGCGAGGGCTTCGGGGGACGGGCCCCATCAGTTTCATCGTAAAATTTTAGGAATCAGAGAAAAAGGGCTTATTAAGAGATGCAAATTTTAAAATTTACAAAACTGAATTCATATTAATTTAAAATAACTGCAGCGAATTCAAGTCGATCACTAAGGAAGATATACTAGATTTGAATAAATTTGAATCTAAGTGAAAATTAAAACTAATATGAAAACAACGGAGAGGGAGAGTATAGTAGATTTTTTTTTTGCTCAAACAGCTCAAACCAGCTCTTTCATTCCGTTGTAATTGTTGAATTATTTAATCTGCAGTGAAATAAGAATAAATTTACTTAACTTGATTTACAGATAATAAAGAAAATAAGAGAGATAGAGATGGGATAAAAGGGTTGAGAAAATGTCTCCGTCGGTCGGCTCTACTGCTAGATGAGAAAGAACAATAGATTTAGGATATTTAGATGAAACGAAATGTGAAAAATAGAAGAATAAGGTTTGGAAATGGGTTTATAATCGATTTGATAAAAGGAATAGTTTGAACATGACACTAAAACAGATTAAAAATAAAAAATCCCCATTTGACATTGGGGATAAGGCAGATGAAGGAATTTTAAATATGAAACAAAAGGATCAATTTTTGTTGCAGAATCTATTTCGTAAATGAAATTGAAGGTAATAAGAACTCAAAAAAAGGAAAGAGAATTAATTGAAACCAAGATTTCCCCCTTTGACACTAGGAACGAGCTGACGAACAAGTTTGACCAAAGACCTGAATAAAATCCTTATAAATTGATTTTTTTAATTCATTCACTTGTCACCTAAATGAATCAACAAAAAAAATCAGACCAAATAAAATATATCAAATTTTATCAAAAAAAATGAAAAAAATTGTTGGAAAATCGAAAGAATGCCGTCGATGTTGCCTCAGAGAAGTGGATAAATGTGTTAAAAATACTTATAACGCAAATTAACATTGAAACATTATTTGAGCAGGATAAATTGTTTATTTATTATTGTTTAAGAAAAAGATTCGGCGATGATGTCGTATCCCATCATAGTACCTTCAGATTAAGCATCCGTCTAGCAGTTCGAGCCCAGTCGGGGCTGACCAAAGTGTGAAATGTTGATTGCACAGTGTGAAATCTTAATATCTTGGACGAGAACTTCTAGCTCTTGCATTTTTGAGCATCCGCTGAGGAAGAAGATTTCCATGGACGGCAGTTCTCTGATCCAGGTTATGTCCTCTAATGCTTCGCATCCAAAAATATCCAAAAATACAGGGTTTTCCAGGAGATCGTCGCTTGGGGAAGTTCCCTCAATAACAGTTTCTCCAACTCGGATTGCTGGTTCATGTTGACGGTCAGCTCTTTCAAATGGGTAGAATCCTCAATCCGAAGCACCTTCAGGTCTTTCATGATCTCAAGACAAGCAGACAAAATCAAAAGACTTGCTTCCCACCGCTTTCAGGCATAGAAGTCTCATGGACGCGCACAGCCTCTCCGAGTTCTGTAAAGCCCCCATGTCTTCGTTCGTCATGCTATCAATACAAAGACCGAGCTCCGTTAGCTGCCCCATGCCTTCCGAGTCTTTCAGAGAGAGAGTTGTCTCCCCTCGTGATCACTCACAAAGTCGCTATCAACCTCCTCTCATCCTCCACTCCACGCATAGTAAGTTCCAAACATGTTCAGCGACTGCAGCGCCGGAAGCGATGAGACCGCCTCGCGTGGGATTCTCTTCATATCAGAGACGGATGCCAAACGCAGTTCTCTCAGCCTCGTCAACCTCCCCACCTCCCTGGGCAATAAGATTCCAGGCATGTCCCTGATGGATCGAGAAGCCGCTGTTCAACCAGTGGAAAACCACGCCGGGGATTTCCCTCAGAGGAAGGTTGTAGTTAAGCAACAGCGTCTGCATATTAGGGCATCTGGGCTTCTCAGGGAGCACGCCTATCTCATTTTCCATTAGTGATATCCTCGCTGCCTGCGTCCATCTTTCCGGCGTCGGCACGCCGGTCAACCTCTCTCTGGAGTTCACCAAGAACACATTCCTATTCTCTCCGCCGCGTTTGCCGCTGGTTATCCACAAGGCCATCTCGCGGACCGTGTCATGGAGCTTCACCTCTTTTCCTTTGGTATCCCCGTCTTCTAGCAGGCAGGCAGCTTTGAGACTGGTGATGGCGATGTGGCCACGATTACGAGCTCTATCAATGGAGGAATCGCGTCCTCTGCCTACTCAATAAGGTCCTGTCAGTCGGATGGTCTCGAAGGAACTTCCTCCGGGTGTTGGCCCTGTCGTCCATATTATCTCTCTCGCCGAAGCGAGAGAAGCCCAAGCGGACGGCGATTTCCTCTTGAACCTTCCCCGGACATCAAGGTCCTTGGAGACGGTGACCCACTAGATCCTCTGTCAAGGAGCTCGTCGTTGGTGGCCTTCAAGAGGGTGGTCTTCCCTACTCCTCCCATGCCGTAGGTCCCGATGATTCCCGCTTCGTCGTCCTCCAGAAGACGCGCATCTCCGATAACGTGCCCTCCGCACCCATGGTCGGGTCTGAAGAGCTCGGCAGCGGGACTACCGCGGCTAGCGGCGCCTGCAGAAGTAAGCGGAGATCGCCCCTCTGGGTCTTCATCCTCTTGACTTCTTTGAGACACTCGGCAGCTTCACGCCGAGACAAGGATCGTAAAGAAGAGCCCCCAGAGGAGCCCGCCCTCTGCTGTGAGGGAACCAGGAATTTTCTCGCCTGGACCTCGACCTTGCTCACCTCCAGGAGCCATTTCTTGGCCTCTTCCGTCCGTTCCATGATCTCAAGCGCGCCTTTTTCGATCTTTGCCAACAGCTGTGTCCTCAAGTCCTTGAGATCGGTCGTCTCCTCGTCCAGCTCCTGCACCAAGGAGCCCAGCGGCCTGAGAGCGATCATTCCATCGGTGGCCAGATTCCACAGCCGGAAGACGAATTCCTCTGCTCTGCTCTGCAGGAAATTTTGCATACGCTGCGATATGGGATCCCGGACGAAGCCAACACAGACAAGTAAGCAACTCATTCTGATGATCTCTGCGCAGGAAGGAAGGGAGCGGGGAGACAGTGCGAGAAAGACAGACAGACACAGAAACAGAGCAAGAGAGAGCGAGAGCAAGAGAGCGAGCGAGAGAGAGAGAGAGAGAGAGAGAGACAGACAGACAGACAGAGTAATGTTTGGCTTCGAATCCTGTCGCGTAGAAAAAGGAGGGAGGCGTGTTGGCGTGGAGCTCACAAGATATTGTTCTGTCACAGTCACGGCATTGGATCCTCATCTCTATGCCTTCCATGCCCACCCGATTTTCCCCCGTTGACTTCACCTCTCATCCCTTGCGCGATCATTTTGTTTTTGGCTACTCTCTCTTATAATTTCTGCTACATCCTTCCATAAATATTATTAAAATTTAGATGAAAATCTTGGTTTGCAGAAATTAATAAAGAGTTTTAATATAAAGCAAACTTTTGATGGCAGGTCATCTAAGATTCCAAAGCCCACAGAAAAAAAAAAGGTGAGAACTGGTCAACCATGAGCCTTTTAGAGACTTTCGCGGTGAGGGAGAGATAGAGTCCTGATTTGCTTGGCACTCATTTACCTTCGCAGTTTGAGATCTGGCGACCGCAGGTAAAACCCAGCTGTCAGTTCGATCACTGACGGTGAGGAGGCTTGTGAGTGGGTGGGTAAGTTGACCATCAAGTGTTGACTGCATGTCTAGAATGTCCCCGGCCCTGCGTCAGCACCCACCTGAGGACAGAACTCCCCCCAGATGAGTTTAAAGGGAGTCATATTCCACCTGAGGATATAACTCGCACCATGTGGCATATTCAAATATAGAACCACTTACGAGTTACAATCATAATATGCAACCCGGAAAAATATCACTAATTATTTAATTGATGCCTCTCGGTAATAAAGATGCCTTTTGGGTGAGAATTAGTCAATAAATGGAGATGGGCAAGTGCTATGCTGGAGAAAGATCAACCATGAAGTATCTTTTCACAAAAACTTTGCCAGAAATCGCTGAATACAAGACAGCCGCAGCAGTGTCGAGATCATCAGATAATTTTTTCTCCAAATAATTTCGCATCTGTGCAGGAGAGAAAATTATTATCTTATCTTTCAAGGCCTTGTGAATGAATCACCAGACATTGGTATGATAGCAGATGCATTTCGTAGCATCTCTCTGGTGGAACCCGAGATTCGCTATAGAGGACGACGCTGGCCAGGGCTTCAGGAGTGTGCCAGATCAATCTCGCTGCAGTGGAAGGCCTGCACGAAGTCTAGGACGACGCTACGAGCTGCGCGAAGTAGAAGAGAACTTCCTCGATAGGCTCCGCAGGAGCGATGAAACGGGATTCCCCTAGGAGATAGAGGCGGAGAATAAGCCGGAGACGTCGCCGCCACCGTCGGCAGCCCTCACCATTGCCGTCGCCTCAGAGGACTCCTTCCCTGCCGGTAATTCAGACGCCCCCACTCTTGCCGCCGCCTCCCCTTCCCATGGAGAAGGAGCCACCTTCGATTTCCTCCTAGTCGCTGACGTTGATCCCTGGCATCGGTGGGGATCCTGCGGTCGAGAGAGGCATAGATGGATTGGTCGAGGGGGTACTCTGAGGTGGGATCCCGTCCGTGGAGGATCTCTGGCGATATGGCTTGCTGGAAGGAGGAGTTGAAGAAGCTGTGTGATGATGAGAGATGAGAGGGCAAGCGGAGAAATCTTAAGAGCGAGTCATCATCTTCTTCTCATCTTCTCCACATAACAAGAGGCCTACTATCATTCCACGACCCAACGCTTCACCCATCGGATTGCTTTGTTGTAACATTTAAATGAAATACAATATGATTCGCTGAGAAAAATCGTAACATTATTCATAATTTAGGTCAAAATAAGGGGTAAACTTTGATCGGACGTCTTCATGGTCCCACTCTAATGCATCCCACCATTCTTGTTCACCTTTGATGTCTCTGATGTTCTTGGCACTAGGGAGCCCAAAGGGTAGCTTCTTCAGCTCTGGACAGTCTCTTACATCTATGATCTCCAAGGAAGGGAACAACAAGGGATGCCTACATATGCTCCTCAGATTTGGAAGAGAAAACAAGTTAATCGCCTTTAATTTGGGGAAAAAAGAATCATTATCAAAATCGGCCACGTTCTGGCCCATCATCACCTCTTCGACTACTACCAGCTCCTCTATTTTTGAGCAACTGTATAGATAGAAGTCCTCGATGCATGGCAGATCTCTGATCCAGGTTACATCATCCAATGCGTCACAATCGGAAATCCACAACCTCACAAGGTTTTTGAAGATGGCAGCAGTGCTGGGCCCCCTCTCAGACACGTTGCCATCAGTCCAAGAGATCCTTGCGAGGGGGTTGAACGATAGGCTGACGGTCAATCTGATCCAGGTTACATCATCCTCTAATGCTCCACAATCGGAAATACTCAAATACGTAAGTTTCAACTGGGGGCAATGAGATAGCTGGTTCGTGTTCAAGATCAGCTCTTCCAAATGCGGGCAATCAACAATCTTCAGCTGTGTCAGGCCTTTCATGATCTCGAGACAAGCAGATAGATCAAAAAACTTGCTTCCCACCTCTTTCAGCTCTAGAGAACTGATCAACGCACACAGTCTCCCAGAGTTCTTCTGTAATGCCTGCATGCCCTCCTGTGTCATGCCATTAATAATAGAAAGACGGAGCCCCGTCAGCTGGCCCATGCCGTCCAAGTCTTTCAGGCAGAGTTGTCTCCCCTCATGATCACCCTCCTCCCAATCGCTACCACCCTCCTCCCATCCTCCTCTCCACTCATAGCCACTGCCATCCATGAACAACCACTGCAGCCCTGCAAGTGACGAAATCGCCTCCTGTGGGATACTCTTCAGATTCGAGGTTCTGTTCAAATGCAGGTGTCTCAGCTTCGTCAACCTCCCTAGCTCCACGGGCAATGTTTGCAGATGAGTGTCTGATAAATAGAGATACCGCAGTTCAACCAGTGACCCGATTCCCGGCGGGAGATGACTTATTCCTGTCCCCGACAGAGCTAATTTACGAAGTCTCGGCATGACCTGGAAAAACCCGACGGGGATTTCCCTCAGAAGTTGGTTCCAACAAATCCACAACGTCACAAGGTTTTTAAAGATGGTAGCAGTGCTGGGCCTCCTCTCAGACACGATGCCATCAGTCCAAGAGATCCTTGCGCGGGGAAGATCACACAATACCAATTTCTCCAACTGGGGGCAATGAGATAGCTGGTTCGTGTTCAAGATCAACTCTTCTAAATGGGGGCAACAAACCATGTTCAGCTCTCTCAGGCCTTTCATGATCTCGAGACAAGTAGACAGATCAAAAGACTTGCTTCTCACATCTCTCAGCTGTAGCCATCTGATCGACGCACACAGTTTCCCAGAGTTCTTCTGTAACGCCTGCATGTCCTCATCCGTCATGCCTCTTATATCGAGACCGAGCTCCTTCAACTGACCCAAGCCGTGCAAGTCTTTCAGACAGAGTTGTCTCCCCTCGTCATCACCCTCCTCCAAATCGCTTCCGCCCTCCTCCCATCCTCCTCTCCACTCATAGCCACTTTCATACATGTTCAACGACTGCAGCCCGGTAAGCGACAAGATCGCCTCGCGTGGGATCCTCTTCAGCCTTGAGGTTTCCACCAAACACAATTGTGTCAGCTTCGTCAACCTCCCTAGCTCCACGGGCAATGATTCCAGGTAATAAGTCCATGATAAATCGAGATACCGCAGTTCAACCAGTGACCCGATTCCTGGCGGGAGATGACTTATTCCTGTCACGACAGATCTAACACACCAAGTCTCGGCATGAACTGGAAAAACCCGCCGGGGATTTCCTTCCAGAGGATGGTAAGGTACAGCAACAGCGTCTGCAGATTATGGCATTGGGGCTTCTCAGGGAGCACACTTATCTCGTTGCCCCTGAGCGATATCCTTGTTGCCTCCGTCCATCTTTCCGGCGTCGGCACGCGGGTCAGCCTCTCCCCGGAGTTCACCAAGAACACATTCCCATTCTCCCCGTCGCATTTGCCGCTGGTTATCCACAAGGCCATCTCGCGGACCGTGTCATGGAGCTTCACCCTTTTTCCTTCGGTATCCCCGTCTTCTAGCAGGCAGGCAGCTTTCAGACTGGTGATGGCGATGCGGCCACGATTACGAGCTCTGTCAATGGAGTCCGGAGAGTATTCGCTTTCTAAGAGCCCTTCTCCTACCCAGTACTCAATGAGCTCATCTATATCGATGTTCTAATCCTCTGGGAAGAGGGCGCAGTAGAGAAGGCACTCCCTTAGTTTACCTGTCAATTTGTCCAAACTGAACTTGAGACGAATTAGAACCTCATCTTTCATGCCTCCGAGCTCCGCGGGTACGCCCCTCAGCCCCATGAGAGCCTCTTCCCACTCACCAGGGGTGGTGGCACCCGCCATGGCTCGGCCTACGGTGATGAGGGTGATCGGCAGGCCTCCGCATTTTTTACAAACGTCTTCTGCAAGGGATCCCACAGAGGGATCCCGCTGGTCTTCTCTCCAGCCCAGCTTTTGGTAGAAGAGCTCCCAAGAGCTCGCTGGATCCAAGAGGGGCACCTTAACTTTCTCCTGAGCGTCCATATCGTCGCACACTTCTCTGACCGTGTGGTGAAGACTAGCTTGCTTCCGTTCATTAGGGAGGGGACGGGGACGCCCACATCGCCGAGGTCTAGCTTCTCCCACAGGTCGTCCAGCAGCAGAAGAAACTTCTTCTTGGAGAGGGCGCTCAGCAGGGTCTGGACCCTGTCGGTTGATGCTCGGGAAGGGTCTGGCCCTGGCCCTGGCTGGGGCGAGAGTAGCCCAACCGGACGGCGATGTCCTCTTGAATCTTCCAGACATCAACTTGCTTCGAGACGGTGACCCAAATCACCAGATCGAAACGGCGGGTTCCTTCGCGGTGGAGCTCGTTGTTGATCGCGTTCAAGAAGGTGGTCTTCCCAATTCCTCCCATGCCGTAGATCCCGATGATTCCCGCTTCCTCGTCCTCCATCACCAGACCGCGGATCTCCGACAGCGTCTCCTCCGCGCCCACGCTGCGGTAATTTGAAGAGCCCGGCGGCGGAACCACCGCGGGCGGCGGCGCCTGGATGAGGGCGGGTAGACTGCTCCTCTCGGACTTGAGCCTCCGGACTTGTTGCAGACACTCGGCAGCTTCACAGCCGAGCCGATTGGAGGATCGCAAGGAAGAGCCCTCGGAGGAGGCCCCCCTCTGCTGGTAAGAAACCAGGAAATCGGTCGCCCTGGCTCCGATCTCTTCCGCCTCCCTGAGCCAAGTCTTGGCCCGCTGGGTCGGCGCCTTGTTATCAAGCTCGCCATTGCCGATCTCCGCCAACAGATCTATTCTCAAGTCCGCCAGTTCTGTCGTCTCCCTGCGCAGCTCCTCCGCGGTCGGCGGCGCCTGGGTGAGGGGGGGGAGATTGCTCCTCTGGGTCTTCAGCCTCTCGACTTCCTTCAGACACTCGACAGCTTCACAGCCGAGCCGATCAAAGAATCGCAAGGAGGAGCCCCCAGAGGAGGGCGCCCTCTGCTGGAAGGAAACCCGGAAATCGGTGGCCCTTGCCTCGACCTTATCCACCTCCTCGAGCCAAGCCAGGGCCTGGTGGGTCGGCTCCAAGTTCTCAGACTCCCCTTTTTCGATCTCCACCTGTAGATCTGCTCTTACAGCGATCAGAGCTCTCGTCTCCCTGTCCAGCTCCTCTGCCCTGGACGCCAGCAGGATGAGATTGAGGATTCTACCGACCACCAGATTCCACAGCCAGGAGACGACCCCCCCCGTGCTGCTCTCCAGGAAACCATCCACACCCCGCGAAAAGGGATCCCAGAAGAATCCCAGACAGCAATCCATGCTGACTGATAATCTCTGCGCAGGAAAGGAAGGCAGGGGGAGACGAGGAGAGAGAGAGAGAGAGAGAGAGAGAGAGAGAGAGAGAGAGGGAGAAAGAGATGAGGAGGCTCAAGAGATGTACTCTTGTCTCTTAGTCAACGCATGGGAACACTGTGCTATTGACTGCTGGTCTCAGTCATTCATTTCGGTATACTCTCTCTCTCTCTCTCGACAAGGGAAAGGCGTGGAGAGAGAGAGAGAGAGAGAAAGAGGAGGTGGCCTTCAACCTTCCTTCCTGCTTCCACAGGGTTAGGGTTTCAGGGAAGTTGACAAGAAATTTCGAGATTGGAGGGGCCGTTTCTTCCTGACATCTGTCTATGGTCCGGCGCGACATTCGCCATGGAGGACGACGCCGGCGAGGACATCAGTTTCATCGCAAAATTTTATGAATCAGAGAAAAAGGGCTTATTAAGAGATGCAAAATTTAAAAACTTAATTCATATTAATTAAAATAACTGCAGCGAATTCAAGTCGATCACTCAGGAAGATATAGTAGATTTGAATAAATTTGAATCTAAGTGAAAATTAAAAATAATATGAAAACAACGGAGAGGGAGAGTATAGTAGATTTTTTTTTTGCTCAAACAGCTCAAACCAGCTCTTTCATTCTGTTGTAATTGTTGAATTATTTAATCTGCAGTGAAATAAGAATAAATTTACTTAACTTGATTTACAGATAATAAAGAAAATAAGAGAGATAGAGATGGGATAAAAGGGTTGAGAAAATGTCTCCGTCTGTCGGCTCTACTGCTAGATGAGAAAGAACAATAGATTTAGGATATTTAGATGAAACGAAATGTGAAAAATAGAAGAATAAGGTTTGGAAATGGGTTTATAATCGATTTAATAAAAGGAATAGTTTGAACATGACACTAAAACAGATTAAAAATAAAGACTCCCCATTTGACATTGGGGATAAGGCAGATGAAGGAATTTTAAAAATGAAACAAATGGATCAATTTTTGTTCAGAATCTATTTCATAAATGAAATTAAAGGTAATAAGAACATTAAAAAAATCAAGAAAACAGAAAGAGAATTAATTGAAATCAAGATTTCCCCCTTTGACACTAGGAATGAGTAGACGAACAAGTTTGACCAAATTCCTGAATAAAACCTTATAAATTGATTTTTTAATTCATTCACTTGTCACCTAAATGAATCAACAAAACAAAATCAGACCAAATAAAATATCAAATTTTATCTAAAAAAATTAAAAAAATTGTTGGAAAATCAAAAGAATGCCGTCATCTATCACCCAGAAAAAAGAGGAAGAAAATACATCCATTTTTTGCCAAAATCCAAGGTTTTATACTTTAATCTAGAATAAATTATGGATATCTAGGAACTAATTAGCCTAAAAATTCATTTAGTTTTTGGGAGAATCAGTCTTCAGTTCTCTTCATTTCTTCAACCCTTTTCCAGCCATTTTGAAATCGTGTTTCATCATTTCTGCTTTTTCTGCCCATTTCTTATATTTTTTATAAATTTAATTTAGTTAAATAAATTGACTAAATGGGCCTCTTAATCAGCTTCTAGAAATACATTTATTTCCAAAAAATTATGAAAAATCACAAGAAATCAGAAAAACTAAATTTTCTAAAAAAATGAATTCCGACTATTAAACTCTATTTTAACCCAATTAAGATATATTTAAAGGTAAAAAATGTCATTAACATCTAATGAAAGAATATTAAAAAATATAAGCATATGTAAAAATCATAAATTAAGCATGTATCTTATGAAATGAACTAAAAATATTCTTTACTTAATTTGACATTAAATCTATGGCACTATTATGAATTAATGTGGCAAGTATGATAATTATGCATCACTTAGAAAGGACATGTTTTAAGTAAGCAACAAAGGTTTTTCAAAAGCTCAAAAGTGTGATGAAAACCATCCCAACAATAACCTTACCTAATTGTTCTCAATCATTTGTATTGAAAATGAACGGTTTAGGTTATTTCAAATTTCATGTAAAGTAAGAAGCTAATAGTCTATTGGTCATCATTGCTTGATGTGCATTACTTTTATTATTTACATTGCCAAGATTAGCTTAAAAGGACTTTCTTGATTGATTAGTAGTAGGTTCAACCTAAATATCATAAGTGAGTGATCAATATCTAGGGTTTAACTTCATGATTAAGTATTAGGTGGGTGCAGAAAAACAATCAATTTGATACCCTTTTCAATTGTCACAACCTATAATATCACAAACCACCATTGTCACCTCTAATCTCATTGAATACGACATGTTAGCTGCTAAACCCGTAGATGACCAAGGTTGAAAAAAATAAAAAACAAGTTATCATAAGGTATTCATGAGGGGTCAACATATCGATCTACTAAAGATATCTTATTCTATCAAGCCAAGCTGGTTTAACTACAAAAATCCAACACGATTTCTAAAAATCATTCTAGAATATTATAACAATGTGGTGGGAGGTCTTAACAATACTTACATATAAAAGGATCACCCAAAACTTTTATTAGTAAGACATGAAATTGTCTATCAAAGAAAATGTTTAGTGATGCCCCATCTGCTAGCAAAACAAATATAATGCCACCACACTAATAAGACTACTTTAGCCCTGACTCATTCCCCATCAAATTCGAGACTAGACCACAATGTATTTTATTGGAGGTTTTCCATTCTCCTGGTAAGTATTGAATGATTTTAATGGTAATAGACAAGTTGAGTAAATATTTCCACTTTTTGTTTCAGTAAAGCATCTATTTACTGCACAAAGCATGGTTGAAGAATTTTCAAAGCATATCATCAAACTACATAGAGTTTCTCATTCTATCATTTATCATGACATGAGATTTATTAGTCAATTTTTGGCCAAGCTTTTAGGTTGCAAGACACCAAGCCCAATTACAACTTTTCACCCAAAAACGAATGATCCAATTAATGTTGACAATAGAGGCATAAAGAATGTCATTTTTTAAATTTTTCATTATCTTTTTTAATTAGCCTTTAATTTAGGTAGGAATAGTTTAATAAAATATGTATATACATTTTGAAGAGAAGCGCGTTGACATTAACTATGCTGAAGTTTGTTCCCTTTTTCATTTTCCCCCTAAAAGAAACTTAATTATAGGTGTGAACCCAGCGCTGGGCTCGTTTCTTGGGTCATACTGACGGGGGCTGTTGCTAAAACTAAGAAATTAAGGCCTTTATGCATAAATCGATCATGTTTTGGGGACCGAAATCTAAAATCCCCGACGACTTGATGTTTGGGCTGGGCCGGTAGTCAGCTCGGTCGTTGACTACCGACAAGGAGAGAGAAGAGAAGGCGCCCGCAAGCGGCGAAACGAGTTTTTAAGAGGTCGTGACGGTCTTTCTGCGGGTCCCACGCTTGTCCTTTTATGACTCGCCATACCATCTTCTGTCCCCGACACTGGCTAGTGCTCTCTCTCTCTCTCTCTCTCTCTCTCTCTACTCTACTCTCTCTCTAGGAGGCAGAAAAACACTGACGAGAGGGTCAGAAGAAGCCTCCCCAGATCTCCGCTGCGAGGAGAGAGGGATCTTGAGCGCCACAGTTTTCGTGGATGCCCCTCGGTAAGCTTCCTTCCCTAGCTGCTCTATCTACGCCCCAGCAGCCTCGTTTTGACGAATAGCTCTCTCTCTCTCCTCTCTCTCTCTCTCTCTCTCTCTCTCTCTCTCTCTCTCTCTCTCGCTCTCTCGTAATGCCCTCCTCTTTAGCTCACCTTCTTGCCCCCTCCCGGGTCGGGCCGAGATCAAGAACTCTGGTGCTCCAAGACATGCTCCCGTGGCCATTTTTGGTGATGTCGCGGGCTACCCTCCATGGGTTTGGGCCTTCCCGAGCGAAGCATTCCTCGTATCTGAGGATTTCCCCTCGCAAATGCCGCAATGCCGCTGCTGCGGGTGTAAAATTTTCCGGCGAAATTTGGTTTCTCTGGAGATATTGTCATCTTGATAAGCTTTCTTTAACCTCCGGCCAGCGCTGGTCGATCTTGGCCCTCTTCCGCCCCCCGATGCTCCCATTTCTATAAGTTGATTGCTGTTCGAGATTCTCGTTCAGAGCTCGCATTGGTGTAGCTGAGAGCCAACACGTTTCAGATTTTTCTAGATCAGCTCGGGTAGGGTCACTGCTTTCCTGCTTCCTTCACCTCTTGGAATACTCTATCTTCGAAGATTATGAACCTCTTAGATCAGCTCGGGTATGCTTCAGGATTGCGAACATGTTTCATCTTTGGTCCCTTGGTTTTTTCTTCTTTTGTTCTTCGGTGCCGCAGCATGGTGCAGTTTAGATCAGGGAATGAAATGGTCGTTGAGTTGGTGCATCCTTCATGTGGAGCTTCTTTTCTGGGAAGCGAGTTATTTTGTATATTTAATTTATTTCAATCAAGTATATATATTTAGGAAAATTCTACGTTGTTATCGGCGATTTTTTCTGGAGATCCAGAGCAATATAGTTCGGTGGGTAAGGACTTTGGATAGATTTTGGTCATTAATTGTTCTTATCTTGAATACCATCACTTGAGGAATTGGTGGGAATGTAGTAGTGTCCATGGTAAAAGTTACAAAAAAAAAATGATATTCATTAAATTTTTATTATTGCGATTGGAGAAAAAAATTGTGCCTCAAGATCCTTTTTTGATACGAGCCCAGTAACCTTTGATAAGCCTCTCATCTGACTCTCCTCACCTTCCCTCAGTTCCATATATCATTTGAATTGCATATTCATGGGATATTTTCTCAATGCAGGGCTTTTTTGAGCTCATATGGCGGTTGCTGGTGACCAAAGAAATATCTCACTTGGTGGAATCACGTGTGGTTCCCTGCTGCAGCAGCTGCAGGTATCTCATTTTGCTTCAGTTTTTCTCCTCATTGTCGAAATTTGCAGAGAACATGTGCAAGATGATGGTGTTTTTTTTTTTTTGTTCCTCCCAGGAAATATGGAACGAGGTGGGGGAAAGCGATGAAGAGCGCGACAGGATGCTGCTTCAATTGGATCAGGATTGCTTGAGCGTCTACCAGAGGAAGGTAGACCAGGCTTCAAAGTCCAGGGCAGATCTCCTGCAGTCTCTGGCTGACTCCAACATCGAGCTCGGCAATCTTATTTCTGCTCTAGGAGAGGGTGCGGATGTTGGGAAGGTTAGTCAGATCTCATAATGTTGATTAAATCTTGCTCAATGAATTTTTTCATCATTTTTTACGAGAATAATTTCTGTTAATTTACTTTTTTTCGTGACTGTTACTGGCATCTGGTGTGTGTTGTGAAGGGCAGTTTCTAGGCTAGAGTTATTAATATAGACAAGAGCTTCTGTGACGTTCTCATGAGTGCTCTCTTGCCTTCCACAGCCTCAAAATTCTGGTGGCACAATAAAGCAACAGCTTGCAGCCATATCTCCAGCATTGGGACACCTGAGGAAACAGAAAGAAGAAAGAATGAAGGAATTTGCTGAGGTTCAGTCTCAGATTCAGACGATATGTAGAGAGATTGCTGGAAGCTCAAAGGAGGATGAGCAGGAGGATACACTGACGATTGATGAACACGATCTATCTCTAAAGAAGTTGAACAAGTTTCAGAACCAGCTCCAAGAGCTGCAGAAAGAAAAGGTATGTCCTTGTCACCTCTGGACCAGTTAAATCTTCCATTTTTTATTATTTTTTTTCCAAATTTGAAAGCTGTGAATTTTCCATGCTGCCAGAGTGAGCGGCTGCACAAGGTTCTCAATTTTGTCTGCACAATTCATGATCTCTCTGCCATCCTGGGGATGGATTTCGCCAGTACCATAAGTGAAGTCCACCCCAGCCTAAATGACTCTGTGGGCATGGAATCAAAGAGCATTAGCAACGGTACTTTATCCAAGCTTGCCAGGACAGTTCTTGCTCTGAGAGAGGATAAGAAACTGAGGTTGCAGAAGGTTATTGTCGTCCATTTCTGTATCTGCATTCTATTTTTTTTTTCCGAAAGAAAGTATTTTCCTCCCTTAAATGTGTTCCTCTGTTTTTATTTTATTATATCTGGTGATATTCTCTCAGGATTTTGATTGGGCTCCTGCACTTCTTTATAGACGATTTCTTCCCAGTTGAATTAGGGAGAAAGAATGGATGCGCGGATACCCTTGGGAGATAAGCGTAGTTATATAAGTAGAATAATTCCAAGTGTGATGGAAAAAAACTGCCGGGATAGAACAGCTTGCTTCAGGATCTTTCTTGATCAGCGTTGAGATTGTGAATATTTATGGAAATTTTTGATATTACTCTTTCGTCTATGCTTAGATACTGATGAAGGACTTTGCCTTTTCCGTCCCATGTGATTGATGATTCTGATGATAATCCGTGGGCAATATCCAGTTTGATGCATCAGATCGTCATTTCACCATTTTAGAAAAAAGAAATCCATTAATTTTGTTTGATCCAGCACCTGTAGAATCCGACAGTTGACTAGTTTTTGTTTGGAAACCCATTTCAGCTTCAAGAGTCAGCTGCACAGCTGACTGATCTTTGGAACCTCATGGACACTCCCATGGAGGAGCGGAGACTGTTCGATCATATCACCTGTAACATCTCATCAACTGTTGACGAGGTCACAGTTCCCGGAGCTCTTGCTCTTGATCTGCTGGAGCAGGTGAGAAACTTTCTTTTTTTAAAAAAATTAATTTTCTGGGTTTTTCTATAAATAAATAATTTTCCTTTATATTTTCAAAGGCTGAAGCTGAAGTGGAGAGGCTGGATCAGTTGAAGTCCAGCAAGATGAAGGAGATTGCCACAAAGAAACAAGCCGAGCTGGAAGAGATATACTCGCGGGCCCACATCGAGATAGATTCGGTCGCCGCCCGAGAAAAAATAATGGCCATCATTGACTTGGGCAACATCGAGCCGTACGAATTAATAGCCGACATGGATAATCAGATCTTGAAAGCCAGAGAGGAGGCCCTGAGCAGGAAAGAAATACTGGAAAGGGTTGACAAATGGATGTCAACGTGCGAGGAAGAAAGCTGGCTTGAAGACTATAATCGGGTCAGTGCTCTTCTCATTGAACGTTTTCATTTTTATACGGTGTCATAATTCTTCTAGGCACTGGTTCAGGCTGATTTCTTTAACTGGAATTACTGGGATCTTTTTTTCCCTACTGTTTTGACTTTTTTGTGTTCGTCGTTGACCAGGATGAGAACAGATACAGTGCGGGCAGAGGTGCCCACTTGAACCTTAAGCGTGCGGAAAAAGCCCGTGTGCTCGTCAGCAAGATTCCAGGTACTACTGGAGATCATCTGACGTGTAGATTCTAATAATATCGCAGAAAGAATTATGATCCTGATTCTGGGCATGCTTTCTTTTTTCTGTGGTTGACTTTGAGGCTTTGACAAGTCTCTGGGTCCTTCCTTTGAGCCACTCGGTTGACTAGCGTCAAGTGAATGAACCCTACTTTCTATGCAATTTGCTCAATAATCTCTAGGATTGACTTTGCGGTTCAAACCTGGCAAAAAAGAAGGAAAATTTTTGACTGGTCTCTGAGTCTTTCTGTTGAGCCACTGGGTTGACTATGGAGACAAAAGCTTGAGCTCTATTTTCCATGCAATTGGCCAAACATGCTTCTGCTAGATTCTTTTCCTTTCCATTTGGGGTAGCTGCACTCTAGTTCCAACATTAATGATTTCCCTTTTGGGCACCTGCAGCCCTCGTCGAGGCTCTGGTCGCTAAGACGCGAGCTTGGGAGGAAGACCACGGGTTGACCTTCGTCTATGACGGCGCCCCCCTTCTGGCAATGCTGGACGAGTACGTCATGCTCAGACAGGAGAGAGAGGAGGAGAAGCGGAGGATGAGGGTAACTACACGTTGACTTCCCTCTGGACGTCGCCGTCCTTGTTGACTTTTTGCCGTTTGCAGGATCAGAAGAAGTTCAACGAGCAGCTGAACGCCGAGCAAGAGGCCCTGTTCGGCTCGCGGCCGAGCCCCAGCCGGCCGCTGGGAGCTAAGAAGGCGGTGGCGGCAAGGGTCAACGGGAACGGGACCCCCGGCCGGAGGGCCTCCGCCCACGGTGGCGGGAGCAACGGCAGCGCCGCCCGGTCCGCCGCCAGGGAAGGTAAGAGGGACAGCTCCCGGCTCTCGGCTCCGGCGAACTACGTGGCCGTCGCTAAGGAGGACGCCGCCGCCGCCTCCTATGTCTCCGGGGACAACCCACTGCCCGTGACCCCCTGATCTCTCAAGAACTGCTAGAGAGCTGTGTAGACCAGGTTCTTTTCTTGTGTATCTCTCTCTCTCTCTCTCTCTCTCTCTCTCTCTCTCTCTCCCTTCCGCTGAAGCTCATCTGTTTTTGACGTTGACTTGTAGAGGTAGGAGACTTCGTGACCCACGCCTTGTAATGCCAACACTTCTTCGTCCTTTTATTCTCTTTCCTACTCATTTCATCGTCACGAGGGACGATGGGTCCGGGTATAATCAGGAGCTTGGCCCTGCCCAGTTGACTTTTTCCAATCCCGAGCTCTCTCTCTCTCCTTCCCTCATGCTCCATGATCCGAGTCCCGTTGACCCGATTTTTCCATATTTGAGTTTAAAATCAAGCGCAGAAGTAGAAATAGAAGCAGAACGTCGGGTGGCATCCGGGCCGGGACTAATAAGAGGGCCGGCCCGAAAGGCCATCGCCCCCGCTTACGTGGTCGTCCCCTCTACCGACACGTGGAGGGGTCACACTACACCAGCGACGCAGGATTTTGACCTCAAGCCCTTATATCCGGTCAATGCCACGTCAGGCCCTCGCTAAACGGTCAATGGCCCCGAGTCGGGCCCGCCTCGCTTACGGCCCGTTTACGTATATCGATCATACTCTTCGTTTATTTATATAATAATATTCCGGGAAATCGTGAATAATGATAGCAGCAGTTTTATCCCCCATAAAACCGTTGAATTAATATAAGAACCTCGATTTAATTATGTCACCACACCCTAAAGGATCTAGAAAGAAAGACAGTGGGGCTATTAACAATTAAAGTAGTTATGAGGATACATAGTTACTTCAAAAAACTTTTGCTCGTGGAACTTTAAACAATATGTTGGAAATTGGATAATATTGATATATATGGGAAATAATCATAATTAGTTAAATTTTTGGGGATTGGAAAATAAATAATATATTTTTAAATATACGCAGAAGCGCATGCGAGTAGGTTTACTGAAATGTTCCGGCAGGTCAGTAGAACGCGAAACCTTCCTTCGCAAGGTCTGCACTTTAGAGAGCTTCTGCATTGGCCTCCCTCTTCGTCCTTATTCCTTCCCCATCGCCCGCCCTTCTGCCGTCTGGAAGAGAAGAAGGGGAAGCGCCCGGCCTGAAGATGAGCAGCGAGACGGAGCCCGCGAAGGCCCTCCTCCCCTATCTCCAGAGAGCCGATGAGCTTCAGAAGCACGAGCCTCTGGTCGCCTACTACTGTGAGTTGAGCATTCTTTGCGCTGGATTCGCAGCTGAGAAGAACCCTAGACGGAATTCTTTCGCTGACGATTTTGTTTGTGTATCTTTTCTTAATCGCTTGGTATCTCGTAGGTCGTCTGTACGCAATGGAGAGGGGACTCAAGATCCCTACCAAGGATCGCACCAAGACTACCAATTCGATCCTCGTCTCCCTCATAAATCAGCTGGAGAAGGTGCTCCCATGATACCCTTCATTACCTGTTGGGGTGCCCTAATGGCGCACGAATTGTATTGAGAGTTCTAAATTTAGGGTTTTATTCGGCATTGATATAATATCATGTTCTGCTGCTGGTTCCCTCTTTTTCAGTTTTGGCTTCTAATCGAAAATTCAGCTACATCGCTCGATGATTCGTACGATTTCCTCAGCAGATGAATCAACCGGATACAGAACCGCCGTCTCTCTGCCTCCGTTTATTCCGGCACGCTTTTTGTGCGTATTTCTAGCCGTCCGGACAGCTGTCTAACCTCTGTCGTTCTTCTTACCGAGTCAACATCTTTCGATGCTGATACCTTTGGCCAACCCTATTCGCAGAGATTCCACCCCCTTCGCACTGGCGAAAAGGCCGATGATCATTGTCTCCTGTTTAATTACAAAGTGGGGCATTCCGATCACCGGTGTCTATTTTCTGTCTGCAAAGCCAGATAAAACCTTAAAAAATAGACAAGGCTATCGTTTCTTTCCTTATAGGGCCTAAGTGAATCTTGATGCACGTCTTCTGCTCAGCATGCATGCAGCGAATTTCACCAGTCTCGCCAGTGGACATTCATCGTTCGTGGGAGTTTCATCCTAAATTAATTATTTTATTATTATTAGGGTATGAAATATTAGCTTGAAGTCGAAGTAGCTGCGTATTGTTTGGAACCATGCTTTTTTTATCTCAGATGCTTGGATAACCTGAACAAGATTTAAGTTTGAAACGATACATCATGCAGTCTAGGACCATGTGAAATAGTATAGGGCTAAGTAATGCAGTAGTATCCCGTCATTGATCACGTATGCATAAAAAGAAAAAAACTGCTTTGAAAACTAGTGTGAATCTGATCAGATTGGGAATTTGAAAATGTTCTTTTCGATCCATGATTCGGAGGGATTAACACAACTAAATAGTCATTAGTTTGGCGTGTTTGTAACACAATGCTTGTGGATTAGATTTTCAATTTGATGAAACTTAAAGTAGAACAATAGAATTTTCACAAGAGATAAGAAATTATCATAATATGAGGTCCTATTGTCAACTTTTCTCGTAATTCTTTACAAAACTAATGATTACGATGTAAAAAATAGTCTGTCAACGCATAGGACCGGTCAAAGTATCAATTCTGTCAAATTCTTTGGTTGAAATAAATACTATATAATTCGATTCACTTTCAAGCTTTATATATTGTTCAGATAGGTGTATGCCTATGACTATTTTATAAAATACTAGTGAACAGTATCTCACCAGGTCGGTGCATCATATACCACTGTCAGCTGAACTGGAATTGTATGTCTAGGGCTATTGCCCTGATGACTTAGTCCTATGCTTTGTGGCCGGTCTAGTTAACAAAACAGAGATCCATGAATGGTTTGAATTTTAAAATAATTCTTCAGCTTAGATTGCCCCCTATGGTATTGTTGATGCGTCCAAAGAGAATATTTCTTCGAACCACTTTGCTTCCTAGTGTTTTCTCTGTTAACTTGTTTGATTAGTACAAGCATGGACAAACACAGCCGAAATCCTCCAAAATGGTGAGGTTAATGAAGCAAAACTACGCAATCTCGATTCAAGGATAAGTATCCATGTGGAGGAAGTTATGGGGATAGCCTAAATTCTCTGAAGTAGTGAGATCAACGAAGCAAATACTTTATTGTCCAATTCAAGACTCTCGTTCATTTATTTAGTGGAGTGTTGCTGTGCAAGTGTGAATTTGTTTTCAAAATAACAAGGTGTCAAGGTGTCAAGTTTTCACTGTCATTGCTACTAATTCGCGTTTAAAATCAATGATGTATGAACGCTTTTAAGTAAACACTCAATGAACTCAGGTTTTGATTTTGTTATTTCAACATGATACCTCTCTCATTCTTTCAATAGCTGGATAATATCGCTCCGCTCCCAGAAAGTAAACAAAATCTTTAGAGCTCACGTAAAGCTTAATACCTTTATTATTCATTCAATGCTTTATGTTCTCCTTGATGATGTGAAGACATTGTGCTGTTTTAGGACAAGAAATCATTGAAGTTGGGTCCTGAGGACAGTTTGTATGTGGAAGGATTTGCATCAAATGTGTTTGCAAAAGCAGATAAGCAGGATAGAGCAGGGCGAGCTGACTTGTATGTTTCCATAATCTTATGGAAAAAAAACTGCCTAAACTTCAACTTTACTCAAGATAATTTTCTGGAATGTAATCAGTTCCTTTCCTTTCCTTCTCGCAGGAACACTGCAAAGACTTTCTATGCTGCAAGTATCTTCTTTGAAATTCTCTATCAATTCGGTGAACTGCAGCCAGATGTACGGCCGTGATCAGATCACCTCTCCGAAATTGATATTCCGTTGATAAGTAGAATCTTATGCTATCATTTTCTTCTATTTCAGTTATCAAGATAACCCTGTTGTGGATCTCAATCTTCTGTGCAGATTGAGCAGAAGCAGAAGTACGCCGCATGGAAGGCAGCTGATATAAGGAAAGCATTGAAGGAGGGTCGGAAACCTGAACCAGGACCCCCAGGTGGTGATGAGGATCTCTCAGTCCCCCCAACAACAGCAGCCAACGTTTATGTATGCTTCTAAACCCTTGTAGTTTCTGGTAATTCTTTTTACCCACCCCAAGAAAAAAGTCGATAATCAGAGCGTTGACTTCTAAAAGATGGCTTACGTCCCCATTTTTGTTTCTACCTCAAACAAGGCAGTTGACTAGCCTAGATGTAATTTTATCTCGCACCCCCTCCAAAGTCACAGAATGACCTCCCTTCTGGTTTCCCCTGCCTTTTCTTGCTCCCATGTCCCCATCTCCAGTGCTCTTAGGTTTGTCCCCGAGTGGAACGAGGTGGAAGAGGCCATAATTAAGTTATTACAGAAATTTATCAAGGAAACTAGTGAAATCTTGGTCCTAATGAAGGTATCTTGGAGCGAAATTATCATGCCAGGGCCTTTTTGTGGGATACATTAGATACCCACCAATGCCCATCATTAAACCTATAATTAGGTGACGCTCAGACTTTCCTTCTTCCCCTAGAGATCCCTGTTTGGTCTTCTTCCTGAACATCTCTGATCTTCTCAACTGAACGCTTTAAAATTTTCAACTTCCTGATCTTCTTCTTCTTCTTCTTCTTCCTCTTCCTCTTCCCTTGCAGGATGTGGGCCGCCCAGAGAGCTCCCCTTTCAATCCCCACCTGCGGATGGACCTCATCATGTCGACAATATTAATCAGCAGCATTCTAGAGAAAACTCGCCACCTTCTCCACCTTCCTCTTACCAGGGACAAGGGTTTCCCTCCGGCGAAGCCCACCAGCCCCCTCCGGTCACCCACCGGCCCGAGAGCCCCCCCTCTTACTCCCACCCTCACCATGATCAATTTTTTCCATCCAATCAGCGATCCACCCACCAGAGCATCTCCCCGGAGGGCCGCTCCCCACCGAGCCACCTTCCTCAGGACCAGTCTCCGCAAGACCACTCCTTCAATGGCGGCGGCCCCCCGCCGAATTACCCATCCTACGACAGTCCGCCGCCGCCGCCGCCGCACGGGGGCTACCCTCCTCATGATCGATCATTCGATAGCTATTCTCCCCATGATGGCGCACCTCAGCATTACCCTTCTCATGAAGCTTCCGCCGGATCCTCCCCCTATGTTTACCCCAATTTTCAGACCTATCCAAGCTTTAATGACAGCACCCTCCCTGTGGCCCCTACCCAGCACCCTTCTTACTACCATGTCCCCGACCCCGCCCAGCCATACCAGCCGCCTCCCCCTGCCCCGGCTTACACATCCCCGGGGCCAGCTGATGTTGGCCGGAGGAACGGGCCGCCGCCTGCAGCGGTGGCTCTGGCGGCCGCCAGATATGTTTATGACAGCAGCTACCAGCCGTCCGTGGAGAAGATAGCAGAGGCGCACAAAGCAGCTCGATTCGCTGTTGGTGCTCTCGCTTTTGATGATGTGCCGGTGGCTGTTGACTTCCTGCAGCGTTCCCTCGAGTTGCTGACCAATCCCTCTGCGGAGAGTCGCTGACCGGGCCGGGGCTCGGTGGCTATCCAGAGAAGAAGTGGCTGGTTTTTTTTTTTCCTTGTGTGTGGTGTTGCTGTATAATCTGTACAGATATGGTGAGTTTTTGAGTTCACTTGCTTCAAAGTTTTTTGTGGCCTGTGGGAGCTGTGAATAAGCCGAATGCTCGTTCCCATGAGGGAATTTCTTGCTTTTCTGAGAGATTTGCTCTCAAAAAACCTGGATTTATTCCATGAGAAGCAAAGCCCGGCAGCGATCTCCTGTTTATATACTCCTTTTTTTCCCCAGGTTTATTTTTCCAAGAAAATAAATAGTAAGATATCCTCTTCTTTTTTGGTAGAATGCTCGTTTATATGGGGAAATTTCTTGCTTTTCTGAGAGGTTTGTTCTAAAAAGTCCTTGATTTATTCCATGAGAAGCCTAGCCCGATGGCGATCTCCGGCTTATATACTCCTTTTTTTTCAGGTCTATTTTCCCAAGAAAATAAATACTAAGACACCCTCTTCTTTTTTTGGTGGAATGCTCATTTATATGGGGAATTTCCTACTTTTCTGAGGGATTTGTTCTAAAAAATCCTGGATTTATTCCATGAGAAACATAGCCCGATGGCGATCTCCTGTTTATATACTCCTTTTTTTCCCCAGGTTTATTTTTCCAAGAAAATAAATAGTAAGATACCCCTCTTCTTTTTTTGGTAGAATACTCGTTTATATGGGGAAATTTCCTACTTTTCTGAGGGATTTGTTCTAAAAAATCCTGGATTTATTCCATGAGAAGCATAGCCCGATGGCGATCTCCTGTTTATATACTCCTTTTTTTTCCAGGTTTATTTTCCCAAGAAAATAAATACTAAGATACCCTCTTCTTTTTTTGGTAGAATACTCGTTTATATGGGGAAATTTCCTACTTTTCTGAGAGGTTTGTTATAAAAAATCCTGGATTTATTCCATGAGACGCAATGCCCGGCGGCGATCTCCTGTTTACATACTCCTTTTTTTTCCAGGTTTATTTTCCCAAGAAAATAAATACTAAGAAATCCTCTTCTTTTTTTGGTAGAATACTCGTTTATATGGGGAAATTTCCTGCTTTTCTGAGAGGTTTGTTCTAAAAAGTCCTTGATATATTCCATGAGAAGCATAGCCCGATGGCGATCTCCGGTTTATATACTCCTTTTTTTTCCAGGTTTATTTTTCCAAGAAAATAAATATTAAGGGATTCTTGATCTGATTGTCATCGGCTGGCCAGTCTCCTAGTCTCTATCTTTGACTCTTCATTATCTGGAATGCGGCCCGAGTGATGAAACGAATCGTTTTGGATCCCTTTGACATTCCTCGGGTTGACTGTCGTCTACCGACTCGTCCAGGAGGAGGTTGGTCAACGGAGAGGAGACTCAAGAGAATGGAGACGGCGACCAGCGGCCGAGCTCCTCAACTACCGGTCCTGCTCTCACCAACCTCTGAAACTGGAATGGTCGGTGGAAGGAGTGGCCTCATCTCCCCGTCAGATCCACTCGCCCCCTCCCTCTCGCACAAGAAATAGAAGAAGAGTTGGGATAGAGAGAGAGAGAGAGAGAGAGAGAGAGAGAGAGAGAGAGAGAGAGAGATGGGTGGTCTTCTCGGGAGGCGGTGCATGGTGGTCGCCCTAGTGATGGCTCTGCTGATGATGGTTCCTGGTAAGCCTGCTCTCCTCCCCCTCTTCTGATTCAAACCGATAAATAATCAGGGAAGATGAACAGCCATATCTCCTAATACCATATGAATAATCAAATCCCCAGATGCCCATCACAACCATATAAACTAGTTCGTCATAATCATTAATGGGTCGAGTTCTCTTGTGATCCGCAGACGGCGGAGCGGCGGCGGAGCTGATGGTCAGGGAGGAGCCAGAGCTGAGAATTTCTAATGGCCTGGCCGGGGGGATGTACGCGGATGGGGGGAGCGATGAGGCGCGCTTGGCTGACGGCGGGCTGGACACGGCGGCCGCCGTGGAGCTGGCGGCGGAAGCGCCAGCGCCATCCAGCGCCGCGTGCCGCCGCCTGCCGTGGCTGGTGTGGGCGGTGGTGGTGGGTTTGACCTCTTCCATTGGCCCTTTCCTCGGGTAGCCATGGATGTAGCTCTTCTTGTGGGGGGGTCCCACTGCTTTTCTCTATCATTTTTCAGAAATCTTGTTATATGTGGACGTTATTTTGGCCTCATCTTGGTTGGTTGAAGGAACCAGAGTTGGATCGAGGGCCGGATTGGGTCATGATCTTCAGCAATTTAAAGAAATTTAAAATTTATGAATTTGATCCGTGTGATTGCGTGAATAGGCGTTCAGAACTGGTTTTTAAGCCTAAGTTGAAAAAAAAGGTTATGGGTTTAATGCCATTGTCTGGATGAACACAACCCTAAACAGGATTCCATGAGAGTTTCCATCAATCAGGGAGAAAAAAATCAGAAATTGTTGAGTACGATTGGAGTTCATCCAGATTTTGCAGAACCCCATTGAAGATTTAAGCAAGTTTAAGAATCAAGGAGTTCATGTTCTTGGGAACTAGCAAAGGTTTTGGATTTGATTATGATTCAAAGAGAAAAAAAGACGAAATGATCTGGGGAGAACTCGGATAATCTGTGCAATCAACCCAGAGGAAAACGCAAAGTCAACCATGACTTGATTTGGTTTCAAGGTCTTCACCGAACACCCATTTTTTTCAGCAAGCATAAATCATATCTCTGAAGGCAAAATATATACATGAATTGTTTTTTAGGCACAGAAATCATTCGAGCTCAGTGATAATAGCAGCCATGTAAAAGTCTTGGTCAGCCGTTTCTTTAGGAATCTTGAAGAAAGAGGCTGTTCTTTGTGGAGAGGTCAACGGAAGGGCTGACAAGTGGCTAACCTTTTCCGCTCACTTGTCCCTCAAGACGACGTAGTTGGCTCCGTTCGTCTTCTGTATCTTTGAAATCCTCTTCAAGATCTCAGCAAACGCCTTCTTATCCTGCACCAGAGAACCAGTAAAATTAAATTAAATTAAATTAAATTTCACACGACCAGATCTTGCAGAGCCCTTCCACAGACTACAAGTCAACGTCAATTATCCGCCGGCATATGGGGAAACAGCGCTGACTTATGAAAGGTATGAACAGGCGGGGATTTTGACCGAGAACCACCTCGGATGATCGGAGCCTAGGCTTGAACTTTGCGACCAGATCCTGGGTCGTCACTGGGGACATCACCACCAGAGCGGCCCTGATTTCATCTTCTGTGACTGGGGCGCCGGACTGCGCCGCAGCAGCTCCACCCGGCGGCACGGAGCCGGCGGCTGCGCCGAGCTTGGAGGTCGATGCTGGCTCTTCTTTAGTAGACGGCGGCCTCGATTCCTGAACCAGGTGTGCAGTCCAAAAATAGAATATTAGGGGAAATCCGAAGTAGGATGGATATTTATGGGCGATAATGGGAACATACGGCATCTGTCTTCACTTTTTTGACGGTTCCTCCTGCCGGAGTCTTTGACTCGTCGCCGCCAAGTTTCCTCTTTGACTTTGACGGCTTGGCGGAGGTCGGCGTCCCCTTGGCGGCGGCCGAGGGTGCAGGCTTGGAAGGAGTTGTTTCGGCAGGCTCTTCTTTGGGAAGGTCCTTCTGTTTTGGAGCTAACACAGGGGACAAGCCGACCTCGTCCTCCACCTGCAATCCAGGGCAGAAAGATTCATGTTTTTTTATAGAATAATATACAGAGAGCGAGAGAGAGAGAGAGAGAGAGAGGAGAGAGAGAGGGGAATTACATCCTCGTCTTCATCTTCCTCATCCTCTGGCTCCGACTCATTGAGTCCGCCAGTCCGCCCAAGCAACTTCTTCAGCTCCTTCCCAGATTTACTCAGCCCACCTTCCTCTTCACCCTCATCATCTTCGTCCTGAAAACATCCACATGAGTCAACGGGGTAAATATGGCCGATTATCAAATCAGTCTGAACTCGCTTTCCGGACTCGGCAAGAGACCCCTCGAGTTGTCTAGATTTCCTAGTTTCCTGACCGTTGGGATGCACTTGGGTTTCATCCGAAGCTGTCATTTAAATCATATCCGGACAAAGAAAGTGGCCATTTTGAGAAATTTTGGACGTGGGGAGCCTGTCTCTGAATGACGGGAGCATTAAAACAAAATCGATTTAAGATCAACTACTCGTAAAAAAGTCAACAGCTGTCATACATTTATATAAAAAGTCAACTAATCGAACCTGCTTGATTTCGGGGGGAGCAGGAATTTCAGGAGCCAACTCTTCTCGTTCCTCGGGATCATTCCCAACAGCCTCATCATCGTCGGTGAAGATTTCTTCATGCTCCCAGTCATCACCTGGAGCCAAATTCAGGGTATTAGATCAAGTGCACATACGAACATCCCACAACTCCATAGAGAAAAACAAGTGCTAAGTAATCTTTTTTCTGGAAATTGACGCGACTAATCACTTCCAATATGTTTTTTAGTTGGCATGATGGATTCTAAGTTGTCTTTTTATTTAAAACCGTGAATTATTTGATCCTTTCCCAAGTGAATATAGTAGCAGTCAAGAATCTATCAGCTTTCACTGGTCAAACCATCAGTCCTAAAATTAATTTTTTCCAAGGAAATTGCAACATCACCTGTTTCAACCATCTAATAAATATTACAATTAATATGTACAGAACAGTGCAAAAATATACACTAAGTGAGAGCATGCATTTCATAGCGACTTTTTCAAGAAAATTACATCAGAGCTTTGACCAGTAATTGTCAAATCATGAGATTCCACACAGTGACATCTCCTACTTATGTAAGAAGACAACCGTTTTGAGTGGAGAATATCCAATCTGATTTTCATAGCAGGCACCAATAACCGATCAAGAACCACAAGCAGGAGCACCATCGAATGAATTCTAAATTTACAGGCAATGACTAATCCAGTCATCTATTTGATTCTGAAGAGATTGGACAAGCTGCTCTCGCAAGAAATCAACCTGTTAGACAAGTGAAGGAATCGGACTAATAGCTGACAGACATTGCCTTTGAAATGAGGACATCATTGACGATTTATCTCATGATCGACCAGAAGAAGAGCATCAGCTCCATTGGCTCCGTAATCAATTTCTTCCTCTATCTATTTAAAACATTTGCTCATCATGAACAGAGTAACAACATCAAAGATGCTAGCAAGAAAATTCAGTAGATTTTTCACCTATTAGTCTGATTTTCATTTCATGAATTTTCATTTGATCATAAATCTCACAGATTTTTCTTTTGACATCGTTGATGAGGGTTCTCAATTTGTGATGAGCAGAGGTTTTACACAGAATAAGAAGCTGATCACGAAACCAATGAAACCATTGCATTTCTTCTACTCAATAATGAGATAAAAATCGTTAATAATATCTTCATCTTTGAATACGGCATCTCTCAGCTGCTATGACAGGTGAAAATTGAGCTCTATTATCGTCAAAATTTGCCAGATATTTGTTTATGAACCTGATAACTCTCTGTAAGGATTCATATTACAGCTTAGCTCGTCTTAATAGGTTGATTTCTTATGAGAGCAGCTCATCCAATTTCTTCAGGATCAAACTGATGACTAGATTAGTCATTGCTTGCAAATCTAGAATTCACTCAGAATGAATTCTTGCTCAATTACCAATTGCTACCATGAAAATTCCCACTCCAAATATGTAAGCAAATTCAAATGGGGAAAACAGTTTTCGACATCCTTTGAGAAACATTAAATGGGAATTGCCAAATAACATAAAATAAAATAGGAATAGACATTCACCATCTGTTTGCATGGAATTTAAACTGAACAGTGATCATATTAGCTCCCTTCCAAATGCACTAAGAACATGATGGTTTAGTCTTCTTATGTTCCCAGTGTGATCATAGAAAGACAGCGTGCAATGATATTGCTTGGTATTGAAATGCCTACATAAATATATGAGACACATTCAAGTCAAACAGAAAGTGCAGATATATAGAGCTTTCCTTTAAATCATAATCTTGGCTTCCTTTTTATGTGCTACAATTGATGATGTATAACATGTATCTCAAAATTTCAAGAGAACATCTTACGACCCCTCTATGATATAAAATTACAGGGTATGCGAATGATGAGGAAAACAAAATTTTATCAAAGATAACATTTGGCTTCATCTTGTTTATTCTTCATTTACGGTGACTAACTTAATAGAATGAAATAAAATATAACTCCACGACAAGAACTTAAGTATAAACTCTTGGGAGGAACTCACCCTTTTCAATGTCATCATCGTCAAAGTCAAAATCACCTCCTTTGCCTCCATCTTCGTCGTCATCAACACCCTTTTTGTTCAGTCCTAACCTACTCTTCCTATTTTCCTCTTCATCTAAATCTTCCTCGCCTTTTTCTGAGAGATTTCCATCTTCATCACCTTTTCCTCTTTTAGGTCGACTTGCCTCAGTTCTGGAACTAGTTAACACCTCACTGTTAACTTCACCAAAGGCAGCAGGTCCATTCGTAGCAGCTTTCATCATCCATCTCTCATATCCCGTCGCATTGCTCTTCCTTTTGTTCATCTTCTCTTCAGCTTCTTCCAATGTAAGCTGCTTGTATTGGGCTACCTTGTTGAAGTTGTACCTGCAAAAGAAAAAAAACTTTTCAGAACAATACTGTTTGGAATTCGTGGGGTGAGAAAAAACACGTTAAATTACAAGTCAGAAGGTACCCTGGAAAACCTTTAGCTTGGAATGATCAATGCATAAAAAAGAATTTGTCAAAAAAAACGAGAGAAACAAATTATCTAAGATGGATAAGTACCAGGATCCAGCAGGCGTAGCAACAAACTCCTTTCCTTGCATCATTAGAAGATAGTATGTCGCAGACTGTGTACCCTCAAGCTGGCCAGAATATTGATGCTGACCAGTTTCGTCTTCCAAAAGCCACGGCTTGTTTTTGAACTTCTCCTGATTAACGGATGAAGAAACTGATTGAGCAATGCTATACCTCAAACCAAAGAAAATAAAAAGGTAAGAAATGTGTATAAGTATTAAACGATGAAAAGAAAAAAAGGGGTATTCCATGGTCCACTATCCTGTCTCCATAAAATATGCTTCCAGAAAAAGTCAGGTTCAGGAAGCACTGACAGATAAACACAGCTTGTGCGAAAAATACGAAATGCATAGTCACAACGAAATACTTAACACGCCTCCACCTTGGCTTTAAATATAAATCCTCCTGAATCTACTTGCAAAAATTCTCTCCTGCATCCAACTAATGGCCAAAAGTTTCTTTTATCCACAAAAAAGTCTATTTTCTACTATATATTATCATCATGGTTATTATTCTTTGTTGAGGGAAATTGAAAAGATATTTTATGATGACTCCATGAAACAAATACAACTAAACAGAGAATGGATCTTACTTTACTAGCCAGAAGAGAAATGTGATTATTGCTCCTTTAAGTTTTTTCAGTCCTCCCAATCTTCTTTTCTTCGTCCATCCCTCTTCGTGTTCACCTTAAGAAGAGTTGTCTAACCATCCTTAAGAAGAGTTATGTCTAAGCATCCTTAAGAAGAGTTATCTCCTCTGAGCACTTCCCTTGTGATCTGTTGTCTAAAATTTTCCCGACAAATGTACGAACTGCAGTTTTTGTTTTCTCTAAAACTACATTGCTTCAAGTTAAATGATTTTTCCAAGAGTCTTCTACATCTCATTACCATGACGAGACACATGACCACTATATCTCAATAATGACCCAGCAGCTGACCTACTGATTTGAAAATTTTCAGGCAAACATCTAGTACAGGATCCAGTTCTTTCACAGAGAAAATCTATCATGATGATGTTACAGAAAGATAGATGCAGAGGAATTTCTATAATCTAGCACTATATAGTGTCCCTTAGCTGTAAGAGAAACCAAGCCCCTTCCATAAGACAATGATGAATCTAAACACCGTCAGAAATTGACTCTGGCAAGATACACTCCACCGAGTACAAGGATATCTACTAAATGGCTACACATACCTCACTGTTTCACGACATATCACCCTTCAAAAAACAAATCAAGCAGGAGAGGAATCATTCAATCATTATAAAGAGAATGGAGAATTGATATAGAATGAACACAGAGAGAACCAAAAAGTGTCGCGCTTAGATAGACATATATACGATTGAGCGTCAAAAATGAGGCACCGAGATTCCAACATTTTAAAAATATCCACAATGAAATATCCGTTTATACCTTAAGGCCATCAGTCATCTGGCGACCCTGAAGTCCTTCCTTCTGGAGGGTCCACTTATTTTCGGCACTCTTTTTCCTCGAAAAAGGCGGTAAACCTGTGACGAATCTGCCTATGTAGAAGGACTTATCATTACTAGTGCTCGCTCGAACATTATATTCCTGTGGCAGGAGAGGAAGGATGAAAAAATTTAGCAATATAAAACTACCGCCATGAGACGACCAGAACATAAGCTCAAATGCGCACTAAATTCCCGAAAAAAAATTGAAACCGTAAACTCCAGCACCGAAAAAGCACACGAAAACAGTTTTAAAAATTATACAAGAAATATTCCAAAAGACGCCAAGAATATTGACCTCGGAAGAAGAATTAAAAACCTGAGAACACACAGCAAGCAGAACACCGAGCAAAGACTCCCGCCACCCATGCCCTAATCCCCCCGAAAGGCTCATGATTACGAGGGAACGGAGTGAATGAAGTGAAGTGAAGGCAGGCTCACCCGGATCAGCGTGGTGATCGTGGTACCGCACTCGTAACACCTTGCACGACTCTCCGCCATGGTCTTCCCGCAGGAAAGACACAGCGTCATATGCTTGCAGTTGCTGCCATAGAGGTCCGTGGTGGAGCCGCAGCCCCCGCACGACGGCTTCAGCAGCAGGTCGAACGAGGAAGACGACATCCCCGCCAAGGCCAGAAGAAGCTCTAGGAATTCCCTCTGCCCCTTCCGATCTGAACCAGTTTATATAGCCAGACGGCGAAATCGAGCCAGCCGTTGGTAAATAACCCTTGCAAAAATATTATTTAATGAAGCACCCCCCAACTGTCCTACAGCTTGATGGGCCTGGACCCTCATTTAATGGGCCCAAAACACTGCTCATGTGGTGGGGCCCACTTTCCGGTATTTTCTCAGGCCGGGCCGGCGCTATAGGCCCGAAAAACTTGCTAAAGACCGAATTCTTTTCATTTCCAAAAGGTGTCATTTTCTTAAAACATAAACACTTAGAAAATGGTCCAAAAGCAATCGGTGCACTGAGCAAGTACAGGCTCGTGTAAACGGCACGTGCGGGGCCGAAGGTGCCCACAGCTTCTCAGAGCTTACAGCATGTAGACCTTCTCTAGATTCCATTTTCCATAATTCAACTGCAAGACTGCGACTTTCTCTCACCTCACTGATAAATTCAGCTGCCCACATGGCAGCAGCACAGATAGAGAGAGAGAGAGAGAGAGAGAGAGTAAGAGAGCTTCAGAAAAGGAAAGCCCAAGTATAAGGCAAGAGAGGAGAAAAAAGCCTTCACAGGCATCTCCACTTAATCTAACAGCATATGCTTCTCTAAGAATGACTTTCCACAATTCAGCTGCAAGATTGCGACTTTCTCTCACCTCACTGATAAATTCGGCTGCCCACATCGCAGCAGAGAGAGAGAGAGAGATTCAGAGAATGCTTCAGAAAAGAAAAGCCCAGAGATGAGTCAAGAGAGAAACGAAGCCTTCACA
This sequence comes from Spirodela polyrhiza, assembly GCA_024713555.1. Lineage (NCBI taxonomy): Eukaryota > Viridiplantae > Streptophyta > Magnoliopsida > Alismatales > Araceae > Spirodela > Spirodela polyrhiza. The sequence goes on along the minus strand of CM046545.1, from coordinate 1,997,991 downwards.
GGCATCTCCACTTAATCTAGCAGCATTTACTTCTCTAAGTATGACTTTTCATAATTCAACTGCCCTCATGGCAGCTGAGAGATAATATTAATGATAGAGAGAGAAAGAGAGAAAGAGAGAGAGAGAGAGAGAGAGAGAGAGAGAGAGTCAGCCCACTGCTTCTGAGAAGGAAAGCTCAGAGACGAAGCAAGAGAGGAGACCTCAAAATGATAAGGATCCAGTCTCTATACAGATCATCTAACAGCATCTACAAGGTCATCCATCATCCATGAGAGAGGAAACCAACCCACTGCGAAGTTCCTTCAGAAAGGAGTTAGAAGAAGAAACAAGAAAAGCCAGAGAAGCTGAAGAAGAAGAAGAAGTTAGATGGTCTGGTTTGATGGGGTTCTAGAACATCTGGATTAATCTAGAAGATCCAGGATCGCGCTGTCTGAGGAGTGGGTGGGGCCGGGGTCTTCAGAGGTACCTTGGGTTCCAAGGCTTCCACCAGCTTTGCTGCCTTTGGGTTCCTCAGCAGAGACTCCTGGAAGGACTGAGGGAAGCCGGTGGCAATGATGGTTACGTGGATCTCTCCTGTGTATCGGTCATCGACAACTGCCCCAAAAATTATGTTTGCAGAAGGATCTGCCAGGCTGGTCACAACCTGCATGAAAAATATAATAACAATCATACAAATTCAGATTGAAATAAAGTATATTTAGTTTCTTCCTTCCTTTCTTTCTTTCTTTCTTTCTTTCTGATTGAAATAATCAGATAACTTCCAAACGATAGAGAGTTTGAAGGAAAATTTTTCTAATGCGCAGTATATATATATGAATATATGTATTCAATGGGAAAATCTACATATATATGGACAAAAATTAATCATACAAAACTCAGATTGAAATGAAGCATATGAAGTTTCTTTCTTTCTTTCTGATTGAAATAACCAGATAACTTCCAAGCGATTGAGAGTTTGAAGGAAACTTTTTCTAATCTGAAGTATATATACATACATATGTATGAAAATACGTATTAAATGGAGAAATCTACATATATGTGGAAAAAATTAATCATACAAACTCAGATTGAAATGAATCATATGAAGTTTCTTTCTTTCTTTCTGATTGAAATAACCAGATAACTTCCATGATTGAGAGTTCGAAGGAAACTTTTTCTATTTATGAATATATTGTATTCAATGGAAAAATCTGCAGGAGTAATGTTACCTGAGAAACCTTGTTCACTTCTTGAAGGGTGATGTCCTTCCCCCCAGTAATATTATAGACAACGCCAGTGGCACACTCAATAGAAGAGCCAATTAGAGGGGCTAAAGTTGCTTGCTCAGCTGCCTCTTGGGCTCTGTTCTTGCTGGAGGAGGAACCCACTCCGAGCATGGCGGTTCCAGAGTTCTTCATGACAGCCTTCACATCTGCAAAATCTACATTGACCAGCCCGGGAATCTGCAAAGTAAAAGGGGAAAATGCGTATAAGAACTGGTTTGGGCACGTAACGAGAAAGAAGTGATGATTTGGAAATATTTAACTGTTATGATGTCGGATATTCCTTGGACTCCCTGCCTCAAGACGTCATCAGCCAGCAGGAATGCATCCTGGAGAGGCGTCTGTTCGTCAACAGCCTCTAATAATCGATCATTAGGAATCACTATAAGAGTATCAACATTCTTCTGTAGCTTCTCAACGGCTTCCAGGGCCTATTGACAGAGAAGTCGTAGATAAGATTATCAAGGAAAACGAGCTAAAACGAAAATTATGCATATTTTGTGAAAATCGCTCGCATAAATTTTAGGCCTCACAAATAAGAGCTACTTGAATGTAGATATAATTTTTTCTTCATGTTCAAAAAGGTGCTACGGACGTAATATTCACAGACTTATAACTTTTTTCAGAAAGATAGCAAAAGAAAGTGGAAGCCCACCCTGCCCCCCCCCCACCAAAAAAGGAAGGAAATCTTTTGGCCAACGCATGAACATAGCAATTAGGACAGATATTAAAGAACACAACACAAGTTAGGCCAGCAAAGCAAACCGTAGTAAGACGAATATGTCCAAATAGTTAGGCAAATTTATTTTCAATATCGTATGAACCACAGATAAAGGTCAGCAATACTAATCAATTGCAATAAGAATTCTTTCAATTATTTTCGCAAGATGGTAGAATTATAAATCATGATCTTGAACCCCAAGCGTGAATTTAAATGGCAAGAAAATGTGGCCTCAGAAATCACGGAAAAAGCATAGAAGAATCAGCTGGTAGATCACCTAAAATTTTTCCAATGAAAAATAAAGTTGCTAGAATTTAACCCCAGTTAAAAAATTGGTTCACCGAAAAGTCAGACAAGCCCATTGTCAACCAGAAATACCAAAAATTAGTTGATAATAAAGGGATATGTAGACCTGCCTGTAATGATCTTTTACGACCTTCGAAACTGAACGGATATGTGACAACACCAACAGTCAAATAACCAGCTTCCTTTGATATCTGTGCTACAACAGGCGCAGCACCTGAGCCTGTCCCTCCGCCCATGCCAGCTGTTATGAAAACAAGATCTGAACCTTTGAGAGAGTTAGCGATAGCCTCTCTGGACTCCTCAGCAGCTTGCTCCCCAAGAAGAGGATTCCCGCCAGTACCTGCATCTCTGAGCAGAACATTTTGGTCAGTCCAAATAATGCAGCATATGGCTATCAATATGGACATGTACTAACAATGAAAGATTGACTTAGTAGCATCATTCAATGATGAACAAGAGAACAGACATCACCAAACAAATAAGAACATACAGCAGTGGACAACACAATAGCAGCAGTACGGAAACTGACCCCTCTTGGTTATCTCAAATTCTTCCTCATCGTCACCGAACCCCTGGTCCTTCATTTAATGGACTTAAAGATGCTATTGATTTGGCATTATTTACTGTCTGTTATACGTTCATCCTCCAAAGATCTACCTTGATTACAAAGTTTATACTAGCTGAGAACAGCCGCCAGATCATTCCCCATCAACAAGTAGCCTTTCGAAAGGGCCTGGTTCAGCCTGTAAAATCAGACATCGGTGGAGTCGGCCAATCGCCTAACTCTTTTGCTTTGTTTCAATATGAAGGGACCATAATTCACATAAACTTGCACTAAAGAGCACCTAGTTCTCATCCACAGAAGAGCTGGCTGATCGATTCCTATCATGAATCCCTCCACCCAAGCAAAAAGCCCTGAATCTTCTCCCCCACGCCCTCTTGGTCGTTATAGGAGTTTCCTATAACCATCTCCTACTCCCATCTGTTGCCCTGTTGATTCTCTAGTCTTCAGGGCACTACTTCCACTCCAATGTCTCCAGGGTTATACCGACATCAGGACTTGCACCAAGGTCAAACCCACCTCTGCAGAACAGCAGCAGAAACCAATTTTCTTTTACCGATATTATTGGAAGGACAGTTGCTTGAGGGACAGCATGATGTCAGTTTGAATAATTGTCGGAAAAAAATGGAATATTCAACTCTTACGAATATATGTACAATATCAGGCAAAAAAGGGAATTCATTAATCATTCTGCATTAAGCTGGAGTGTCCTACCCGTATATTCCTACAGTGGGGGAAATTCAAAGCTGAACTCAGCCACCGATCCCCTGCCGAGGTTATGAATCTAGTAAATAATATTTCCTTAAGCATTTTCAGGCAACCTCAATTCAGCGATTGACACATTTGGTGCACTTATGCGGTTGCCACATAAAGGCTTAACTTATCATCGAATATGCTAAAAATGTCAATATCTAGTTCCTTTTGTGCCATCAAACTATATGGCATACCTACAATGGCTGAATTAAGCGTCATATTCAACATCAATGGCTACCCTTCCCAGTATATCAAAAATTCTCAAGACATCAAAGAACTCTAACGGTGGCAATTTAGCTTTGCAATCATCATGTCCTCATGTTGCGAAAGCACTATTTCCTTTTTGAGCTCAAGCCTTCCTCAGCAATCACAAACTTGTTTACATTATTTCTCAATACACAAAACACAATGGCACTTGAACTGATTGCCATTGAAATAGGAAAGCTTCATATAATAACTTCGAAGTGTTGGTAGAAATATCAAGGTAAAAACCACAATAGCAGTACTCCTTGGAATATAAGTTTTCTAAATGGAAGTACATAATCATATCCGAAACAGATCTCTCTTCACAGTAAGTTGAGATCAAAGGTTAGATATTACATCGCAATTTTTTCTATTATAAATTGAACATGCGATCAAGGAACAAGTACCAAGCAAAAATGGATATAAAAGGGTCCTTTAGAAGAAGCCACGATGGGAAGGGATAACCTTTCTTTTGCAGCATTCAAACATAAAAAAGAAATAAAAAATATGTTATCTTATAGAAGGTGCCTGACCAAGCCCTCTAGTAAGAAGCTCGCCAATTTGTAGTGGATATTTTGCTTGAGAATGCAACAGTGCCTGAGAATCCGTGTTTATAGCATAAAACTCAATGCCCTGAAAAATCAGATCATACAAGACCAAAATTAAGATCCATTGAACATTGAGTAACAAAAAACTATAATATATCCCACAAAGATAACAGCTGGCACTAAAAGGGGGTAAACATCAATTGCCTCCTTTGCATTTGATTCTCGGATTTCATGCACGCAGCGTGATTAAGACAGGCAAAGTCACCTAGCCTAGTAATTTTCACTTTGACGACTTTTCACCTAGCCAAGTCATCACAAGTCCACAAGTTGATATCATTGGAAACAGATGACTGGAGTACCAGGGAAACCCGTCAATCTTCTTCGGTATGAAACTTAAGTGTAAGAATAAGTAGATTAAAGATAGAAGCCTTTTCATCTTGGAATTGTTAATAAATATTTTATAGTTCATAGTAACATAGAAAAAGATTAATCATGAACAAAACGAAACAACGAAACCTCAACTATACCAAGGAAAAAATTAAGAATAAATAAGAAAATAAAATATCCCTATGAAAATCATAAAACATAAATTCCATAATCTGAGTAAAGCAGGAGACGCCTCCTTTTCCAACGTGCATGTATTTGTACTTAAATAGACTGCGACGAGAAACATGAAGAATGGTACGGCTATGCTTTCCTGTTAGAAGACTTGCTCCCCTCCTGGGCACCGAACGTTTTTCACATGTTTCTTAGGTACGAGAAAAAAATATCTCCCACCAATGTTTAATGCAGCGTCAACGAGTAAAATCGCATTAAATCATTTGAAAAAATCGCATCAGGTCAAAACTAGAAACTATGATTCATATGAAATAGAAAATGAGATCCCAATTCAACGGCGCTGAAGAACAGCATTTCCTAGTTCGGTAAACGAAAATGCAATGGTGCGGAAATGCAGATTGTAGTGAGGGAGAGCGCTGGAAAACACGGAAACAAAGGAGAAACAAGCAAGAAAAGATAAAGAGGTAATGCCGCTCAAGTTCCAACTCCGACGAGGATGCCGAAGGGATGCAACGAAGCGCAGAAAACAGCAATGAGAGGGATGAACGAGGACAAACAGTTACCTGCAACCCACTACCGATCATCCGGTTGACAGCATTGTTCCCCCCGCCACCAACGCCGACCACCTTGATCCTGGCGGAGTCCATTGGGGGGAAAGCTTGTGAAAAAGAGCAGCGAGCAGCGCCATCCCTCGGCCTCCAGGGGGCCCTCCGCCGGCTGAATGTAGAACTACCCAGTGAAGGGCAGAGAAGCCCAGAGGCGGAGGACGGAGAAGGGGCCAGCCGCGTCGTGCCCGTGAGGAAAGCAGGTTGAAGTGCACTAGCAGCCATCAGAGCCTCCCCCTCCCCCTCCCCCCTGCGTCCACGAGGAAGGAGAGAGCGCCTCTAGGGTTTTAGGCGTGGATTTGCAGGGTTTTCGTCACCTTGTTGCAGAGCTAGGGCTGCCCTAACGGTCGAATTCGTGGTCCAATAACCAATAAAATGCCCATCGGATATCCGGATTCAATTAGACGATTCGATACAGATCCGAATTATCGGGTCTAGAAACCCGAAAATAACTAAACGGGAGGGAGCTCATCATATGAGAAGGTTATAAAGAAAAATTATAATGTCTGCAAGGTATAACTGTCATATGAGGGTATAAAATAAAAATAGTAATGGTCATGTCATACTTTATTCCACATTATACTCCTTATTTCTTGAAATATTAATGCTAATATAGTGTGTTGTCTTGTAAGACAACTCTTCATGCACTATCGTATTGGACATCACATATCAAGCTATTTGCATGAGTAAGTTTGATATTTAAATTATGAAAATTAATCTATACTTAAATATCAACATAGATATATTATGATGTTATGGAATATAAATTATATCCACTAAAACCATGTATTTGATGTAGTCAGTTATTTTCACCTCTCTTTAAAGTTCTATGTTCTAATATTTTAATTACTTTTAAAGGATTCAAATAATAACTTTGATATATATTGACATTTTAACATGGATATATCATATGTTTTTTCTGTAATGTAACTCTTTACAAACTAACGTGTTACACTTAATACACTCCATTGTTTTATGACATAATAAGCTCCTGACAGATGATAGTTTAAAAGTCCATATACCTTGTTTTTTAGAAAATAAAGCTCTTTATGTATCTATAAATTAATATTTATTTTTTACATTATTTGTAACATAAACATTATACATTGAAATAGTGCCAATGACATGTTACTTTCATTTAGAATGTAAAGTACTAACTTGAATGTATAACTGGATTTCTTTGTCATGTAAAAAATAGAAATTACTTGACTATCATCAACTCTTTGCAACAAACTGAAGTACCAATAAGCATCTATAATTTATAATTATACTACTAATTACCTTTAGCTTTTAGTCTCTCAATCTATTTATAATGCATAACATTTGTTTTCTACCAAAGTTTATAATTATACTCTTAGATTTCTTTATTTGTAACCTTTATTGGGCGCAATGGGCCCATTTTTGTCACCTTTATTGGAGGAAAGGTACTGACAACCTTCTCTCCTTCCAGGCTAATTTTAGAGAGAGAGAGAGAGAGAGAGAGAGAGAGAGAGGGAGAGAGAGAGAGAGGGCAAAACAGCTGTTTAGAGGGGCATCCGGCATCAGGAGCATCCGGAATGAACAGGAGGGACGGAGATAAACTGAGACATATTTTAAAAAATAAAAATAAAAATAAAAATCCTCTCAATTATTTGTGATCTCTCCAAGCATCTCTAATAGCAGTGCTGAGGCTTACACAATGGGAAAATTTTCAAAGGGGATCGAGGGACATAAAATTGGAATGTCTGAATTCGTTGACAATCTTCAGATCTTGATGAATCAATTGGGGGGAGCTGCAGCTGCCCAGTTCATCCAGCTCTGGCCGATGAAGATGGTCAGAATCTGAAGCTCGGGTCAACATCCATTGCCCAGGCGAACTTTGCCAGAAGAGACTTGTTGAAGATCTGTGAAAATTTTCAGTGAATGGATTCAGAAACGGTGTTCAGTTACAACGATAAATCACATACAACCCGTTGACCAAAAATGTGAAATAAAAGTCGAATTTATGTGATGTGGAGAACGTTTTACAGTGTTCATGTGTAAAATTGCCAAAAAGGGTACTGTATTGACTTTTTTTTGTTAGTGAGTAGATGGTTCTTGTATAATCAAAAGGTTCAGAAAACTCAATTCTTCACCGAGTGATTGCCAGGATCAATTGGAGATGATGAATATTTGAAAAGAACAGATTCAAGGCCAAAAAAGTGATTAAAAATCCGGAATTAATGTGTTTGAGGAAGATGCTTTACAGTGTTCTTTCGAGATAATGCACGGAGGAAGATGCTTCACTATCATTCATATGTAAAATCACCGAAAATATCAAAACGAAAGAGTAGGCAGATGATCAAAAAGAAACTAATGCATTCATCAGGATAAGTTAAATTGTGAGAAAAAACAAAAAAAGTTAAAAATCTGAGAAAATTATCCACGCTGGTCATCAGATGATCACATAGAAACTAATATATTCATCAGGATAAGTTAAATTGTGAGCAAACCAAGAAAATTAAAAACCCAAAAAGTGATCAGAAATCTGAGAAAATTATAGACGGTGGTCATCAGTAAAATTCATAAAGGGGGAATGGTATGCAAACATCACAACAAAAAAGAAGCAAGGGCCCAACCTTTTCAATGGGAACTTCATGCCGTTTGCACCAAGCAACTGATATTCTTGGGTCGAGATAGTTAATCTTTGATGTACCTAGAGCAACGGTCTTCAAATCCTCCTTGAGTTTTTTGTCTAGTTCAATCTTTTCTATTTTCGCATCCAGCTGCATAAGTTTCTTCTCCAACCTGCAGGATGATCACAACCTTAAAAGAAAGAAGCATGGCACAACTTGAAACCTAGAAAAGTAAATCAAGGGATTATTACGCTTCCGAAGACAAATTTCTCTTTGTCTTCCCGTCTGCGTCTTTCAATGGGGGCTTCCCCTTCCTCGCCCTACTCAGATCTGCCTGCAACTCCTCTCGCTGAGTCTGGTTGCACATACGAGATCCCACCGTAAGGGCTTCCAAAAATGCATACACAAACTTTGTTCTAAATTAAATTTTATCAAGAGATTGAGAAAAAATATTATGATAAGAGGAGATAAGGGTAAAACTGAGCGGTGGGTTACATTTAATTCTTCTAACTTGTCGTTCAGTCTGGACATTTGGGCATCGTGAGACTTGGAAACACTCCTTTGATGGTTACAGATGATTGCGACCTACATTCAGAATGAGAGATCAAGTAGGTTAATAATAGAGGGCTTAATCAAGAAATATGATCATTGGGACGTGGTAAACTTCATCTCTACCTCTTTGTTTGCATGCTGGTAAACAGCAAGCTTCTCTTGCACTATCCCAGCCTTGGTTTCTTTGTTCAACTGTTGCACAGGAAATTTAACCAGCAGACTAGTGCCGTCAGGAACTGAAGCACTTGGGTGAGAAATGAAAAAAAAAATATAAGTGCAGGTGCAATTTGATAGACGCATTCTTTTTCTACCCCATTATTGGTCCGGGCACAAACCACCAAAACATCACCCTAAAAGGTGGAGAAGATTGTGTAAATGTTAATGGGCATCAGAAAAATTTGAGGATTTTTCCATTTTAGAACTTTAAGTCTCATTGGAGTTATTTATTATTCTAAGAAGACGGACCACAACAGAAATAAACCACAGTTAGTTTGGCTGATACAACACTGCAAGAGGCCTACCACACCAACTCTTAGAAGATATTTCTATCTCATCAACCTGGATCAGTTAATCTGAGAAATATCACAACCCGAGTTAAGAGAGATCTAATTGAAATAGTATATAGGATATCATGCCCTATCTCATCAACCTGGGATCAGAGTGATATTGAATCGCAACCAGCTATAGAGCCACCGTCAATGCAAATGGCAATTAGTCTCCAGCTGTGCGCTATTAGACAGGTTAGATTCACATCATTTAGTGCCAAATAGGGGGATGTGCATAGAAACTGCATTGGGTGTAGAATTTAGATAATTGGAAGATGGATACGTACCCAAGGCTGTCATGGAAGGAGATGTCACATCAGCAAACTATAATAACGTTGTAATGTAGGTGGATGATGTTGTAGTCATGGAAGACACCAAGAGATGAATGCATATCCTACTGCCCTTTTCCTTTTTGATACGTTTTATCCACTTAAAAGACTTGCGCTCAATTTCTTTATAGAATAATTTCCATTAAGGTAAAGAGAGAGCAATGGATTCCAGGAATGCGTGATAAAATGATCTGAATACGGAACAGGTCACATACGCCGTTTTGTGAAAACTACTACAGAATCTGGAAACGGTGTGAACAGGTAGAATACACAATTCATTGCCAAAATAAAACTAAAGACGAGCTATTTTTATCAATGGCCATTACATGCGCCGTTTCTTGGTAGATATTTATATGATCCTCTAGTTGCTTTCTTCAAGTGCACGCACAAGCGGCTTCCACACTTCTAATATCCAGACAGAACCCACATAAATCTGAGATATATCATGTAAAGTCCGAATCAGAGAGCACTAAAACATGCTTTCACTAAACCTTACCATATCGTCCAACGTAATGGATGCATTGTACGTGCGGAAAACCTTTGCAGTAAGGCCAGGCATAAGTTCCTTCAGATGGGCATTAAGCTTATTGGTGTCCAGCATATGGAAAAGGGGATCTGTATCCTCCTTCTTCTTACCTAAAAGATAATAAATTCCAGATCAGCGTACAGAAATAACATTTTTCAAATGATATCTTCAGAGAAGTGAACGAAAATCATGTACCATTTTGATTTTTTGTTCGAAGATCTCCAACTGCTTTGTAGACGGCTGGCTCAACTTCCACGGTATTAAAGTATCTGATGGAATCCTTACCGAGAAAGTCAAACTGGAGAAAATGACAAAAACTTAATCACAGCACAACAGATAGGCAAATACTCAAAAGGTTCGAACATCTAAGACATTCCATTTTACCTGTAACTTACTTGGAGGGATCAGCATAACATTTTCCACTTTCAACGTACAGCAGCCAACAGTCTCAGCCTCTTCACCTTCCTCCTGAAGAAAATGGAAAAGGAATATCAATTTAGTAACTCAGGATGCTATACAAATAGGTCAAACTCAACACTTTGAAAATCTATCACATGAACAAGGGTTTTAGTGACAAAGTTTTTCTGTAGTAAAAATATTCCCTTCATATATGTAGAAGAACATAGGATACATAGGAAAACATAGGAAACATAGAGGGAGAGAGAGGGATCCTGTCCTCTTGGACAGAGGGGAAGAGCAGAGGAAGACTCCTCTATTTTTCCTATGTTCTTTTACATTTTTTTTGTGGCTTTAAGACGAGCATGAAGCAAGCTGAGACAGTTCGCTCGCCGTTAGGTTGAGCGTCTGCACGAATACCTGGGCCAAAACGCAACCCAGGTCCATCCAATCCTGAACGCGCACAACAAAAGCACCAGAACTGGGCCTGTTGTTAGCTTGGTAAAAAGTGTTGCATTTTACAGCAGCTGCTCAAAGGGCAACTGCCTAGTGCAGTGCACTGCTGCTACGAACTAGAAAACGGAAAAGCTATGTGACTGTGAGGGGGACAACCGTCGTTCAGGTTTCAGGCCTCATCAGCAGGCTTGGGCATTGTGGCCGGTGGGGTGCTCTCTGCAACTATCTCCGGAGCATCATAGTAGATCCTGCCTCCAGTGCCCCTGGGCGCCGCAACAAGGCCACCTCAGAAACGACGTCAAATGGGGTCTTGGTGAACACATTGAAGGGGTCGATGCTGGCTGCGACACCCACAAATGCAGCACGGACATATTGGTTCACCTCAAAGGTGCTGATGGTGGCAGCAGCTGTGGCGGTGCAGATCTTCGCCATCTCAATGTCCACTTGGCCTAAAATGGTCTTGAATCGTCCTATAGTGTATGAGCAAACCTTGGCTGGTTTGTTCATACACTATACGACGCCAAAATCTACTCTGGCAGGCAATCTGAGCGTCATAAAGTATGAACTTTTGGAATAAAGAATCATGAAATATAAATCAGTAATCTTTTTTCCAGTAGGGCAGACGGATATGGTCACTCCCTGCCCACAATCTTTGAAGTGGTACATGCATACGTGATGGCATATGGAGTCCAATCCCCTGCTTCTGTAGGGGAATAGGCGTTTTCCTAACCATTTTCCATGTGCCATGGTTTACCAAACCTCATATTAAAGAAGTGTCTCCCCTCATACATTTTATATCTCTTCAATCTACTGGAGTGTGGCTGACGATGTGAACTTATCTCAACCTATTTAAAAAGTTGCTCCCAATGTGATTATCTTCTCCCTCCCTTCTTTCCTCTCTTCCGCTCTTTCACTCTCCTTACGATGGTTTTCTCTTTTCTTCATCACCACATATGGGCTAAACGACCTTACTCCTCACATAGGAGAACACTGAAAAACTATATGCAAGAGCATATGCTACAGAACATTTCCCCAGAAGAAAAAGGAAAAAGTATGCAGGAGCTTCCAGGGAAAAAAAGCTAGTACGCTGATAAAAGAATGTGATATGCATAGATCCATAGAATTGTATCCATTTGACGATTGGAAGTTTATATCCCCAATCGTCAAGCATGTTCTGGGCAGAACATTTCTTGAAACAAGAAAATAGCATGGGAGAATAAGATATGTTCTGCTCATAAACATGGAATATATACAGAAAAAACATTGGGAATCATATCAACATGAACCAACAAGCTTTTGACAAATTGCAATCTGAAATAAAGAACGAAGATCACATAATTCAACCATGATATTCACCAGGCCAGTATTAGCGCTACAGATCAAGGAAACATCAAACTAGTGTGCTTGCAGACATTGCCTCTTTCGAATATACAAATAAATGTATCCAACTAGAAAAATCAAATCATTACAAAAGCATGCAACAAAACAATAGAGTGTATGAACAACATGCAACAAAAAAATGAACTATAAAAGACCTACGACCGAGAAAGAAAGTCATAACCTCTAAGAATGTACCTTCTCATTTCCTGCCCTGAGTGCTAGCTTGTCAATAAGGTATGTTGCCACTGCTATTTGTCTTCTTGTATCATCTTTACTTGTAAAATCTCTTGTATAATTTCTCCTGATGCTTTGGATGTAATCCTAGACCAAGGATCAGAGGCTATTAACAGGCTATTAAAACAACTGAAGCCAGAAATTACAAGCTAAGATATTGTAGCTAGGAAGGTTTCTCAGTTGTCACGTTTCTTCTATGCTACAGTATAAAACTACTAGAAACAAATTGTCGAATGTAATTCACCTTTAATTTTCGAGCTTTCTCATACTTTTCTTTATCACTTTGCCCTTTTAAAGAGCTACTGGCAGCCAAGAAGACGTACTTCATTTCCTTTGAATTGATTGGATCATTCCAAAATGCCAACCATGTTACAGTGTTGTCATGCCGTATTTCCTTCCACCTGCCAATACAACAATTCAGGATCGAAACAGGACCAAAACAGGCCCAATCATAAGTAATTTCTATCAGGAAATACACTCACCTTCCACCAGCTATTGGACATTCTGGAATTGGAGCGTCTTTTCCAATATTGATCGTAATATCACTTGGGCGAATGCGTCTTTTCAGCTTCCCCATCTATGCTCAAAACGGTAAAACCACAATGAATCCAGATGAACAAAATTACATACATTCTAAAATGACGTATTTCAGTTGATAGCTAACATATTGGATCACAAACTATTCATCCAACATGTTAAGCATAAGGGTAGAGGAAGGAAAACCTTTGGATGTTCCCCACGGCCTCGAAACAATCCAGGTGGTTCAACTCTGAAATTCCCAACCTGAGATGGTATTATTACAAAAAAAAGTATAAGAATGAATAATGACTGATCCATGTTTTACACAGGGGACAAAATTGTACATTGCACTCTACAAATCCTCGGAGTCAACAGTTTCTCACTTGCTAAACTGGGACAACTTTCTACAGCATCCAACAAAAAGAAAAGAAAGGGAATCAGAGAATCAGAGAGACAGAGGTAGAGACAGAGAGAGAATGAGGGAGGAAAAACTAGGGGGTATAAAGACAGCTATTTGTTTGACCAATAAACATATATATGGATCCATATGATGCATCTGGTAAATACAAAGATGAGATATCCCCTCATTATCGCGTTTCGCTGTTGAAGTAATTACAACATTTATATTTTAATTAAATTGATGGAATGAACACACACAAGCAAGTATATAAACATGGTCCTCTACACTACACAATAAAATAGGCGGCGGAAGAAAGAATGATTTCTATGTTTTATAATGCTGGAATAGTAAAATGACCACGATCCTCATAATCAAGAAGGCTATCTAGATGTTAGTTCAAAGCGTCATCTCCTCTACCAGAGAGAACCTGTAAGGGTTTTAGTATCCTGACTTCAGGGTAGCAGGTACACCCATTTAAGTGAATTATAACCTAATAATTAAATTTTACGTCTAGAGACTAAACTTCTGTAGACATTGAGGATAAGTTAAACACTCTTTTCCATAACTTGTTTTTATACAGGGTCAACGCTACGAAGATGACTTTAACTTGACGAGAAAGGGGTCTATAATAATATAACTTAATGTAAAGGCATCTAAAATATACTCATGGATTGAAAATATTTTCTCATTACCTCATGAAACCAGCGAAAAACTTTTGAGCCTTGATAAATTCAATGAAATTTTAAACAAAGAGATACGAGGCAACTTTATCAGACAGGACACTAATATTAGCAAAAAAGAGATTCGATGCCAGATATAAGAAATTTACAACAAGAAAGTTCAATTAAAAAGCAGCCATTGGACAGCATGAAAGTTGCGAAAGTAGAAAGTTGGCCTCAAAACAATGTTACAAGCATGCACGTGTCTGTTTTCAAAAACGTATCTTACCCTCACTGTCACAAAAGTTGGGGAACCAGGATGCAATCCTTAAAGATATCTATATTTTATATATCTATAATACCTATAATATCTATAACACCTGCACAAATATAAATCAAAGAAGGAATGCAGATTCTTTAGCCCCACACAAATTATACAACATCTTATGCAGTAATATAGTCAAGAAAGCTCTAGAGATCGCATGACTGATGAAATACAGTGCTGTCAACATCCAAATATCCAAGCCTAGGTCTGGAGAAACCTTTTCCTTCACACCATCAACAACGGCCCACATGTATTTCTCTTCTTGCTTCATTTTCTCTTCTTTCAAAGCCTTTTTTTCCTGAAAAGACAATAGAATGTCCATAAATATCATATGAAGGAATAGCACCCTACTAAAGACCATGCACCAGTACGAGCCAATAAAACAGAAATTTATCATCTGATACGAGATATTCCACAAAAATATCCAACTTCAAAGTCTAACTTCAATGGATGGTATGCATCCAATGGAAATTTTGTTCGCATTACCAAGCAGACAAATTTCCATGCCAATCAAGGTGATAATTTTTTATGTACCCTGTAAAGGAATGTATTGAACAGGTATTACAAAACCGAAGTGGACAGTACGCAACATTTTTGTCTACTTTTGTACCATTCTCTCTTACCACTTGAATGGGGCTAGGTGGCACACAAGATTGTGCACATAAATACTACTTTGGTCCAGGTAGCAGAGGTCAACTTGCCACCGGGAACAATTCCTCAAATTGAAAAATTCTTGTCATTTCTACAACGGTAAAAAACAGAATAACTGTACCCAAAATTCCAAATATTGGCAAGAGAACGTTGAATCAAAAGTAATAGTCATAGTCTTATGCCAATAAAAAATAATCAGCAAGCACACACTATTTCTATGCTTTCCCGCAATATTTTCCACAATACCAAGGTAGAGATGATTATTCTGCCAATGAATTAAAATGAACTCATCAGTCTTGTTGTGGAGAAGTATACTTACTGCGGAAGTCATCTGCTTTTTCTTTTCCTTCTCCTTTAGATGCCATTCATAGATTGGCGTAAAGTCACACAACTCAAACTGCTTAATGACATGATTCGGACCAAGTATCGTTCTCCAATCCTTCATGAAGTTATCAATGAAGGTCTTTTTCGTGGCATATTCTGTGTCCTTCATCACTGCAAACATTGTTGCAACCTAGGTAGCAGAAAAATTTGAAACAAAAGTTAGGTAAAAAGAATAATCAACAGAATATGAAAGGAAGTAGAATAATCAACAGATAAATTTTATATCAGCAACAACAGAAAGGAGCACTAAGAACGTGACTGAGAACCAATGATCTAGAGAATGACTAAAAATCCACCAAAATCACCTCTTCCTGTTCAGGAGACAAATCGACTGGCTTTCCATTATACAGCATCTTAACACCATGAGGTTTGTAGGGTGGAGGAAAGATAACACCATTGTGCTCAAGGGTTGTCCACTTCTGACCCTCTCCAGATCCAGGTGGCATCTTGAATGACTTAGATACCTTGGAATTCTTCATTGTCTTCTTTGTCACCTTTCCGTTCTTAAATGACGTGGCCTTGACCTTTGTTATGACTTTCTTTGCGGAGGATTGCTTCTCCTTGGAGACCATATTCTTAGTTCTCTGTGCAATTGGAATGTGATCATCGTCATCATCATCAGCCTTCACCTCCTTCACAGAAACCTCACGCTTAACTTTTGCAGCGCTGCTGTCCAAAAGTTTTGGTTTCTTATTTGATGATTGACTGGGTTTAACAGCATTACCGAGGGGCCTCTTGTTAGACCCGTTCTGCTGAAACCTAGAGGCCAAAGGTTTCTCCTCGTCAGAGTCATCTGCCACTCGGGATGGCTTTGACTGAAACCTTGACATTAACGGCTTTTCATCTTCGGAATCGTCAGCCTCTTCCTTGATGTCTGCTTTTGACTTCTGAGAAACAGGCGTTGCGACTGCTGACGGATTTCGAACAACTTTCGCATTCGTACCACTACATTTTTGACCTCCAGAAGAAGTTCCAGTAACTCTGAAGCTCAATGGCTTTTCATCTTCTGAATCATCCGAATCTTTGGCTTCACCACGGGGCTTGTTTAATGTTGTGCTTTTCTGAGATGCGTTAAGATTTGAAGAAAGTCTGATACTTAATGGCTTATCATCATCTGAGTCCTCAGAATCCGGAGCACCACCATTAAGGCTGTTTGCACCATTGCTTGGTGGTGTTTTCAACTGACTGTGTGAAGCGACCCTGTTGCTTGTACTTGGCGCACTAGTCCTTCCAGATATGGAGTTTGAAGTTGAGGCAGCCTCCCTTTTGTCACCAGGAGCGCTTCGATCAGAAGCAGGCTTCGCTGAAGGCCTGTCAGATTTTTGAGACGGCTGCTTCTTCAGTGCAGAGTTTAGTTGGTTCTGCTTGGACGTGGCGCTGGTCCTCTTGAAAATGATAGGCCGATCGTCTTCATCGTCATCATCAGATAAATTCTTGAAAACGGAGTCATGAACTGCCATATTATTCCCTGACTTGTCTCGGCATGTAGGTAGCAGTTAGCTCTGCAATCGACCACGGTACATGAGAAAGATAAGCCGATCGGAGTAAATATTACCCACTCTTCAAAGGAAATAAATCTGAAGAAAACGAAATGAATGCAGAATACATCCCATGGAGTGTGATAAAATCACCGTTCAGACAAGGAGCGAGTCACGGAGAAAACGAAAACAAACTAACTGAAGACATTCAGATGGAGCAGGCTCAAATATCACGAAAAACAGGCCAAGCGAATGAAGGAAATAGAAGAGCTCCCAAACCCTCCGCAATTAGGGTTCCCGAGAGAGCCCAAAAAGCACGGACAGAGGAAAAAGAGGGTCACCCCCCTCCCCCTCCCACGCTTAGGGTTTTCAACGTGCCCCACGAAGCACACCGATCGCCGGCGAAGGAAGCCATAAATTCAAAGAAGATTTCCCGATTTTTTTTTCCTACCCACCAATCCGAGCTTCCTCTGCTACTCTCTTCCTCTTCCCCCGCCCGTCCGCAGCTCCTCAGCCCCTTCTCTCTCTCTCCCTCCTCTCTCTCTCTGGTTTTGCCGCAAGCCGAGAGCCCCAGACAGGATGGCAAAGTACAGTACAGCCCTCGTGCTTTGGTTAAAACTATTTATACCCCCCTCCTCAATGAGTAATGACTATAATACCCCTACGGTATTTTTCTTCCATATTATTGGACGGAAAAGGCAACGGATAACTGAAAACGATCCACTGACCAGGAGCCGATCCCGGGCCCTCCCATGATCGGGCGGTCAGCGTCCAAACTTCTCCGTCTTGATCCATTTCAGGCCGTCCGATTCGAATTCGCTGCCTGTGTCGGTAATGATCTTCATCCGTCGAGCCCAGTGTAACTAACCGCAGCCCAAGCTGGAAATTTTGGATCCGATAAGGTGAGCAGCTTACCCCTTCATTCACTGATGGGCACGTGGCAGTGAACCCTCTCCCCACCCACTAATTATAAGACTTAATTAGGTCCACGCCATCGCTAGCCACTATAAATTATATATTTAACTCCCCCCCACATTATATTCTGATATAAGTTTGTATCAGAATATACTGTAAATATATTTAAATTAATCGAAAAATTTTCAAAAGAAGTCTAACTTACCTATTATACCCTAATAGCTCTTTCTCCCTCTCTTCTCTCTCCGTTATATTATGTTATCATTTTATAATCAAACTATAATTAATTTAAAATGAAAATTTCATGAAGATGAGTTACTTACCTAGTAGAAAGAAATCCTAGTAGCTCTCTCTCTCTCTCTCTCTCTCTCTCTCCTTAATATTCTGATACCAGTACAGAAATCCAGCTAGTTAATTCTCAATGAAAATTCCATGAAGAAGACCACAAAAAAGAAACCCTAATTACTCTCTCTCTCTCTCTCTATCGCTCCGGGGTATGCCACCAATCAAGCACCGCCAAGCCACTCCATTTGGCCCCACCCACCAACTCTGCCGTCCCCTTCACACCCCCTACAAAGTAGAGTTGGATGTCCCCGCCTTGTCCCTTCTGGGAACTGTCCAATACCTTAAGAAAAACCCTAATAAACCCTACACATATATGCATGCATCTATCATCCCCAAATTAAAAAAAATTAACGGTGGTACGCAAACTTGGAGGGCGGGGGCCGGACAAAAAGTGAGATCCATTCAAGACGACGATGAATAGCTCTAGTTCATTGAATGAGACTAAGTTATCCATTAAATATAAACCCTAATCTCTTTCTTTCTTTCTCTCTCTCTCTCTCTCTCTCTCTATCTATTTGGTGGGGCACCATACACACTTCGCAGGGGGGGACAGACCAAAAAGTCGGATCCATTGAAGGTGACGATGAACAACCACGCGAGCTCCGACAAAATGGGCCGAGAAAGCCAACAAAAACCGAGAAGGCTGGGCATCGTCACTCGTCCAGCCAGCCACCAGATGAGCCGCGTGGGGGCGGCCGGGGCAGGCCACCGTGCCAGGGGGCGGACGATGCCGCCCAACTGCGCTCGGTATTGCACAGCCCCTCCCGGCGCGCGGCCGCCTGCAGCCGCTCGTACGATGGATCTGCGCCCGACGCGCTGCCGGCAGCGTGGTGACGGCCCAACTCTTCACCGTAGGCCCATCTGCCGCCGCCGCTCGCCGGCTGGCCATGGTATAAACCTGACGGGCCGGCCGTTGCCGCGCAGCTAGGCACTGATGGCGCCCCACCATGCCCGGCATGGCCCAGCCCCTCGCGACGTGGGGCCGCCGGCAGCCGCTCGTAAGACGGACCTTCATCTGGCACGCCGCCGCCGTGTTGATGGGTGAGCTCCTCGCCGTAGTTCAAGCTAGTGCAGCCACGGCCTTCACCGCTCGTCGGCCGCTCATGGTAGAAGCTTGACGGGCCTGCCATTGCAGCAGCCGCCGGCAGATCATCGCCGTAGCCCCATCTGCCTCCGGTACTGCCGCTCGACGGCTGGTCATGGCAGAAGCTTGAGGGACCGGCCATTGCCGCCCTGCTAGGCACTAAAGGCGCCGCGCCATGCCCGGCATAACCCTGTCCGCCGTGGCGTGCGGGCGCCGCCGCAGCAGGCGCCAGCAGCTCCTCGTCGTAGGCGCCTCTGCCGCTGCAGCTCGTCAGTCGGTCATGGTAGAAGCTTGATGGACCAGCCGTAGCCACCCCGCTAGGCACCGATCGCGCCGCACCATGCTCAGCATAGCCCAGGACCTCGCGGGGTGCGTGCGCCGGCAGCTCCTCCCTGTAGACCCATCTGCCGCCACCGCTCGCCGGCCGGTCATTGCAGAAGCTTGAGGGGCCAACCGACAAGGCGGCCGCCTTTGCAGCTGGTGCCCGCAGCTCCTCACCGTAGGCCCATCTGCTGCCGCCGCTCGTCGGCTGGTGATGGTATAAGCTTGAGGGGTAGGTTGCATCTTCCATCCAGGTGGGTCTTCCAGAAGAGTGATGCTGGTGATCTGTTTGACTAGGAGAGATGTCCATGTCGGAGGCGTCTTTGTCTCCGGCGAGCGGCGGCTCCGTCACCGCCGCCGCCATCTCCTCATCTGGTCTCCTCCTCTTCCTAGGATTCTCTGTGGGGATCTCGAGATTGGGCTTCTCGGGCCCGCGTTGGGAGTGGCCGCGTTCAGCGGCGATGGCCCTGTGAGTGGCCGTCCAGTCGGAGCGGCTCCAGAGGGAAAGCAAAGGAGCTCTCACATTCCACTGCTCCATCAGCTTATCTTTCACGTCAACCGATCCGGGCAAGTAGAAAGACTGAACATATGGACGCCAACAGTCTTTCAATATGACCAACGAAAGATATTACTGACATGAACGTGAGTGAATGCGGGTCATCATGAAAGTCATACCTTTCCTGAAAGGGAACTCTTGTCCTCCCAAATCAGATCATACGGCACCGATTTTCTATCTAGCCTGGTGTAAATGATCGGCACGCGTCAATAAAAAGAATCTATTTGACACCCAAAATAAGAAAAGAGGGGGGGAGAACAAGGTAACCGTTCAGTCTCCCTTGGGACGATGAGAATGACGAGCTTAGGCTTGAACTCCAGGGCCTTGTCTATGAACTTGTTAGCCAGGGCAGCTCTGACGCCAAAAGGAGGGTTAAGCCCCATGATCTGTTTCAAAATAGAGATTTCTGAATGACCTGTTCAATGTGAAGCTTGGTCCTGATTTTTTTTTTTTTTTTAAATTAAGAGCATCCTAGTACCAGTTGAGATCCTGAGGGCAGCTCTCTAGGGTGTACTGTCATCCAGTCTCTCTTTTCAAAGTTAAAATCATTCTGCAGGAAGAAACCAAATTCCGCCCAATGAAGTTATGCTATCTCCCAAGCACTGACTATTTTGTAGACAGCGAAGACCCAAGTAAAATCCACAGACTGGTGAAAGAGCTAGAATCATCATGTAAGTTAAGGGGAAATTGAGTGGGTGGGTGAAGATACCTTTGGTTGAAAGAGATCGTAGTTCTTAAACAGGCATTTCTTCCCAGTTGATTTGAGCTTCTCTCTCATCAGCAGGCTGAAGTCATTTGCTCCACAGCAGAAGTCAACGATCTGTCAAGCCACTTGCTCATTAGGAATTTCCAAAAATATGTAGTGTTCACTATCTACCAGTTTTAAAATTACGGCGATCTGAAAATCATCTTGTCTACCATCATCAGTCCTGCCGTATCCCAGAATAAAGATCAGCTTATAGTCAACGGAGATCTCAAGGACACGGGCAGGCTTTACAGAAGGCATTCAATCCGAAATCCCATTTCCAGCTGATACGGTATTAGTTGTAGCCTCAATGCAGCTGGGTTTGTGAGGACTAGCCCAAATATAGATGGTGAGATTGTCCTGGCTGTCCGAGTGGACCAGCTAGAATCCAACCTCCGATACTTGGATAAACGGGGCAAATCAGCACTGATATCCGATCTGAATATAGGTGATGTGTTACTATTAATTAATGCTATTGGGTTTCAATATTTTGTTACACATTATCCCTTAACTGTTAAGCTAATTTCACAGATATTTGGATTTTGGGCCTACAAAAAAAGAGGTTTATGAAGCACGACTTTTCGAGGTAAGATGGACCAATTACCAAGGGAAGTACTGTAGCAAGCATGTACTTCCACCTCTCCCAATGAAGTTGACCTTCATATAGATTCCATATTAATGACCAGGTGATCACATAAAAATAATAAAAAGGTATAAAATCGATGAGACATGTCCTAGACCTTCCGTGGATCCATAAATACCGAGGAAGCTAATCTTTGCAATAAGCCCAAGAAAGCAATGGATGAGCAAAATGGAGAGTACTTTTAAGAAGAGGTCAATATTTACCATGTCACCGCTCTGTACATACCAATGTAGCCTCTCAACAATCTGCACGAAAATGGTGCATCTGATGAGAAACAGGGGCTTGGGATTAAATAATGGGATGAGAAAATAATCCTACACGAAGCAATATGAAGATTTAAATTCTTAAGTAAAACAATATGAGTGGGAAGTGGGGCAGTCGTTTCTGCAATCTGACCCTCAGAGGGAGAGTGGAAATGAACCATCTGTGAGCTCTGGACGCCAACTCATCATTGAGTTAATTCATTGCCTGGCCAGTCACATAGTAGATCTGGGTTTTACCACATCTACATGTCATAGCATGGCTTGTCTATTTAACAAGTGGGACAGACAAAGGCAGAGCAATAATAGAAGAATAAGGGTCAGCAGCGCGTTTCCCTTCTAGGAATACAAATTAATAACTAAAAGAAAAAATGAAACACAAAATGACATTTTTGAAAACGGTGATTCATATGCATACCTCCTTCAGTTTGTCCACTTTTGTAAAATGACGACCATAAGATGTGTAGCGCATGCCATGGAGGAAAGGTGCGAGGTAGACCCTAAATTTTTTCTGGACCACGTTGAAAACAATACGAACATATATAAAACCTCCATTCACATGGCATTCATTACAATTTATAGTTAACACTAATGACATGCACAGAGAGATGAATATAATGAGAAAAGTGTGAAATAAAGGTATGATGGTCGTTATTTTACAGCAGCGTCTAGGCAAAATAGGGCATTTAAAAGCAATTTATTTTGTTAGGATTTCACAAGTACAACAAAATAATGTTTTCCCCTTCAAATCAAATAATTAGTCTTTTTGGGCTAATAGATATCATCTTTCTTAAGATTTTGTCTCTGGTTATGAAAACACTTTTTTATTAGATATCGTATCCAAAACTTATTTGACTCTCCGCTGTACACATTTCTGTCCAGTAAAATATCATACCATCCAGACCATTCCTGAAGATGCTCGATTATATGATTTTTCAATATTTAACTCTTATTTCCTTGGGACCTCATTTCTTCCTCCCAACCCATAAGTACACTAGGTCTGAGTTGATGCAAGTGGTGTCCGATGAGCATCTATGTTCTACTGGATAATTACCTGGAATGTGATGGATGATGATAGTGATGATGAGATTAGCGTGCACTCTTAGTAATTATCTCTAGAATGTATAATAACTCGCTGACCTAGTGGGCTCCAACGGGTTTTCCCTTGGAGTTATGGTGGCCGGTAGAAAAACTGATGCATATCCCGTCCCAATAAGCTACCCCTTTCGTCAACACCAGCACCCAAAAAGTTCATAGAAAAGAGGGACCCGGGGGGGCGAGGTTGACCTTCCAGGAAGCCAAGTTGGTCTAAGATTTTACCCAGTCACCTTAAAACTCATACATTACTTTCCGAATAGACAAGACGTCTACAGCGAACGGGATAAAACTACAAATGAATACTGCGCGAAAAAACCGAATGGCATAATCAGATAGCACTAAACATATGTCATTTGCTGTAAAGCATAAGATATCTGATATTAAGAAGTTCCAGTAAATTATCTGGCATGCTCGTAGCATTAAAAAGAATGCCCATCAGACTGTGCACATAAACTATTCAAATCTCATACTGGAGCAGAAAACACAGGAAAAACAATCTGAGGTACCTTCCACCTGAGTATCTGTTTGAGAATATCAGGTCCGCAGACAGCTTTGGCATCCTCGATGCTGCAGCCATTTTCTAACTTCTGCAGAGCTGCTTGAATAGCCTACAATATGTTAAAATGCACAGAAAATTAAGGAAATCGATATTCCTTAGAGATAGATCGTAGATCAACATATCGCTTGAAGGATAGACAACCTCAATCGCACCCTCAACCTTTCCCTGTGTTATGTTCTTATCGATATATCTTGCATTGTACGTATGAGTAGTCAGCATACTTTTATTTTTCAAGAACTTTTCTATTGTCAATGACGTGGAAGATGCTTTATTTACCAAACGCATGATTCTGCATAAGAAGCTCATCAGTCAAAACAACAAGTTCAATCATTGCTTGATATGCGATGAAAAAAATGAAGTCCAGAAACAATCAGCTAACAGTTGTTTTTCCAGAAATGGCAGAGAAGATAAACGTGCGTACCTCATTTTGGCTTCACTTTGTGCTAGAGTAGTTGCGCTCTTTAACTTCTTTCTGGGGGGTGGGACACCGGATTTATCTTCCTTCTCAGATTTAAAGGTGTTCAAATTGTTACTGATCTCAGAAGAACATGTCTTGTCATCCCTCACAGGAATATTTCTCTCTGGAACAGGTCCCCTCTTTCTGCTACCTTCTGACAAAGTTCTCGACATATCAGGAAACGGCAATTCCTTACTATAGCCATGACCTGGCCCTGAGGAAATGCCGTCTCTTGCTTCCAAATTGGATGACACCCTTGTGACTGTTTCTGTCAACTTGGAAAATCTTTCTCTGGGCAAACCTTCAGCCCTTTTTTTCGCTGGAATTTTAACTGTGCTTGAATCTGAAAGGTATTTCATTCTCTTCTCAACATTTCTAGGGAATATAATATGGTTTCGGACTGGTGTTAAGATATTCTCATCAATCTGGTGATTCCTGACAAAGTGATGGAAAAAGTGCATGTGAGGAATAGTAAAACAAAACAAAATCCACAAAAACTTGAGGTCAGCACATGATACACGTTAAACATTTACAAGCAGTATATCAAGATCCGGTTCGGAATTAGGCCATCCCAAGCCCTCTGTTTGATGCCTTCTTCTGGAATATCCTCAAGTGAAATTTTCCTGCATGTGATTTAAATCATATGTTAAGGATGAAATAAAGACGAGCCAATGCAAACCATTGTAAGGAATTTTATGAAGAAAATACCTAGGTAAGCATTTTCTGTGATAAGACTTTGGACAACGTCTACACATGGCAAATTGTAACTCCTCAACGTTTTTATTTTCACCTTGATTGCAAACTATACACTTATGAACAGAGCAGGTAAATGATTCCCCAGAAGCGATCTTTTTCTCCAGTTCAGTTGCTTTAACTTTGCTGTCTGGATGAATTAGACTTGCGGCACAATGAGGATGATAGTAGTGGCCACAAGAAGCAGATATACAACGAAAAACCTGAAAGATGTGAAACTAAGGTCACATTATATTCTTTAATTTCTTTTCCAGCATACCAGTAGGAATAGGACAATGTGAAGAAGTACACTCATGTTGAAACAGGGAATCATGCATGAGGAAAAAATAGAACAGTTAAAGAGATCCCTAAACATAGGGGTGAAATGAAACGAAAATGGAGGTAAACCAGGTAAGATGCACAATTCTAGGAAAAAAGAAAAAATAAAGAGAAGTTAAATTACTGAAATAAAAAGGCGAAAGATTTTGTCACATGGGTCAAACCTCCGGATCAGACGTTTTATCAGAATTGCCCAGTTTCCCACAAGCAAAACATTGATGCTTCTTATGTAAACAATTTGGACAAAAGAAATTCTGAATATCCTGCATTTTGAAAAGAAAGAAGTTAAAAGATGCTGACAACCGAATAAAACGAAATACAAGCCCCAAAAGAGGTATATTGAGTCTTACGTGCACTTGTGCTCTGGTGTAGTTTAGAGTCTCGCAGTGTGACTCGACACCTGCGTCTCTGGTAGCATGAAAGGATCTAAGACACTTTCCTTCACAACTGCATTAAAAAATAGTAACTCATAATTTACGATTCCATACAATCAGGCATTTGTAATGGGTTAATGACTATCCCTCGAATATCTGGGAAATATTTCTAAAGGATAATACAGGGCTAAATATATTATTTCGGTCTTATCTCTGACCATCTATTTGCCTGAAATACTAAAACTTTTAATAGATCCTTTTGCCAGCGTCCTAATCATTTTCTTCCTTCAAAGCAACAAATAATGAAAAATCCAACCTTCTGCGGATTATAGGGAAGACTCCATTTTATAATATTTCAATCACAATCGCAAGAAAACCTCGGCCTATTTGGAACAGCCTAACCTTGTTCAGGGTTCCAATGACTCAAATCTCCTCCATACGTAGAACAAAGAGTCACCAAGATGAAAGAACAAGAGAGCCACAACATGATGCAGAATTATACGGAAGACATCAGATCATCATACAGGCTTACTCTAAAATCATATGCCAAAATTTGGAACAGAGATGGGCAAACTCAAAGACATAAAGAGGCTGGAATATTTCTCACAGGGAATGCGTGAACAATTACTAATTGTAAAACAAGAACAATACATACCACAAAACTTCACCCCCATTATCACAGATCGCACAAACAGTGTCGAAACAGTCATCTACATCATCGTTCTCAGCATCCTCATCATAACTGACAATATCACCATTATTAAGATACCTGCACAATAACTGCTTACGCAAATTATTGCAGTATTAGAGAAAAAAGGTAAAGTAAATTCTAAGATAGAAGAAACAGTATTCATTCCTACTAATGTATTAGGGACAATATAATGAAGGAGGTATTCATGATATTGTCAATATTGCCAGGGCAGCAGATCAGTTCGTGGCTGAAGAAAAGTTCTGATAATCTATCTTTCAATTCCATGATCTAGGACGAATTCCACTACATTTACAAGTGTTCCTCCCATTGAGAAGTTACTGGGCATTTCCACAAGCTGCTTGTATCACGTTAATGGAATCGAGAAAGCTTTGTTTGAAGATTGTGAATGTAACCTGATGAAGTATTAACCATTACTTGCAAAAGAGCCTCGGGAAAGTCTTCCCGTTTAATGCTAGGAACAAAAAGATGGAGTCCAAACCACCTCTAAAACCGTAGTTGTGCAAGCCTGAAACTTACATCTGTATCCATACATTTAGGAACTCAAATGAACTAAAAAATGACTAAGCTTTTGGCATTTATCCTCCTCTCCCTTCAACAAATGCACTATGGTCTGATGGTATCCACAAATAACTAGCTTCCTGAAGGAAATAACAAAGTAACCCAAGGAATTAAACAGGAGAGCAATCCCTAGAAATTAAAGAGGTCTGATCTTTTTCTGTGAAAAATCTACTTCCCTCTTGCAGCAGAATTCAGAGCTTTGATAACAGACTTTTCTTGGATAATCATAAGTTTATGTCAAAAATGTTTGTGGAGAACATTCATGCAAGCCATAACAAGTTTGTTCCATTATTCCGCCACAGTGAAAGGATTTCTGCACACATTTTTAAGACCATCATTATCCCGCTACACTCCTTAGTTATTGTGAATGAAATGAGGTGACACATCCTCTTGTTGATCACTCGTACAAGTGAGAAACATGAACAAATATAACGATCCTCCTCTCCCGCAAAAGGAAAGTCTGTTACAGTTCTTTCGAGTAATACGTACATGTTACATGATCTTTACAATTAGATTTGAGCACTTTTAAGCAATTGGATTGATCATATTTTTCCAAAGAATTGCTCGTATCAGTCTTTGATGTAGAATAAAATTTCAAGTCCGCCCCAATAACAGAAAAGAAGGTATTATGAAATGTCGTTTTCTAGGAGAAGTAGAAGACTGTATTTATATATTCATTTTTTCACAAAAAGTATCACCTTTAATACTGACAAAAAAAAGTAAGTAAAGGCTTTTGGGAAACAGTCTGCAAACTGCATACTATTTCTTCCAGTAAGACTGAGTAGCTGACCAAATGTCAGGACAATTCTATGCAAGTTGAACGAATGGTGAAGTTATGCGAACCCGAAAAGCTTTCAAGATCTTAAGGGAATTATTAAGCAAGCTAAGACACACTTTGAAGCCATAGTAGAGAAAGCTGCCTTCGATATCCAGACACTGGACAATAAACATCTATAATTCTCGCTCTTAACGGAATTAGCAATGGAGGTAGTACCTGCGATCTTGATAATTTCTTGTCTCTGTCAACCATCATCTTTATGAATCCCAGGTGATTTAAAAGATCCTTCTTAGAGGCACTAACTTCAAAATGGCTGAACATTAAGGCAGTAAAAAAACATAACATGAGAGAATGGTGCACAGAAATAACATTGAGTAACATTAAGCACGAAGAAGGACATACCTGAAAATACTTTGCACATTTTCCCACAGAGATTTGTCTGATGAGGCTGGATTTCTCCTCAGGAACAGGAGGCACTGTAAAGTGACCAGGATATTTCTAATTGTACCTTCATAAGCTTTACGTGGTTTCACAAGCTTGAACCATCTTTTGTTCATTGAAAGCACACAGACTTCAGGACAGGCGCCCTGAATGTCCACTTTCCACCCCACTACTTGCCTAAAGATATTCCGGAGACCATCGTCAACCTTGCCGCGCAGGAATACCTGGCTCTTAGGGACGTCCAGGGTCCCATTATCAGGCCAGTGGATAGGCAAGGACGAGAAGCATATAGGCTTGTCCTTCTCGTCCACGAGGTAGTATTCTGTCACAGCTTCTGACACACGCGTCTCCGCACATCCTTCGTCTGAGCTCGTTTTCCTCTGTTCGGTAAAAATTGAACACCAAAAATTTGAGAGTTTTTACAGTCAAATGGTAGCACGAACAAGTATGCAGCGATATACCTTTCGGGAAAAGGAAAATTATCGCCTGCTCGGGGATAACTATAACGAGTTCAGGACCAATGAAAGAAAACAATGGTCTAATCTAAAGCCTGAACAATGCAACGGAGCACCCAATGAAAAAAAAAACGTAAGATCATCCCTACCGCCATCAGATGGACGACCGGCATACAACTTCCAAGAAAACCGCTCCCACGGACAGGGCAACCAAGGCCTTCCTGTCACGACCGACGACCATTCTTCCGGCTACTGCCTCATGGAGGAACATGCGGTCAGTTCTCACACGTCAACGCAACGCGGTCCTTCAAAAACCAATCCGGAGACGCATGCCCATGCCCCGCGCACTCCCATGGGATCACACACTGCAGACCATGAAACCCTAAAGGACGAGCAAGAACTGACGCAAGACGACGCTCAAAGCTGCATGGTTTCTTGACACTATCTACCCGTCATGCCTGAAAACTAGGTTTTCGAAGGCGATGCCGAGAGCATCTACCTCTCCCCGACGAAGGGGACGATGGCAGCCACCGCTGCTGCTGCCTCGAGAGCGCGAAATGGTTCAAGAAGTGACAATTTAAAGATTGACGAACATGCCCTCGGCCTCGAGTGCGCATCGATTTGCACTGCGCATCGGCGAGAAAAGGCTACCATTCGTTGAGATGTGCCAGCTGTCGGGTTTTTATTAGCGGATACTTACGATTACACGGCGGTTTCGAATACTCTTTCCTTTTGTAACTGCCGTCTCTGCTTCCCCCGCGGGGGTGTGGGAACGCGAAGGGGCCCGAAAGTGGGAGCGTCGGGTCTAGGAGAGCGTATTGATCGGACGGTCCAGGGAGGACCATCAGAAGGATCTAGTGATCTGACGGTCAAAAATTTTAGATGATCATGGATGGCAAAATCGTGAATAATAGTAATATCAGTGTCAGTTTTGAACAGTGTTTCAACAAGCCTCCCCCGGTATCTGAAGCGGATGACACAGGGATCCCCCCCCCCCGCCTGCCGCCGTTTCCTTCCCGCCGATTCTTCTGGCCGTCGCCGCCGGCGACGTTCTGAACGATGGAGGTCTCTGGTCAGCGGCAGTGGACGGTTGACCCCGACCTCGGAGTGCTGGATGTGGACCCCGACGAGGCGCTGCCGTCGATGCCGCTGAAGAAGGTCCCCGCCGGCGACATCTACGAGGCGGCTCGGGCGGGGGACGTTGACCGGCTAGCGTACCTGATCGAGTCCGGAGTCAACGTCAACGCGCGGGACAGGTGGGACTCGGTGGCGCTGTACTACGCCTGCCTGGCGGGGCACGCGGAGGCGGCGCGGATGCTCCTCCGTGCCGGAGCGATTTGCTCTGAGCGTACGTTTGACGGCGATCGGTGTCACTACGCAGCGCTCAATCTCCGGATCCGACGACTTCTCAAGGCCTTCGAGACGCGGCCGCCGCCGATGGGACCGCTGCAGGCGGCTCTGAGGGACACGTTCCTTGGGTGCCGGGCGAATAGAGCCTACCTGGAGCTGTGCGATGATGCTGGGATGGCAGGTCTGGCTGCACAAAGTTCAGATGTAAAAATCTGGTTTATTCCCTTTCCTAGTTGCATTCTACTTTCGCGCTTTCTTAGAACTCAATTCCAGATACTTGTCTGTCACGGCGATTGTAATACATTTTGTTCGACGTTGAGTGAGGGAAATCGTCGATTTGACCCCCTTATCAGAGTTTAACTCCCTCGGTCCCATTGAATGGTAAGATTGGTGAAGAGCCGAATCTGAAACTTCCCCAGACACTTACTAGCATTCATTGTCAGGCTATTTATCTGTCATATTGTAGTTTTATAACTAAAGTTGTTGTCAACTAAAAGGTCCATATTTTCACCTGATGAATTAGTAGGAAGAAAACCCCATCTTTCCTTGTCAGAGATTGAATTGTGTGTAAGACACTAGGAGTGACCTATCTCACTTCCATAAACGATTACAGCGTTTTTTAGAGGATGTTCTGAGTTACATCTTGAACAAGGCTGGTACTGTTTCACTGTCAGGCTTTGGCTCCATGCTTTCCTGTTCTGACATTCAAAATTTCTTAAGGCATTGTGTGGTTTTGATGTTGATCTTATAATACTTATGAACGGATCCTATGCTCGATAATGCAACCCTCAAGGATCCTCCAACTGAGTTCAGATTTCTGTAGCAATATATTACGTGTACATCAGGCAAATTTCAATGTCACCCATCGACAATGGCAATTTACCGGTTCGTGATGTTTACCCTCATCAAAGAGTTAATCAAGGGATTAATTTTGACAATAAAGAAATTTCTTTGGATATGTGCATGAAATAGATTTCCTAACAATCTCCAATCAACAATCTATGGTAGTGTGCCATCGTCCTTGCTTGCACTCGTCAATCTATGGCTGGTTGGATTGATTTTGGTATTTCAATGCTGCCCTATCAAACATCTGGATGATGCTATCATGTGAACCACGTAGAATTTTTTAGAGGATAGGCAGTGGGCTTGAAAAATACCATGTCAACCAAACAACTTAACATCGTACAACCAGGGAGTAAAAATGGTCCGGGGAATCTTTCAGTGACAGATCAAATTCAAAGGAAGATGCCCAAGGCACCTTAAATTTGGCAAATAAAAAAGTCAACCCGAAACCTGCTGTTCTCCTGCAAATCAACAAATTACAGACAATTCCTTCTGCATTGGAAGAAATGACTATAAAATATGAGGAAAGACACGAAGAAGAGGAGAAGAAAAATAAAAAAGAAAATCATAAAACGTGGAGAATGGGTTCATCTCGCTCTGGAGATTACTTATTCCTGTTTAATATAAATAATTATGCTAATGAAGATGATGGCTGAATAATAATATCGAAAAAATGTAAAAAAACGTAAGTTTACCGTTGTGCAGCTAATTGCCTTAATTGATAGAGAAGAACTTATCTCTACTGGGAGGCTCTGGAATATTTTGCCCAACCCAAGGTTTTGTAAATTGTGATATCTTGTTGCAGAGTTTATACGAGGACGCATCTTGAGACTAGAGAAAAAACTTTACAGCAGATTGACTTCATGAAGACCAAATTAATAAATTTGTTGTTGTCTTTTTGAAAACCATCTTTAGTGATAATGCCGACGACTTTCTTTTCATCTCTCGCTTCTGTGTACTTGATCTGATAGCTCTTCTAATCTTATATTTCTCCATCTTCTGTTCGTTTCGTTTGATTCAGAAGGAATTTTTTGAATATTTTTTGTTAAGCTATTGAATGATTATGTTCTGATAACCACTGATATGGGCAGGTTACCATGCATCAGATGATAGATCTGAGGGCTCCTTTCCTCCAGATGTGACATTCTTCGTTGGTGGCAGGCCACTTGAAGGCCATCGACTAATTTTGAGTTCTAGATCGCCATTTTTCAAGAGAAAATTTGAGACAGATTGGAAAGACCGTAATGAAGTAAGATTCGCAGCAGGAAAGTTGTCATACCCTGCCTTCTTCAGTCTCGCCCATTTCTTCTACTCTGATAGACTCGACATCGCAGTTGATGACATGGATGATCTCGTTCGCGTGTGCAAAGCTTGCAAGTGTGAGGAATTGCAGAAGGTCATTGAGACTGAACTGAGGCACCAGAAGAACGCAGATTACAAATCGTTGAGAGAAGTGGACAATTCTCAGAAAAGGTTCATACTTCAAGGGTCATCTCTCCCTGAGCAGGACAGGCTACCTTCTGCCATGTATCGTGCCCTACAGATCTCCCTTGCAAACTCAGACACAGAAGACATGAACCCTGATGAGACAGGCGAGATGCAGAGAAAGCAGCTCCATGAGGACCTTGCAGACGTATGTGTAAAAGTAGAAAAAAAGATCTTCCGCTGCCATCAAGTCATCTTAGCCTCTAGATCAGAGTACTTCAAAGCAAGATTATCACGCATGACAGGATTTCTTGAGGGAAAGGGGGAATTCTCTCTCACAGCTCTGCCGTTTCTCGAAGAGCACGGTCTGAGCACCGAGGCGTTTGAGAAAGTGATAGAATATATGTGAGCTTCCTCTTTTTGTCATGTTTCCTTTTTTAGTACTCATATTAACCATCTTTCTGAAATATATAGGTACACCGATGCTCTGAAGGAGGTTGACCCTGATCAGGTGCTAAACGTGCACGAAGCTGTTGCACTTTGTTTTTTTTTTTGGGTCCAATCATCATCAATGTGCTTGCTCATGGTTTAATCTCTGCATGATTAGGCTGAAGAATTGTTTGATGCTGCTTCAAGGTACCTTCTGTTTCCACTGAAGCGCGCTGTGGCTGATGCGCTGTTGCCACATTTAGAGCTGGCTTCACCCGCAGAACTCTGCCACTGGCTTATATTATCAGACATGTATGGTACCCTTATGTCCGCTATGCATCTTGCATTACTTCCCGGGATTTTACAGAGTTGACTTCCTTTTGCTAGCAATTAATTCACTGCCCACCGTTGACTTTCTCTCTTTAATTTTTTCTTCACCTTTTAGTTTTGCAGTCATCTCCATCGCCATTTATTTTTTTTAATCTTCTACGGACATTTGATATTTTTAATTTTAATAAAATATTTCACATTTGCACAACCCATGGGAGGATCTGTATATTTTATATATGAAGAAAATGATGGATAAAAACCAGAGCTTGACTGGATTGTGCTGAGTGGGGGTGACTGAGCCTTGTTTTCTTTCCATATTTGGGCCTAATAACAAGCCCAGAAGGATATACCCATTTTTATTAGCCACATGGCTGTCCCACAATCACCCACGTGGCACTCTCCGCCTGATACAGCTTATCCCCTCCATCAGCTCCTCCTACGATTTCCAGGGACCTGTTCTTTCAGACTTGGTTATGGAGTTCCTGCATCACCCTAACGTGGTCCAACGTCATCCTCAGGTATGGGGTCTTGAAGATGAGGGAGTACTGTCTGGACACCATCGCCTGCAACTTTGAGACCTTTGCGGACACCCGGGCATTCAGGGCGCTCCTCCTCACCCTCCCGCCGCCATCGGGGGACTCCTCCCTGCGGACCACACTCCCCAGCGCCCCCGGCTCGGTGGTCAACTCTGGCGAGGGGAACATCCTCGACGACCTGCGCGAGAAATGGTTGGAGGCTGAGGCCGCTGACCTCGACCAGCGGGACGAGAGCGCCGCCCTGTTTGACCGCCGGCTGGCGGCGCTCCTCCTCATGGCCACTCAGGAAGCTCAAGAGGCCCCGGATGATGATG
Source organism: Spirodela polyrhiza (assembly GCA_024713555.1). Lineage (NCBI taxonomy): Eukaryota > Viridiplantae > Streptophyta > Magnoliopsida > Alismatales > Araceae > Spirodela > Spirodela polyrhiza. Next base: position 1,964,406 of record CM046545.1, on the reverse strand, counting down.
ATGGTGATGACTGAACCGCATATAATGGTGGTCATGTTCTACTGGTCAACCCCAACGAACGAGGTGATTCCATGATCTGGATTCTTTTCCTCTTCTGCTCATTTTAGGAGGGGTCGAGTTTCTCTCGGATTTGACTTTTTTGTTATTCAGGTAAAGTCAACGTATGTTTTGAAGGTCAACTAACTGTTTGGTTCTGGATTCGCCCACGGTAATTCCATGATCTGAATTCTTCTCCTCTGCTGCTCATTTTAGGAGGGATGAAAATTCTCTCGGATTTGACTTTTTGACATTCAGGTAAAGTCAACGACTCTAGGAGTGTCAAAAACCTGTTTGACTCCGGGCTTCAGCTGTGGTAATAATTCTATGATTTGAATTATTTACCTCCACTGCCATTTTAAGGGCTCATCCAGTTTGTAGGCACTCTCTCAGATTTGACTTTTTGATATTCAGGTAAAGTCAATGGATGGGTTTTAATGAGTGTCAACTAGTTGTTTGACTGTGGACTTCAGCCATGGTGAGTTGTTTCCCTGGCGAGATCGGGGTGGATTAAGGTGGTATAATGTTTGAAATCCGCAAATTTGTTGAAAATATTAATTAACTTTTTGCCATGGGAGGCGTATAATCCATGTAATATTTGCTAATAATCTTTCCTAATTTAGCAATATTATTCCGCAAGCCCATATAATAATATTCAGTAGTATTATTATTCCATATATTTCTCTTAATATTTCTCATTCCTAATTTAGTTTACTGTAGATGACGATTTCGATGGGACAGGGGGTCAAGTGGGGTCTTACTACGCGACAGAATCCGAGAGTTGCAGATTGCCACGTAGGATATCCACGTGGCATGGATATCGAAAAAATTAGTCAGCGGCGTCGGCGCTACCGGCCAGAAAGTACGCTCACTTTGGGGTGAGAATACCGCCCGCTCCCATGCTGGGGCGAGGAGGTGACCGGAAGTGGTGCAGGGCGTAATTATCGAATTATCTGAGCTGTTGCGTCAAGCTCTCTGCGCCGCCTCCCCGGCCCATTATTTAATAGAAAGAAAGCTACCGATGATGGACCCCATTCTCGCAAGTATCCAAAGGGGGAGGAGAGAGAAACAGGTTCAGAGAGAGAGACAGAGACGGAGGTCCAGAGCGAGAGAAGGAGAGGGGAGGAGAGAGATAGAGAGAGGGAGAGTCAGGCAGAGAGAGAGAGGGAGAGAGAGAGAGGGGGAAGGGAGAGCGAAGGTGGGTTGGTTTGATTTTATCGTTTTCCCTCCTCTGCAAGGTTCCCGTTCTTCCCGCCGTGGGAATTTTTTTGACGGACGTTGGTGGGCAGCGATGGTGTCGGACCAGGAGATAGCGAGCTGCGTGGAGTCCCTGCTCCGGCAGTCGGGCCCCGGCGGTGCGGTGACCTCCGTCAACGTCAACAGCGTGGTCCAGCAGCTGGAAGCGAAATTAGGGTTTGACCTCTCCCACAAGGCGGGCTTCATCCGGGATCAGATCAACCTGCTGCTACGGCCGGCATTGCCGGCCCCTTTCAAGGATAATCGCCTCGCCGTCAACCAGCAGCAGCAGCAGCATATCCAGCAGCAGTTCCTCGGCGGACAGCCCCACCAACTTCTCCAGCACCACCAGTTTCCTCCTTCCCCATTTACTCACCTCTCTCCGCAGGACGAGCTCACCTTTCGTAGCGCCCCCTCGGCGGCCATGCAGTCTCACCAACTGCTCCAGCAGCAGCCGGGACAGGTGCAGGCGCAGCCGCATCCCGTGACCGGTGTGGCGTCGATTGCGAAGCAAGAAGTGCATTTTGCCTCCGGCAACTTGGCGCCTACTGCGGCGAAAGAAAGGTGCTTTCGTTATACGCCACCTCGTGAAATAGGTTTCCGTTCGCCAGAACTGTCTCCTATTATAAATCTTGGATGCTAAAGTTATGCTCGTTCCCTTGCTCTGTTGGAGACTTGGGGTCTATTTTACATGGTCTACGTTTTGACTTTGGAGTCTTCTGTCACACGGTCGATCCTATGTTTTGCTTTACACATCGTCACAGTTTGCAAATCAGATAAGGACATCTGGAGAACCATACTGCAGATTTCTTTCGTAGTATTACCTCAGATTCAGGGAGAAAGCACGCTGAAATTCATGTAATAATTTACTGGGTCTGAGTATTGTGGAGCTTATCCTCTGTCAAGTGCCATTTCTTTATCGGTGTCAACAAATGGGCAAATGATGTTGAAGCTGTATACGAAGAGACGGGGTTGTGTATTACTGGACTTATTTATGGAAAGGGCCTGAAATTTCAGACTTTTTCCCCCGTTGCAAAGTGATGATGATTGATATCACTGATTATTGATGATTCAGACCTTAAATTCCTGATAAATTTGGAAGTTTCTCGCTCTTGTATCCTCAAATAATTATATAGGAGTTTAATGTTGTACCTTGTAGTCAAATCGGCGTTGAAAATGCTGTCGACTAGAGGCACATTTAGAAGGACATGAAACTTGATCGTGGTCCTCTTGTTCTGCCTAATGGCGGGCTTCTACTCTTTTAGCATGATGCTAGACACAGAAAAGTTATTGCTGACATAGAGTGGTACTCATTCCCCTGAACTTATCAATTATGCACGTGCCCACGATTCCCAATTCTGTATATTCTGACGAGTCAGCCCCAGGTTCAAAGCCGTTATCGGTGTCTACTAAATCTCTAAAATCTGGAAATCTTTTTATTCTCTATAGGTGTCATTTACATGTTTAGTTCATCAAGAGTAAAACAGAGACAATTGCATATCTGCAGCATTTAATAGGGAGGCCTTGGATATCCAGCCATAAAATAATCTTCTACCACACTTCAATAATGCTTCATCCTAACAGACGTGATTATAGTCTTCCCAGGCACCGCACACACAATTGTCAATGTGATGCATATAATCCGAATTCTATGACTTCTATACTTTTCATGTGGATTGAACTTTCCCATATTAAATTTTTCCTTGTAAAGACTATTCAGAAGGGAATATTAATGATTCGATGGAGTGCACTTCTCTTAAAGTATTTGAACGCTATAGAATCAGTTTAAAATTTAATTAGATACTTTTTAGCATTTTATCAGGCGAGAGAATAATTTATTTGATATAATTACATGCATTCATTAAAAGATTTATTTTCACTCCAATTTTTGTTTCAGTGATTGATTGACTGATAAGCTGATTATTTCTAGCATGAAATATGGTACATTTTTAGAATTCACCCGGCAATTGTTATTTTCAATTGGATTAGCTTTCAGAATACTGACCTCTTGTGCCTGTGGGGTTAATATATGTTCATTTCGTAGTTTTAAGAGTATATATTCGTATCAAAGTCATCCTGCATGTTCATCTGTCTTTTTCATTGCATTCAAACTTGAATGACAAAAGGGTTTTATCATATCATGGCTATTCGTTGAGAAAAAAAATACTGTTGGATATGCAAATTAAGTTCATAGTAATTTTAAATTTTATTGGGTTGCTTTCCGTTTACAAGACTAGTTCTCCTTTGTGGTACGTATTTTCTGGACATTGCCCTAGATGGTATGCTTCTCGTCTGTTTATAGTTGTACTTAGCCTAGATCTTCATTTGTACCCTTAGGTTTTGTATTTTGTTCACATTTTCCTAGTTTCATGAGTTCTATTCTCAGTGGTTCATTTTTTTCCGTCTCAACATCACGATTTTCCTGCGACTGTCTTTCCTTATTTCGGTGTTTCTCCAATATTTCCTGGATTGTCATTTCTCCATCGATTTTGTATCTTAATCTACTGCTTTTCATATCTTACATTTCTCTCACTAAATCTTCCTTTATAGTTCTATTTTTTTTGCCAATCTGAAAAGGAAAATAGCTAATTTTGATTGATAATTGAGATATTTGTTGTATAAGTTTCAGAATATTATTGGAGAATTAAGTTTCCCCCAACAAGGTTTTTATTTTGAATAATTTTCATATTTATCTTTCTTGCTCAAGATGTCTCCTTTCCTATTTATTGTAGTCTAGTTCCTGCTCAGTTTCACTTCATTTATTTGATTTATATTTATGGAACAATTGAATAGTGATAATTAATGATTATTTCTTTTTCCTTATTCGGAAATTGCTTGATATTTTTTTGGGAAACCCCAATTGAATGAAACAGATTTGTTGGTTGTTTAAAGTCGTTTTCTCGCTATTGTTGAATCTCAGTTCTTCAACTGGATCGAAAAGAAAAGGTGGCTCTGGTGGTCTGAGTAAACTCTGTGGGGTTTCTCCTCAACTTCAGACCATTGTTGGTGAGCCTGCCTTGCCAAGAACTCAGGTTCGTCATCTTCAATAATTTCCTTGTCATTTGGCTTTTCTTGTATGAATATATCTGTTGATCCCTTTAATGTTTCCAAGCTATTTCCTTAGCTGAGGTGGAAACTTTTATAACATGTTTAATATATGGTTGGTTCAGATTGTCAAGGAACTTTGGGCATATATACGAAAGAACAACCTCCAAGATCCCAACAACAAAAGGAAAATCATTTGCAATGATGAGCTGCGGTTGGTTTTTGAGACCGATTGCACTGACATGTTCCAGATGAACAAGCTTCTAGCAAAGCATATACTCCCTCTTGAACCATCAAGTACGCAATGCATTTTGTTGCAAAAAAAAAAATTCTAATGTTGTGCTGCGATAGGTAAACTGGATGCATGAAACTTTGGATACTGTATTTTTTGCAGAGGAACCGAGCAAAAAAAAGCAGAAGGCAACAGAGGCGGCTTCTGCCACTGAGACTGATGCCGGCCAACCTCTGGTTATGGTTTCTGATGAGCTTGCAAAGTTTTTTGGTTCTGGAGAGCGGGAAATGCTCCAGTCAGAGGCATTAAAACGTGTCTGGGACTACATAGATACCTATCAGTTAAAGGTTACAACTACATCACAGCTTCATTATTTATCTGTCACTATTGTTTTTTTTCCCGCCGCTTTCATATGGGCTTTATATTTGTGAATTTTCTTTTCCGTCGCAAACGTGGAAAATTTTCTTGCCTATGGGTTATGAGGTTCCTCATTGTTTATCCCTTTTAACAATGCTACTATTCTCAGCAACAACCTTCTTCTCCCTTTTAATTTCTGTTTCATAGTAATCTACACTAATTATAAACACAGTCCTCAACCCCCGTTGTTTATATCTTAGGCTAGGTTTTATTAATCTATGCAATGCATTCCTCCCCCCCCCACCCCTTTTTTTTTCTATGCCCCTGTTTAGTTCTCCCTATATACTCTTCTTATTTACGCGTAGAGAATGGAAAATAACCCAGAAAATTAATCAGGAAAAAAATCATGATGAAAAAAGCTCTTCCTCGTAGTCGTCTCTTCTTCTTTGTTGATACCTGGTCAATAAGAAAATTGACGTACTCAGGTGAAACATGCTGCTGATATTTTGGATACCGTTTTCCCTTTTCTAGGACCCGCTGAATCCAAAGATGGTCCGGTGTGATGCAAAGCTTCAACAGCTCTTTGGATGCGAAAGCCTTTCTGCATTAGGTGTCTCTGAGATGCTGGCTAGCCATTTGTTCAAGCAGTCCTGATTAATTAGTTAACAGGTATGCTCGTTTTTAAATCACTTCTCCACTCTAGATCAATTGAAATTTGTATCTTTTCGTATTATCTCATCACTGTATCCCTCAACATGCTGCTTCCCTAATGGCTTGAGCTGGTGGTTGATCATGCTGCAATGCTCTGATTATGGCTGGATTGTTCAGCTGATCGTTGCCATGGCCACCCTCTTTCCAAATAACCCGGAATGGCTGCTCACCAATTACGACTCCTCATGATTATTAATCAACTGGTTTAATGCCCAATTCATGAAATTTCACTTCATTAACGTGCAAAAAGTTCGTATTTCAAACACGTAATTTCTCACTGTTCGATGTTTATCGTGCTCTCTGGCTGACATGCTCAGGTTTATTACGTGAATTACTATATCTGGTTTTCATAATGTCAGATTTTGATAAACCTCGCCATTCTGTTTTTTTAAGTAGTTGAAAAAATGCCTTGAGTGGGAAGAGTTGACTCATGAAATTGGGATATGTCATATTTTCAAGCACAGTCCTCACGCTAACGTGCTTGTCGGTCTACTCATCACTCTCCAGAAACGCAATCAGAGGCGTCATGATCCTCCTGCAGAGCATCACTATGTTTTGACACGAATCGTATTTATCAGCACCATTTTTTTTATTTGATGAACTGATTTTTTTTTTCCACTTCTGGTAAATGGGTATACACTTTCCCCTGCAGTTAATCGCTTTTTCTTGGTCAACCACGTTCACATCCCCTAATAAACCCCTGCATTATTTCTCTAATGGCAGCTCAATCGATCCCATCTTTGACTTGCAGATACCGCCGCCCCCGCCGCCGTCCAGTACAGCTGACGCCTCAATGAGACGACGTCTTTTGTTTTCCCTCGGTCGTTTCCGCTTCATTATGCACTAACCCGTGACTGCGGATTGCTTCAATTCCTGTAGACAAGATCCGCTGCCCTGTTCTTCTCCCTTTTCCTTGTTGTTCGTATCCCAAACTATCGAGGATCAAGCAGTCTCTTGTTCAGAGTGCTCCCATGTTTTTTCAGTCCCCATGCTTTTTTTCCCCTCTATAGAAAGCATGAGAGAGCCTCCAAGAAGAAGAAGAACAAGTTGATTAGATTAGGTTGCTTATATAGATTTGGTTCTCATGTTTTTTATCTGAAGAAATCATGAGAAAGCCTCCAAGAACAAGATCAAGTTGCTTAAAAGAGGTTGTTTTATCCTCTTTTTCAGAGTGCTTTTAGGGATTTAGTTCCCATGTTTTTTTCCCCTCTATAGAAGGCATGAGAGAGCCTCCTAGAAGAACAATAACAAGTCGCTTAGATTAGGTTGCTTCTGTAGATTTGGTTCCCATGTTTTTTTTTTTTTTTCCTGAAGAAATCATGAGAGAGCCTCCAAGAACAAGAAGACCAAGATGCTTAAAAGAGGTTGTTTTATCCTCTTTTTCAGAGTACTTCCAGAGATTTACTTCCCATTTTTTTTTCCTCTATAGAAAGCATGAGAGAGCCTCCAAGAAGAAGAAGAACAAGTTGCTTAGATTAGGTTGCTTATATAGATTTGGTTCCCATGTTTTTTATCTGAAGAAATCATGAGAAAGCCTCCAAGAACAAGAAGAGCAAGTTGCTTAAAGAAGGTTGTTTTATCCTGAATGTCTTCTGTAGAATGTTTCTGGAGACTTAGTTCCCATGTTTTTTATCTTAAGAAATCATGAGAATAGCCTGCAAGAAGATCAATCTACTTAAAGAATGTTGGTTATATATATCCTGAGCTAGCGATTTGATCAGTCAATCAATCAAACAGCTTTCTTTTTCAGAATATTTGAAGCCCATATTTTTTTTCTAAAAAAAGTAACTTAAACTGTCTTGGTTATATCCTGGTGAGATGATCAATCTAGAAAGCATGAAAGAGCCTCCAAGAAGAGGAACAAGCTGCTTAAAGAATTTTGGTTTTATAAACCCTGCATGGTCTTCCTCTCTCGTCTTCCCTGCCAGGTGGTGGCGGGCACTCTTTCCGACCACTGGTCCAGCGCAGGCTCGCGGGCATGCCGCTGGGCACATGGGTTCCCACTGCGGGGGACGCCCGTCGGCTCTCTGGAGGGCAGGCGGCGCCGCCTCCCTTGGCTATAAGTAGCTCCCTAGCCCACCGGCGAGCCCCCATCTGTAAAGGGCGTTCGCGCGAGAACATGGGGTGGGAAAGGGGCGGGGTTGCGGCGGCGCTGGCCGTGGTGGCACTGGCGGTGCTCGGGGGCCGCCGCGGTGGCGGGGGCGGGGGCGGGGGCCGGGGGATGGAGGGGCTGGAGATATGCAACATGGACGCGGAACAGCTTGCTGAGTGCCTGCCGGCAATGCGCGCGGGGCCCCGCGCGCGCCGAGCGAGGCGTGCTGCGCGGCGCTGGGGGCGGCGGACTTGCCGTGCCTGTGCCGGTACAAGGGGAACGTACTTCTGAGGACCGTGGGGGTGGACCCAGAGCTCGCCGCGGCGCTGCCGGGCAAATGTGGTATCGCTTCGCCTCCGGAGTGCAGCGGTTAGAGCCCACAGCCTCTTTTGTTTCTCTCTCTAGCTATCTCTCTCTCTCGCTCTCTCTCGTCGTTGTCTGGCCCACTGTCACCATTAGAGAGAAGAGTATACTCTTGCATGTGGCCGCCCCGGAGCCATCTCTCTCTCTCTCTCTCTCTCTTCCCGCTCTCTCGCTCTTCGGTCCCTCTTCATGCACTTGCTCTTCGGTCCCTCTCTCTCTCTCTCTCCCTCTCTCGTTTTCTCCCTCTTCATGCACTTGTCTCGTCTTCAGAGAATAACATCTCCTGCTGTATGTACACACACTCTCTCTCTCTCTCTCTCTCTCTCTACGTGTTTGTCCATCTGCATCTCATTCCTCATGTGAGGTCCTTTCCTGATATGGGTTTTGGCGATGACAGGACCTTGAGGTTCTGACGGATGATGCAGCTCGCCAGCTTCTTCCACGGTTTTCTAACGCGGGGTGCCCTGCGCTCTCCCTCTCCTCTCTCTCTCTCTCTCTCTCTCTCCCTCTCCCTCTCTCCTAGCATGGCTACTGCTCTCTCTCGCTCTCTCTCTCTCTCTTGTATTAACCATCTACCAATAAATTGACCCGTGGCGAGCTCGCTCCTCCCTCCACTCATGCATCCCACACCTCGTTTTAGAATGAGCCCTTCTTCGGACGACTCGAAACGCCTCATTTTCGGACGGTCAACGCATCCATTCCCTAAATACATCGGATAATCCAACTCAAGAGCGAAGCCCAGAAACATGAGCTTGAACTCCCTTCAGGTCTATAGAGGCTTGGGTTCGTACAGGTTAACTGCAACACGAGCAGGCTTATTAAAACAAATATGGCCAGGTGGGCAACTATCCAACAAGGGGCTGAGACGAATCAAATACCATACCATACATACGGCGAGATAAAAACAGAGCCAATTGATGAGCTCTTCTCTTTAATGCTATTCTCCCACACTTAGATCAAAAGGCGTTGCCAGATAGTTGGTCTGATATGCCTGATGATGATGATGATGGTGACAATGATGATAATGGTGACGACAATGATGATGATGATGATGATGATGATAATGATGTGATAATGATGAAGAAGACAATGATTTTGATGATGGTAATGTTTTTGTTGATAATGGTGATGATGACAATGATGATAACAATGATGATGATGATGATGATGATGATGATACCAACTTCAAAGTTTGAGCTGTTGACATGAACATTATAAGGCCGTCAAAGACTATACAAACCAAGAAAATACATAGCAAACTTGAGCGACCCTTTTCTTTAATCATCTTTTACAACGTTTAGACCAAGGGGATCGATTTATTGGAGCCAAGGACCAATATCAAACCCTTTCTCCTCCGATTTCTGACAAGTTCACATCTACAAGGCCAGATTCAGTGAACCCATGAAGAAAAGAAAACATATAACTTAATTTTCTATAAGGAGAGACTCAGACCATATGTACAAATACAAAATGGGGTGATGAGCATCCACCGGACCACTATGGCGTGCCGAAGCTGTAGCCCACATGCTCCTGGGCGATGAACAGGAGCTGCTTCCGCATGGCGGCCAGGGACGAGTAGGCAGGCAGGCACAGCCGGTAGAAGCAGGTGTGCGACGTCGGAAGGTGGTCGACGGAGTCTGGGCTTCGGTATATGTACAGCTTGGAGGCCAAGCCACTGAAGCCATCCAAGGGCAGGAACTTGACAGAGGTCCAGAAGAAGAGGACCGTCCTCTGCTGCTCCGTGGACATGCCCCCCACAACCTGACAAGAGCCCAGGAGATTAACAGATCGCCTGGAAAATCTGCGTTCTATCTATGCTTGATTTTAATTAACTAAGGTCCTGATTAGATGCGTTGGCACAAGAACAAACCCTTTTTTTTTTTTAAAATTCCTGACAATATAAATCTATATAGATTATGAGGATTTTTGATGAAGCACTGAAAAATGTGACGGGCGCTTGAAAATTTACTTCAAGTGTTGATTGAAGAAAGGAGTTGCATCGGGAAAATATTTCCCAGAATGATTGAAAATATTTCCCAGAATGATTACTTACAGGAAAAAATGGAAGAATAAGATAAAATATACTCAACTGCAGCAAAGAAATTAATGAGTTACAACGGATGCTGTCCCACCTCTGCTGGACTCTGGAGCCACAACGGGTTCACAGACACTCATATGTTGAATCAGAGTCAACCTCACAAGCCAAGAACAATTTTCAAAAAGGGAATAACGTTTTGTTCAGGATACCCCGTTTTTTGTGTCTTCAATCCTAATGCAATTCTGTAAGAATAAGAAGCGTAGTTTTCAACTTTGGACTCTAGTGAGAAGCGTAGTCAACTGTAGAATAAGAAGAGTAGCTCGGCTCAACGTTGGGCAATTCTATATTTATATCCTGATGTATAGGAATCATGTCTACACCAGATCCGTCCATCTAATTGTCTGGGATATATCGACCCATCTTAAGCCCATTTGGAGTCTAACATGTATACTAGACTCCACGATTAGGACAGAAGTTTGAGTACTCTATTCTGTATTCCTATCATCATCTCTCTCCTTCCCTCTTTCTCTCATTCAAACCTCGAGTTGTTGTATTAAGACGCTTACATGACTCTTCAGAGTATTCCAGGTAGCTAGCAAGATGAAAAATAGCATGCTTCCCAAATTAAGGCTAACTCAGCTAATGTAACTATTGAGAAAGAGTAATATATATGCTGGTGTCCGAGTTATTGAATGTATGTATACCCAATAACGCATCTAAGCCAACTCACGTCCTAGATTTCAGATTTGATGGCCTTGAGTGCAATGTTGTGTTGTGCATAGTTGACCTAATTGAGGAGGCAGGGAGTAAGAAAAATTTACACACATGAAGGTGTTTCATGTACACTTCCTCTTCTCTTCTCATCTTCTCCATCGTCAGTTTTCTCCATAATATCGATCAAAATTAGATTTTTGTCCTCTCTTTCTACCCTTGGCGTCATTTTCTTGTCTAGATGAATGGGAGCAAACCATTGAAGATGATCACAGACTACAGCATGAAATTTCTTTCCACTCTTCTTAAATCTTCTACGTGATCCATCACATGTCATTGATGGCTGGAAAATAAAGATCATCACGGATGACACTAGATGAGATGGTAGACTTCCCTCCCCCTCCTACACATTACATTTGAAAAAGCATTTGTTCGAGCTATGACAGATTTGAGAATTTTTATCTGGATTTTTCTCACGCAGGCTTGCTTGGAGTGAAAGTTGTCCTATCAGAAGTTGCTTTGCCATAGGACATCTTGACCAAATACGCCCATTCCGTTTGGCGGAAACACGACGTAGAAGCAACTTATCTTCTGCCCCCCATGGCCCTGTCTGGCACTGCCCTGTGTCCAACACTGGCCCTATCCGATGTTATCTCCTATCTGGCATAGCCCCTTATCTAAGGTCACCCTGTCTGAGACTTTCCTTTTCTAGTGCCACTCATCTGTTTGATGTCATCATCTGTGTGCCATCCTCAATTCGACTGTCTCCCTCCAATTGAGATCAGCATCATTCTCTGTTCAGCTAAGAGCAGGGAGTCTCCCACAGCCAGCATTATCAACAATCAATGGTCAACCTTGAGTTCTGTTCCCTATTTTTATAGTAATGGTTGATGAATAAAAATATTTTAGAACTCCACAATCAGCAATGACAGTCTAGACCCACATCATTGCAACTTGAATATTAAATGATAAGAATCATGATCAATGGAGTAGATCTGTTAAGATCTATTTCAAAGGTGCAAGATCAAGCACCTCACGGAAGAACCCCCCCATCTGATCGGGCCAAATTAGAATAATGGGAACAAGAAGCAAACCTCCTCAACATACTATGGAACTCTGTAGAGTCATATGTTACTGATTTGGTAAATTATCTTGACACTTGTAAGGTAATTTGGGTCCATCTTGCTCTTATGGATTCGAATAACATTTCAAAAATATATGATATAAACAGTGAATATTGTGGGTTGAAACAAGAAGATAAAAACTAAAGTCGGTATTTTGTTGAGGTGACCAGACTCAGTCATTGTCTTCATACTTTACAGCCCATCTCAAGTGATGTTTAGGTGAGGTAAAAGCAGAGTATGAAAAACATGGTTATGAAGTTCTATGGAGGGTTTGGGCAGAATATGATGGACTTGTAGTCAGATTCTCTATGGAATTGAGTTATCATCACTTGCTGAGACTTATCAAGGTATCTCTTGGGCTTTTCTAGATTAGGATGGTATACAAACCACATCAACGATTGGTGAGACCACTCCCTTGATGTCTACTCAAGCCATTGCGAAGGCCTCTTCACACGGTCGTGGGAGGTTGGTTGGATGAGAGGTTGAGGTAGAAGCACTAGTGGACATAAATTAGAGACCTGCGTGTATCCATTGTGAAAAAAGGGGTCACACTGGAGGTATGTGCTACGACTTGCATAGATATCTTCTTAAAGCAACTAATCTAGCTACTTCAAGACCGGAGGAGTAAAATCGAGTTACTCACCAGATGGTATATTGCCCAATGAATAGTATACTTATATCCTCTAGTCTCGAGCTACTTAGCAGGCCTCATTGACAAGTGCATCTCTCATTCAGACATGGTCTACTGTTCATCTTTCTCAAGAATCTCATCTCTCCATTGGTGAGTCATTACCTTAGATTTTTGACTCAAGTGCTTCTGATCGTATAATGCCTCTAAATAGTCAAGAGGCGTAATTTCGTAACAAGCTAGGTGCTTATGTTTATATATGATCTAGCTTGAGAGGGGCTTCTAAATATTGTGTGCTATTGGATCTGGGGCATATCAACAAATTTGAATATTCACTATATCGAGCCATCTAGGTCCTTTGAGACTCTGATATAGATACCGTAGTGTCAATTACGTTTGCATTGGTTGAGTCACTTGAGTCTCCCCTTTGAAGATTCTCATATATAACATAGCTGATTGCAAAAACTAATTTGTGACAAAAAAACATTGATTTTCTAACCACTATTTCTGAAAAACATGAAAACTAACAATGAAAAACAACCAGAAAAATCATCTTACAAACTAGCAACAGCATCCCCAATAGAGAAAAAGAGAAACTATCATAGGCTTAATGGAAATGAATGAAGTTAAAAAAACAACAAATGAGGGATATACACAAAAAATAATAAAAAATCTCCAACATGAAAGTAGCTCTACCTTCCAAAACCAGGAAATTTGACGATCTGATGCCTTGTAGCCCTTGTACTCAGTATGTCTCTTCCAATCCTTTATGCATATAGTTCCATCACTTCCACCCAACATGCGATCAAAATCCTCAAGTTCCAAGCTGCTGAAAAACAGCTTTCGAAACTTTGAGTCGGAAAGAATGTCACCAAAACCTTGTGAAAAACGGTCAACCTGCTCAGAGATACAGGTAACAAAGCAATGTTGTATCATAAGATCAACATAATTCTGCCTATTCGTACTATTCACTATTATATCCTTCCCTCCAGGGCAGAGCTCCACAATTCTCCGAGATCCCAACTCTTCAACTTCTCTGACAAATGTCAGTCCTAGGACATCAGAATCCAGGAGACCAGCATCCATTTCCAAGATCTTCTTGCAACTGTTAAATAAGCATGGATCTGCATCCCGTACATCATCCAACGAGACGTGCTTCCCAGCTAGTTGTAGAAAGAAGATACGATCAAAGACAATGCCAATTTGTACTTTATGCATCAAAGCTAATGCAATCACCCTCCCGCAGAAGCTAAAGTAGTCAAGATGCAGGGGATCCACAATAGATGCTGAAATGGAAGTAAATGAAAGCCTACAGTCAGTGTTCTGGTGGATAAACATACAGAAATGAAATTGTAATGAAACAACTTCTGAAACAAATGTCAGGGATAGGGTAACAGTATCCAATAACCAAGAATACTCCACAATCATAATATCTGAGAAACTTGCACGGTTTATTCCTAAGATGAATAACAATCACGACATCAATCAAGGTGAGACATATGAGGAAACTGAAGTGAAGAAATAAATAAAAAATTAAAACGTAATGAATAAAATGATCATAAGGAGGCTATAAAAGTGAACTGATCTCTATTTCTCTAGCATTTCTGCCTATGTTGTGAAATGTTATGCAGAGTACATATAACCAAATGAATATATTAGTAAATTACTCATAGTTGTGAAAATTTATGACAACTTCATCCAAACGATCTCTGAATGATTGATCAATAATTTTTTTCCAACCTTTACTGCACACGGTAGGAAATATTCTTTGACTTTTTTATGTACAGAAGATTTATTTATCTGTAACAATATGTACAGAAATAACAAGGATGATACAACATCCATAATGAACCTAGCTATACGGGTTGTTTGTGACTCTTCTCTTTCGTCCAGAATGATTACAGTTCACTTCCTTGGCATAGATTGCAACACCTCAGTATATTTCCTTCCATGTGCTTAATCCTTTGATTTAAAAATCAAGATGCTTGTCATATCTTTTCTCTGATATTCCTCGCCAACAGCAGAATAAATTTTGCCCAAATTCTGTCCATGATATAATTCCATTCATACAAAAGGTTATGGATGACATGATGTCAGTTCGTTAGGGGATTAGTAGTGGGCTGTATTGGTTCCGTAGGCATTGAGGAAACGTGTCTTTTAGCAAGAAGAAGGTCACATGAGAGAGCAAGGTTAATAACAGCACATCCAGACGACTTCGTACATCATAATGGGTTCAATTGGATACACTGCTAGTTAAACAGGCTCCATAAGATTTCATCCATGAAAGAGCTTGCCTCAAAAACCCACTGTCCAAAGGAAACGTTTGTAGTTCACATCCATGCTCTTCTATCAACCTGGAGGCAATTTTTTTAATAGAATATTCAACTTGACCACATCTCTCCATGCCATAAGTTTGATGCCTGCTCAATTACACTTAAAATCTCAACAAAAGGCATTTGGATGAACATTTCTATGGACCACTGACACCATGGAGTTTTTACAATTTATACAAATATTCCTGACCAGGCGCAAAAAAGACTTTCTTTGAATTTATTTACATGGACGACTACCTATCCTGGGTATATTGAACATGAATGTCCAAGAATCTATATGTCACCCAACCGAAATGATTTTTAATATCCATGGAAAACAGGTGTAGATAAATAAGAATTGACTTAATCAATGAGGAAATCATCAGAGAACACAGTTCACAAGACAAATGGTTATATTTTCCTAATTACGAGAAAAAAAATCAGATAAAAAAATTACCAGGATTTGGGAAAAATCTACGGTGATCATTTGGACATGCCACAAAAAGGACATTCTGCTTGTTGAAGATCTCCCGGCATAGCAGACAAAACCACTCCCTCAGAACACCAGGTCCAGTAGCTTCTTCGTTCTTAAACTCCATGAAAAGGCCATTCTGTAATGAGCCAGGCTCAGCATGGGCAATGTACTCAAAAGATTCGGTCAATATATAAGACCTGTCAATAAGCATCTCATGCAGTTCATCATAGTCTTCCTTTCCTTCAGGAAACATCAACATCACCAAATTCCTCCTAGATTCAAAGTCTGTCACGTCCCTATGCTTTAGAAGCCACCACAAACCCTGTCTACAGTTTGCTCGTCTGATCAAAGCATTTAGTGGAATACGACGCTCCAATAGAACTGAGTGAAGTATCTCCCCAGCACCCTGAAAAATCTTTGAAAGATCATTCAACCTTGTCAACAAAAGAAGAACAACAGACCATGCCGTCCACCAAAACTCACTCAATTCTTCCCCCTCAGTGTTTGCAATATCATGTATTTTCTTGAGACAGCAGTTGACAATATCCAAAAGCTCCATGAAAATGGCATGAAGCGACTGAAACCAGTCCTCATGGAACGTATGATCGCTGTCATCACGTAGAGGTAATGAAACTGGCCCCAGCTTTCCCCATCTATCCAGTATCACCCTCTGTATTGGTGACAGGAAATTAGAAAACTCGCCAAGAGACTCGGATAAGAGCCCAAACTCCCCAGGGGGCAAGCCCAATAGCAGCCATTCTGATAAATCGGCAGACAATGTGCTTGCCAATTCATGGACAAAAGGGAATATCTCTTGAATGATGCTTTGAGATCTCTTGCAACCAATGTAATGGTTGTCCTCCACCAAGCTTGTCGATTGCAAAAGTGAACTGAGGGTCCTCCGGCAAGTTATATAAAGGGTATCCTTCTTACTGACCGTGACTGACAGTAGCCTACAGAACTCCAAAATAATCGGAAAGCATTGTGCGTGTGTGCACCTCGGCAGGAGCTCAGAGCTAATATTCAGGACGTGCTGGATGGACTTTTCTGCATATAACATGGTTGAAAGATCCTCTGACGAGAAAGCATAAAGCATAACTAAAGCCGCAGGAGCCCCAGAGAGGAGAAAGACATTTAGATGTCCCCCTGCCCTCTCGTTATCATCCTTGGGGGTCATCTCCAAGAAAACCTTGACCAGATTTTCGATAAAATCGGCTCCTTTGGAAGCGGGGTTCTGGGTATTATCTGGCTGCTTGATACTATTTCTGAGGCTGAAGACAGCGGAGACGATGTCGTTCGCCACCATCCATGAACCAGGGTACTCTGTGCTCCTCATCCGTCCCGTCAGCTGGAGGCAGGAGTCGTTCTGAACGCCACACTGGGCAAGGGTGCTCTCGAGTTGAAGCTGACGGCCCATGAAGATCAACCTCTGTTCAGAGATGGGAATCCCCGTCATCTCCCTTATCAGATCGTGGACGAGCTCTACGGTATCATCTGGTAGCGCATGGATCACCATCGTCCGCGAGAAAACGCGGACGAAGAACTGAAGAGCGCCGGAGCCCGAGTCCGCTGTGTCTCTAAATATACCAGAAATAGTACTGGTACTGCTACCGCTGGTACTGCTGCAGGAACTCAACAGCCGGTCGTAGTCCTCTCGAGCATCATCGTTGGAGACGACGGAGAATCCGGTTGAATCAACAGTGTTTAGCTTGCGCATCCTCGGAGGTAACAGACCATCCCCAGGGCAACCCCCTGGTGAGAATTCCTCCAGCTTTCGTTTGCAAGGGAGAAGGGCGGGGGAAGGGAAGTCCGAGCTTCGTTCGAACCTCCGGCGGAGGCAGTCAATTGCGGCAGCAAGAGACGGCGACTCCACTACAGACATGGCCCTGGGTCACGGCGGCGGCGCCGTCTTAAGAGGGATTGCCCGCCCCTCCCCCTCCACCCGGGATGACAACTGAGTACGAAGCAGGAAAACCTGCGACGATGAACAGAAACCCTAACCCTCCGGGGCGATCGAAGGCGGAAGCGCGATGCGACGAAATCGGCCAAAAGGGAAAACCAGAGCATGCATTTCACAGGCAGATGATGAGGAGCAGGGAAACCGGGAGAGATGGAGTCCCCACAGCGAGAGAGGAACCAGAAGATCCCTCGATCGATTCCTCCGCGCAGCTCCGACGAGGAAGAGAGAGAACGGGGAACTTGCTCTGAATTCCTGTTCTTCTTGTTCTTCGTTCTCTCCTTCCTACTCGGGACCTTCCCTCGAGAATTTCCTTCCACGTCGGCACTCTGTTTTGATCGAATCGCAATAGGCGGGGGATCCCGTCACCGCCTGGGCGATGAACCCGCACCCGCAAACCGATTCCGGCACTATCCCGAGACCCTTCAATCCCCGGTAACTTGTTTCGCGAAAGATTTTAGTATCGTATCTTTTTGCCTCTTCCCCCCCCCCCCCCCCTCTCTCTCTCTCCCCCTCCCCCTTTGCCTCTTCCCTCTCTTTCTTTTTACTAAAAGATGCATGCATATCGTAGTTCTACTTTTCATTCTAAACTTTGCCATAATACCCTTGGAGAATGGACTCAGAGCAGATTCAAACATTTTAAACAGATTGGGGTGGGGCTCAATTTCAAATCCATAGATTTAAAGAAGAACAAAAAAAAGACTAAATGGTGTGGTCCCCTAGAGTTGAATCTAGAAGTCCTAGAGGAAGATCACCTAATACCATCCATGAGCATATTGGAGAACCTCATAGGTAAAAAAAGTTCTTTGCACTCCATATCTGGTGCCCAGGGCACTGGGTTCTATGAGAGGGATTCACAACTAATTTCTTATAAAAATAGGAGAATAATCTTAGAAAATCTGGGCACCCTTGACAACCATGCAGACTATCATATGATTTTACAGCCAATTGGCTCTTTTTGGCACTCTAGACCTTAGGGGAACAGAAGACTAATTGGCAAAGTCTATATACTAGGGTGAGTAGAGTTTGCTAGCAAATAGATCAATAAAGTTAGTTTTAGGGGAATAGAAAAACTTTCAAGTATTATAGAGTTCACAATCAAAAGGGAATCTTGAATACCCCTAACCTTGTACTACAAGTACACCTTACCCACCTTATAACACTAACCAAAAAAGATATTCAAGGAAAAGAACTTTTATGAAGATAAAGAAAAAAAATTAAGCAAAAAATACCTTGAGAAAATTAGTCTTCATAACTTTAACACATGCATGGCTTAGGTAAAGAGAAGTTTATAAAATGAAACTTTTCAAAAGGATCAAATCTATGATGAAATGCCAAGCTATTGTTATCTTGATATAAACTCATATGGAGGGAGGGTATCATTAACACATTGTTGATAAAATTAAAAGAGCTTCCAGGACCAATGCTTTTAGGGAAATTAGAGATATGTTATCAAAATTTGAAGGTAATATTGTTGGAATTTTGGCTAAGCTAAGTTCAAGAAGGGAGAGGTTGAATTGACAAACCTCTTAGTAATGTGAAAGACTTCTCTCCAATATTATATTATCAAAATTTGAAGGAAATATTGTTAGAATTTAGGCTAAGGTAAGTTTAAGAAGGGGGAGGTTGAATTGACTAAACCTCTTTTGTAATTTGAAATACTTTTCTCTGATATATCATTCACTAATCAGATTCAATTGATCACACCTGTTGATTACAAGAGTTTAACTTCCGTAAGATTTCACCCATAAATCATTTTCTAGATTAATGACTCTAGGCAAACCAAATCATTGTTTAATAGAACAATTCTCATAGGTGATTAATCAAATGATATAATCACAATTTAACTCACAATAAATATAAATAATGTCACTGTGGGTTGGTTTTGAGGGATGATCATTGTGTGGTCTAGATTTCAATAAAAGAAGACATAAATAAAGAATCTTTTACTTGTTTTCTTCTTGTCAATTTGTTGGCTATGTGACTGAAGACTTCAATATTGAACAACTTGAGGAGAAACTTTAATGCATTGTGATACTCATTGAGAAAATACCTTTGTAATCAATATATGCCAATAGTTCTTCCTCTTTTCTATCTTGAATACAGTACATTAAAAAATACTTGGACAAAGGTAGATAATACTTAGAAAATAAAGATGATCATCATTTTTTTCTTCTTAGAAATTAGTTATATTTATAGGAAAATCATGTATGAGCTTTTTTAATTTTTTAAAGATCTTTAAAGCTCTATATTTACTTAAAATATAATTTAATTTAAAAACTAGCATGAATCTAATATGACATGTCTTTTTAATATTTAAATATTCTTTAAAAAACTAACATATGAATTATTGAATATGTAATATTAATATCCAAAATAAGTAGGTTCATTTACCTTTGATAAGAATCTGATAAAGACTATAGTGAACCTAATAAGATGTGTCCTACAAAAGTAATATTTCTCATTCGAATTCAATCAAACAAGATATGAGATTAAAGCTCACTTCATAAATCATAAATTCAATATTTTAAATCATTACTTCTTTGTCAAGAGTACTTTATATGATTTTCAACATATAACCAATGATATTAAGAAAATAAAGACCTTTACTTTGGGGAATGTTATATGAGGAACAAATCTTAGAGATTACTAGAAGCACAAGTCACAAGAAAAAGTATATGATAAGCTTTAGATTAAAAAGAAAGGAGCCTTTTACAAAAGACTCACATATATATATATATATATATATATATATATATATATATATATATATATATATCTTTAATGCCCATCATAAGCAATGTGTGTATGGGAATAAATGTGAAGTGACTTTCATATGATGACTGAAATGTAGATCTAGGCATGCCATTGGCCCCAATTGATGGTAAGATAAATGATGCAATTTCAATGTGTGGCATGGTATTTGAAATAACGCCTAATAGATACCTAGATCTACCAAGGGGTGTAATGGCTACCAGGGCTTTTGTACCATATATATATATTGGCTTGCCAACTATTGAAAGATGATGAACCTCTTTAACTCATCGTAGTTATCTTGTCCATGTGAGTGAAAAGGAAGACTAGTTAAAGACTGGAGACATCCCAATGCCTATGATTATATTTAGTTGTAATAGTGGTATCAAAGCTATGGGGGAGAAGTTATATTTTGGATTGTAAGAATAGAGTAAGGCTTGTACGAGGCCAGATCTTCAATAGAAGAGTCAGAGTGTTGCTTGGAAGAGATGAATATGTAGATATTAAAAGACTATCTACAATGATGTTGAGAGACATTGAAATTTTAGAATCAACTTGAGGAGCACTTTGGACAGATGATTGTCAAGGAATATTAGCAGAAATGCTAATTGGGTAGAACATACATCATTTGAAGGTCTGAGAAAAAATATTTAAAACTTTGTAGAAGAATTCCACTAAATGGAGAGGAAATGTCTTAAATTCAAGAGAAGAAATGCCCTTAGGTACCTAACCCCAAACCATTTGTAGGGACTTGTGCTCTATCAGAAGTTGACAATTTTATATTGGACCTCAAATAATATTGGAAGACCATGAAGATGGAGAGTGACTAAGAGTGACCAATAGATTCCTAACAAAGAATGTGAATATTTAGTGGTGATCAAGAGGGGGAGAGTCAACCAAAACTTATGAAGATTTTAAGATGAAATTCAAGCATTACTTTAGGCCAATAAACAAAGTAAACATCATCATAGATGAGATGTTAATGCTCAAGCACATGAGGTCAATCGACAATTATTTTAGAAGCTTCAATAATAGATATTTGGAAAATAGGAGATAAAAAATATATTTCTTCCTTCTCAAACTCTAATAATTGGTGTGTGGTAATGTACAAAGAAAGAGACTGACTAAGATCTTGAAACAACTTATGTCATGGCAAGTTGTTCATGGACTACTATTAACCATAGTGCCCAAGGGACCATCTTGAAGATTTTCTTCATGAATCTTCAAGGACCCAATAGCTTCTTCCAAGGACATGGAGGTGATTGGATCAAATTTTGTTAGCACCACTCAGAGCAATTTGGCTCCAATGTCACCTTCCTTAATCCTTTCTCCCAAGCTCCACAACTGCATAATGACCTAGGAGAGTTTTCTTGAAAATGCACCAACAGGCTCTTCTTCACCCATCACAAGAGTCTCAAATGCTTGGTTGAGAGCTTGGATTCTTTCCTTCTTCGCATGAGTCATGCCCATGTTTTTTTTGCCACCTTGTTGATGTCGAGCTGGGCAAGAATGTCTTTAGTGACAACATTGAAGATAATGCTTGTCAATCTTTTTTTCTTGCCATGGTTTCAGTTTCAATGGCTTCCCACAGTTCGTGAGCCTCCAAGGACACTTGCATCTGCATTGCACATAGTAGGCAATTGTTCTTGGAGAAAAAAGGAAACACAATAAAATTTGCCAAAACACCTAAGACTTTGGTTGTTCTGACATTAATGAAATCGCAGTCCATGAACGACTTGTCATCGCTCTCTGTAGCATTTTTGCCTTTCCTTGGCATCTTTCAAACCTCCTCAGATCAGACTAACCTACTTTGATATCAAATGTTGGGAAACATCTTACGCTGCAGCATGAGGAGCAGCATATAGAGAGATATTAGGAGAGAGACAGCAGCCCCCAAGGGAGAAGAACATCAACTTCATCATTTCAAAAGCAAAGTAGGTCATACGTTTTTAAAAAGGGGCTCAGTCATAACAATCTTGCCAAAATACTGGTATGTGGGACTCAACTGACCCAAGAAATGGAAAGGGAAAAGAAAGAAGGGAATAAAAAAAGAAGTCGTAGGTGATTCCATCTCTTACCTAGTTTGCATCAAGCTTAATCCCTTCACCCAGACATCCAGCAAAAATGGGTCGAAGACATTGATGCTATGCTTACCAAAGAAACCTGGAATCAATGACATCTCTTCACTAGGTGAAGGCTGCTCTTAGACCATTTGCTTGAAACTAGTAGTTCAATGACCCGTGTTAGCGATGTTGGATATATTTATAGAGCATTTGGAGTGAGTTCTCTAAAAATGTCGTGACCAACCCTTACTCTTCTAGAAACTTCTATTTATGTTAAATGAATATTATGAATCACACTCTTTGCAGGCAATGAGTGCATGTCGGGGATATTCTTCCCCAAAATGTTGCAAAGGTCTCAAAAAATCTCGGGACAAACCACCCACCAATAATTCTCTAGAAGATATCAAGCCTTCTCGAGAGCACTAGTTAGTCACTAATATGTTGGATTTTGGAACCCTTATGATGTAGGATAAGTATAATAGACTCAAGGTAGGTTGGTTAAAGATGATATATGAATGAATAAATCAACCCACAAATCACGTCATTCATTCGAACCTTTTAATCCGGAGAAAATAATGATGGTGTAACCTCATTCCTCAATTGAGGGCAAGAGTACTGTCTTATAATCATTACAATAAGTAAAGCTTTAAATTCAAAGTCTCAAATAATTGACCATGAGAAGACACAAATCTATTAAATTAAATTCGATGACAGTGAAAAAACACATAAGAAAATAATAGATGAAATAATATAAGTCACTGAAGAGTGAAAAGAAGACCTTCGGTGTTGGTACAATGTGATGAGCGGTGTGGCGAGCCTCGAGTTGTATGAGGGCAGTGGAGGACGGTGACTGAAAATTCCACCGACCAGTCATCTATTCTTGGATCAAGCTCTTCGGTAAGGTGTTCGCAACTGCACGGTCAGTTGGCGGGGGTAGCCGCCCCCTTCAGGGTTTGGGGCAGTGCCCCTAAACCTAAGCCGGTGATGATTTCGCGTGCCTTTTTTATGGAGGAGTCTGACGCTTCGCGGTGATACACGCGGGGGGGATAATCAGCGCGCGCGTGGGCAGTGGACGCGTGAGTACGCCGGTTGCACACGATCGGAAGGGGACCTCACGGAGGGCGTTGACCGTGAGGAGTCGGGGACGATGACGTCCGCGGGCGGCAGGCTGCGTCCGCGGGCGGCAGGCGATGCCCGCGGCCGGCAGGCGACGTCCGCGGGCGACAGACGAGTCCGCGGGCAGTAGGCGACGTCTGCGGGCGGCAGGCGGCTTCCGGGGGCAGCAGGCGACGTCCTTTTGATGGAGGAGTCTTGACGCTTCGTGGCCAGACAGGCGGCGGGAAGATCGCCGCGTGCGTGGGCAATGGACGCGTGAGTACGCCGGTTGCAGACGACCCAAAGGGGGACCTCGCGGGGAGGGTTGACCGTGAGGAGTCGAGGCAGGCGACGTCCGCGGGCGGCTGGCGACGTCCGCGGGCAGGTCCACGGCCGGCAGGCGACGTCCGCGGGTGGCAGACGAATCCACGGCCGGCAGGCGACGTCCGCGACCGGCAGACGACGTCCGGGGGCGACAGGCGACGTCCGCGGGCGGCAGACGAGGTTCGCGACGGCAGGAGACGTCCGAGACGTCCGAGACGGCAGTAGACGTCCGCGGCGGCAAGAGACGTCCACGGCGGCAGGAGACGTCCGTGGCGGCATGAGACGTCCGCGGCGGCAGGAGACGTCCGCATGCGACAGAGGAGTCCGCGGAAGGCAGGCGATGTGCACTCGTCAGGAGGACGGGCGGACGGAGGGTCGCCTCTCAGCGGCGGCGGCGGCGGCGGCGGCTGAGAGGAAACCTGAGGGTAAACTCTGAAAATGATGTTTTAAATTCCAAAATTCACCAAAACAGTCCATTACACCGCTGAGCCTATTTATAGGTTCCAAATTGATTAAAGAAAACTAACTGAAAGGAAAATCCTAAAAATAAATAAAATTCGAATCTAAGATCCTAGGTTGGCACTGACGACGTGGCATGACACCTGTGCTGGTCGTCTCCTCCTGCGGTGGCGCCGCCCCTTCACGTGGTGGGGCTGGGATGTTTGCCCCACCACCGTCAATCGACGTCTAACTGCGCCCTTTCAAGGGGCCAAAGCCATCTCAGGTTCTCCACCTTATTCGTTGCTCACAAATGACCATCTCGACAGATGGAACCCCACATAGATGTTGTAAGGTTGAATAAAATAAGGGCGTATAATCTAATATAAAAATCGATGAAAGTTAATTGGTTTTGAGCAAAATGTATACTTGGATACTAAAGTACCCACACATTGACATGCACTAATAGCACGCCCGAAATGCCTTACAGCTTCAACCGGGTCCACTTTAGTTCGAGAAAATGGTTCAGAAAAATCTCATTTTTCTATTTTTCGGCACCTGGCTTAAGTTGGTACCGTCCTAATGAACTGCCTAGTATAGTCGGATGGTGGATGATGCACACTAAAAGGCTCCTAACCTTTGAGACAAACTTGGGTATTGTTCTACAGCATAGTTCTACATTAATAGATGCTGATTCTTTGTGTTATTGACCATACAAGCTGTTGCACCTTTGCAAGTTTAAGATCTAGATCATCAAGTGGACGATGTTCTCTCTCCTTTTCTACTTCATGAAAATAATTGAGTTTTGGACTTACTTCCTTGCCATGTAAAGATATTCCTAAGATAATAAAGAATGAAACAGACACCACATTAGTTGTTGGGGAAGTTTCAAATTAACAGTGAAGTCTTTGCATGTAATCGTTGGCCAGCTATTGGAGACCACTGGACTTCAAATTTGATATTATAATAGTAAATAGGAATAGGAGTATTGTGTGAGTACGTGGATTATCTAGTTATGTTTGTATCATTTCTATGTGTTTCTCTGATTGTGTACAATTTTGTCATCTCTATTATCTTGCCTTTGATATTTTTGAGATCATCTTCTGCTGTGGGTTACGTAGCATCTTGTCATTTGAACAAAACTTGCTACGATAACTCTGTTGTTTTGACATTGTAAAGGTGTCAAGTGCAAAATTTGATGTTACAAACTTCGATTGAAATATCGACTTCGTTTCCTTGGAGAAGAGCGTAAAGATAATCCTTGTACAAGTACTTCACAAAGTTCTTCATTAAAATGAAAGAGTGGAAAAATTAAGTCATGATGAATGGGATCAATTAGATTTTAACAAAGTGACAAGGCTATTGATAACATTCCCAAAGTGGATACTGTTATTGATTTACGGAAGAAACTTGTAACTGTTATGCATGACATAATTTCTTATAACTATAATATACTTGAAAAAGAGATTATATAGCTTAGGTCTATGCGATGTAGAAAAGATGTTAGAGGTTAAAAATGAATTTGGTAAAGGGCAGAAATCTGGTGCCGTTCCTGAAGGGGAGTCTCTGGAAAGGATCCCGAGCATCCAGAGAGAATGATCGTAGACATCGAAGTTATTCTTCCCTTAAATTCTGAGTAATACTATTTTTTCCCCTTTTAGATTTCTCCTCTCTTTACTGGTGAAATCAAGTGCCCCCTTGTGTATTCACGGGGATATTTTGACTTTTGTGGATTCCAGTGTTTCTCTGAAAAATCTGTGAGGATTCAGAATGAAGGTTCTGCATTCTATGAATTTTAAGTTCTGATTGATTCGTTAAGATATCAAGGGCTTGTAGTTTCAAGGACGAATATTTTTTCTTCACGAAACTCTCGCCGTGTGATAGAGAAACAGAGATAGACTGCGAAATCTGAGGAATTAAGGACGCAATCGTCCATATCCATGTGTATAGAGAGCGAGATAGAGAAATGTTGCCTAATGTGTAGACCAGCTCATGAACTATGTGGAAGATGTGGATCAGATGGGAATGGGGTGGGCCAACATAATTTTCAAAGATTCCACATGTTTAGATGGTGTAGAATCCGTAGTTAATGACAATTTAAGTGGACAGCAACTCTCAAAGGCCGGCGACTTAGGCGATGTGTTCATAAATGAGGATGGGATTCAACACTCCAAGGATACCACGCATGGTCGGCCCTGACAGCTCACTCGGGTTGTGAAGTTAAAATCAACAGACGTGCAGCGGGCCGGACCACCCATCACAAACGTGGAGCATCTGGCTGTCGTTTATCAGCTAACGCTTCGCAGCGGATATAAGAAGAGGGCCACATTGGCGCTTCTCCTTCGGGCATCACCACACCATCACCACACCATCACTCGGGTTCCGGGTACCCAGGAGACCGGAGTTGCAGTATAGAGAGAGAGAGAGAGAGAGAGAGAGAGAGAGAGAGAGAGAGAGAGAGAGAGAGAGAGAGAGAGAGAGAGAGAGAGAGAGAGAGAGAGTATTATTTTGTTACTGAAGGATTGCATCCAGTCCTCTGATGATTCGCCAGAAGTCACCATCTGCGGCAATTTCTCCAACAAGAAAAAAAACTGATTTGGGTATTTTGTTTCCAGGTGGTTAGTTCATTCTTTACAGGATTGATCGTGGCCGTCCATCTCCAGGAGTTATAACGGTGATGCAGCTGCCACCTCAGATGTCAGGACAGTTGGCGTGGAAGTTAGTTAGAGCTGTCTCTCTCTCTCTCTCTCTTTCTCCTATTGGTTGCCCTATATAAAGGGCTAGGAGTTTGACTAAATGTATGGCGGAACTTCTTCATTTTACGAGTTCTTGATTTCTTCCTGTTCTTGAAGCTACTTGAGTTGTTTTTGAGGCTTTGCGAAGCCAACAATTGATATCAGAGCCACTCGACTCCACGAGATCAAGTAATGGTGAAGAAGACAAGCAAGACTACCTCCGGCGAGTGTGGGGGGGAGATGGTGGTGCCAGGGCCATCCCTCAAGCTTTCCAAGACCAACTACAGAGTCTGGTCAATGTTCATGGAGGTATACCTTGAGTCTCACAATCTTTGGCAGGCAATTATCGGTGAGAACGTCTCGAAGAAAAAGGACAGATTAGCGCTATCTGCAATCATCAGCGCTGTCCCGGAAGATCTACTGGTGGTTCTTGATGCTAAGAAGACGGCGAAAGAAAATTGGGAGATCCTGCGGCAGTGGAATCTCAGTGTGGACAAAGCGATTCAGTCCCGCATTCAAGGCTTGAAGTGCGACTTCGAAATGCTTACTATGGCCAAGACTGACTATGTCGTAGATTTTGCGATGAAATTCACGCACATCGTCTCTGATTTGTGAAATTTGGGAGAGGTGATGGATGAGAAAGAAGTGGTGTGGCGATTCTTGAGGGTGATGCCTTCTAAGTTCGACGCTCTCACACTTTCTCTAGAGTAGTATGGCGACTTGGACAAGGTGAGTTTGGATGAGGTCATCGGCTCTCTCACTGTTCACGAGCTGCAGCTCAAAGAACATGAATCTTGTGAAGAGGAGCAGGCCTTATTGGCCAAGGCGCTAAATAGAGTCAAGATAACAACTGAGGAGGTGTCTTCCTCATTATGCGGAAGAGCCGTAATCGCAGCCGCGGTAGAGGAAGAGGTCGAGGACGTGGCCGCGGACGTGCTCCACCTCAAGATGAAAATAAAGAGAAGAGATCTTTCAATAAGTCGACAATTCAATGCTATAATTGTCAGAAATATGGGCATTTTGCATATGAATGTCGAGGTACAAAGAAGGAGAAGGATGAACGGGTCTATGTGGCTAAGTTCACTCTAGAAGCAGCGGCGACAACCTCCTCTGCTCCGGCGGTGGAAACATCTTCTCTCCTGATGGCCGTAGTCGAAGAGGCAAGTGATTTGCTCCTTCATAGATCTGAGGGTGGTATCTCTGATCCAGCTCTCTAGTATCTCGATATTGGAGGGATGAATCATATGTCAGGACACCGGAATTTTTTCTATGATATGGATGAATCGGCATCCGGATTTGTCAAATTCGGGGACAATTCGAATCTTCGAATTGAAGGAAGAGGTGACATTAAGATCAAACAGAAGAATGGTGGAATTCTCTGGCTCCCTCAAGTGCTATTTGCCCCTAGTTTGACCGCAAATATCCTCAGCCTCGGCTGTCTGGATGAAGAAGGCTGACGTATGACCATGGCTGGAGGTAAGCTGACTATTTTTGACTGTGATGGTCAATTGTTTGCTGAGGTGCAGAGATCAGAGGGCCGGCTCTATCTGCTGAAGCTCAATGTCTTGGATCAATGCTTAGTCACTACTGAGAACAATTCGGAAAATTGGCTATGACACTTGTGATTTGGGCACATTAATTTTCATTTGTTGAAAGAGATGGCAAGAAGGAAGATGGTTGAAGGACTTCCTTTGATCAGTGTACCTGATCATCTTTGCCGAAGTTGTGTGGCCGGGAAGCAGCATCGGAGCCCATTTCCTCCAACTTCAAAATTTCGAGCCTCGAGACCTCTAGAGCTCGTTCATATGGATATATGTGGGCCAATTACACCATCCAGATTAAAGGGAAGCAGTTATTTTCTTCTAATTGTGGATGATTTCTCTCGATTAATGTGGGTATCAATGTTGAAGCTAAAGTCTGATGCCCTGAGAGAATTCAAGCATTTCAAAGCATTGGCTGAAGTAGAGAAGAGCACACAGATTCAGTGTCTTCAATCAGATTGGGGTGGAGAGTTTACTTCAGACGATTTCATTGAATTCTGTGTCTCGCAGGGAATTAAGCACCAACTCACAGCCCCCTACTCACCTCAACAGAACGGCATTGTTGAAAAGAAAAATAGGACTATTTTGTCCTTAGTTCAGAGCATGCTCAAGGAGAAGAATTTACCTCAGGAATTATGGAGAGAGGTAGTGAGCACCTCTATCTACCTGCTGAATCGTTCTTGTACTCGAAGCTTGCAAGGTTTGACTCCATACGAAGCTTGGACTGGGAGGAAGCCTTCATTTGATCATTTGCAGGTCTTTGGTTCGATTGTGCATGTGAAATGCACTAAAGCTTCTTAGAAGAAACTTGAGGATTGCAGCATTCCAATGGTGTTTATTGGATATGAAATTGGCACTAAAGCCTATCGTTGCTTTGATCCGGTCAACGCCTTAGTACACATTAGTTGTGATGTTATATTCAAAGAAGATGCTAAATGGGATTGGACAAATCGAGGAGAGAGTGTTCCTACACTCACTTTTATGCCAAACCTCAGTGTTGAATTGAGCATGGAAGATCAACCTACCTCAAATGAAGATGTTGAAGCAGATCGTGTGGAGAATTATGATGAAGAATAGGCTTCTAGCTCTGAGTCTCAAGACCCCGAGTCTTTGAGGTATAAATCAGTTGCTCAACTCTACTCTGAGACTAATCCAATGCAGGCAGAAGGTGAAGAGTGTCTGATCTCATTTGAAGAACCATCCACTTATGATGAGGCAGCTCGTGAAGAGGTTTGGAACATAGCTATGAAGGAGGAAATGGAGGCTATTGACCGAAGTAAAACATGGGAGCTTGTAGCCCCTCTGCCGAATTGCAGACCTATTGGGCTCAAGTGGATATTCAAGCTTAAGAAATCAACCAAAGGAGAAATTCTGAGGCATAAAGCAAGACTTATTGTGAAAGGGTATTCACAATGACAGGGCATTGGTTTTAATGAAGTCTTTGCTCTTGTGGTTAGATTCGAATCCATCAGGGTTCTTATTGCCATTGCAGCTCAAGAAGGGTGGACATTACATCACCTTGATGTCAAATCAGCGTTCCTTAACGGAGAAGTTGATGAAGAGCTTTATGTGAAGCAGCCTGAGGGATTTTTGGTCAAGGGCAGGGAGCATTTTGTGCTCAAGTTGAAGAAGGCCCTCTATGGGCTTAAGCAGGTACCTTGAGCCTGGTATTTCAGACTGCACAAGTGTCTCCTAATACTTGGTTTCATCAAGAGCCGGCATGAACAAGCAGTTTATCTAAAAAAATCAAGCAAGGACAAATTAATCATCGGTGTATATGTTGATGACTTAATTGTTACTGGGTCAAGATCAGAAGATGTGGAGAGTTTCAAGAAGCAAATGAAGGAGCATTTTGAGATGAGTGATCTCGGATCACTTAGCTCATACTTGGGCATAGAGATCAATCAAAAAACTGATCATATCTGCTTAAGTCAAAGGGGGTATGCTCGTCGCATTCTTGAGCAAAAAGGGCTTCTGAACTGCAATCTTGCTCAAACCCCTCTTGAAGCTCAAGCAAAATTCAGCAAGAATGGAGGAGGTGCTCGAGTTAATCCCACTATTTTTCAGAGCATTGTAGGCAGTCTTGCTACTTGACTCATACAAGACCCGATTTAATCTACTCAGTTGGTTTGCTGAGTAGATACATAGAAACTCCCACATCAGATCATCTCATAGCTGCAAAGAGGATCCTGAGGTACGTTAAAGGTACTCTTGATTTTGGTCTTACCTTCATGAAGTGTCAGATACAAGATGCCCTCGTCGGGTACAGTGATAGTGACTTTGCTGGTGATGTTGACGATCGAAGAAGTACCTCAGGCCATGCTTTCTTCATGGGCTCTTCCATTGTCAGTTGGGGATCACTGAAGCAGAAAATGGTGGCTTTATCTTCATGTGAAGCCGAATACATCGCTGCCACATCAGCTGCCTGTCAAGGTATTTGGCTGAATCGACTTATTAGTGAGTTGAAGGGAGTGGAAGAGAAGCCCATGAAGCTGTTCGTAGACAATCAATCTGCAATCACGTTGAGCAACAACCCTGTACATCACAATCATACCAAGTATATTGACACTCAATATCACTTCATCTGACAATGTGTGGAGGAGAAAAGGATTGAAGTAGTACATGTGAAGACGGAGGATCAGCTAGCAGACATCCTCATCAAATCATTTGGAAGACTGAAATTTCTAGAGATGTGTGAGCATTTGGGCATCAAGAATGTACACACGGAAGAGCTGGAGCAAGGAGGAGATGGAAGGATTGCATCCAGTCCTCCGATGATTCGCCGGAAGTCACCGTCTGTGGCAATTTCTCCAGCAAGAAAAAAAAACTGATTTGGGTATTTTGTTTCCAGGTGGTTAGTTCGTTCTTTACAGGATTGATTGTGGCCGTCCATCTCCAGGAGTTATAACGGTGATGCAGCTGCCACCTCAGATGTTAGGACAGTTGGCGTGGAAGTTAGTTAGAGATGTCTCTCTCTCTCTCTTTCTCCTATTGGTTGCCCTATATAAAGGGCTAGGAGTTTGACTAAATGTACGGCGGAACTTCTTCATTTTACGAGTTCTTGATTTCTTCCTGTTCTTGAAGCTACTTAAGTTGTTTTTGAGGCTTTGCAAAGCCAACAGTTACCTCCCTTCCGATCCTCTCTCTGTTTCTTCCTCCTAGTCGCCATGGTTGGAAGCATCGTAAACGCCTCCGGACTCCTCCAGGACATGGGGAAGGTGAAGCCACCGGCAGAGGAAGTCGAAACGGCCGCGATCTACGGGACTGGTTCAGTTCGGCTGGGAAATGAAAATGAGAGGAAGAGGGAAATTGTGCAGGAGACTAACCTGCACTTGTCAAGCTTTGAGATTACAGAGCCCGACGCCGACGACGAACTCACCGGCGACCGGGAGGCTTACATGGCCAGCGTACTGGATAAGTACAGACAAAACCTCGTGGAGAGGGCCCAAAACCAACTAGGTAAGAGAACGACCGTGGATCTCACGCTGAGACGAGAACAAGTCGCTAATCTCACGTGAATATTTCCTCATTCACTGTATTGTAGGGTTTCCGGCAAATCTAGACTTCGAGTACGACGCTCTCTCGCAATTCCAATCCTTCACCACAAACAACGCGGGCGATCCCTTCATCGAAAGCGGCTATGGCATCAATTCAATGCAGTTCGAGGTGGCGGTTCTGAACTGGTTCGCCCGCCTGTGGGAGCTGGCGAAGAACGAGTACTGGGGCTGCATCACCAGCGGTGGCACGGAAGGCAATCTGCATGGCATCCTAATCGGGTTCGTCGCAGATCCTACCGGACCCTCTCTCTTGCTCTCGCTCTCTCTCTCTCTCTCTCTCACGCTCTCTCTCTCTCTCGTTGTCTCTCTCTCTCTCTCTCTCTCTCTCTCTCGTTGTCTCTCCTCTCTCTCTCTCTCTCTCTCTCTCGTTGTCTCTCCTCTCTCTCTCTCTCTCTCTCTCTCGTTGTCTCTCCTCTCTCTCTCTCTCTCTCTCTCTCTCGTTGTCTCTCCTCTCTCTCTCTCTCTCTCTCTCTCTCTCGTTGTCTCTCCTCTCTCTCTCTCTCTCTCACGCTCTCTCTCTCTCTCTCTCTCGCTGTCTCTGCTCTCTCTCTCTCTCTCTCTCTCTCTCGTCTCTCTCTCTCTCTCTCTCTCTCTCTCTCGTTGTCTCTCCGCTCCTCTCTCTCTCTCTCTCTCGTTGTGTCTCTCTCTCTCTCTCTCTCTCTCTCTCGTTGTCTCTCCGCTCTCTCTCTCTCTCTCTCGTTGTCTCTCTCTCTCTCTCTCTCTCTCTCTCGTTGTCTCTCCGCTCTCTCTCTCTCTCTCTCTCTCTCTCTCGTTGTCTCTCCTCTCTCTCTCTCTCTCTCTCTCTCTCGTTGTCTCTCCTCTCTCTCTCTCTCTCTCTCTCTCTCTCTCTCTCACCCTCTTCCTCCTCTCGTGCGATGCTTCTGCTTGACCGGCACAGGCGGGAGATCTTCCCAGACGGAGTTCTGTACACTTCCAAGGAGTCCCACTACTCGCTGTTCAAGGCCGCGAGGATGTATAGAATGAATTGCGTGAAGGTGGAGACGCTGGTCTCTGGCGAGATCGACTGCTCCGACTTCCAAGCCAAACTTCTTCCCAACAAGGAGAGGCCCGCCATCGTTAACGTCAACATCGGTTCACTTCGCCCAGAATACCTCGCAGACCTTTCTCCTCCTCCTTCCTCTACTTCTTCACAACAAAAGCACTCGCCTAAGCTCTGACAAGCATTTCGCGCCTCAGGGACGACGGTCAAGGGGGCGATCGACGATCTGGATCTCGTCATCAAGATCCTCGAGGAGTCGGGCTTCAAGGATCGCTTCTACATCCACTGCGACGGTGCTCTCTTCGGCTTCATGCTCCCCTGTTGGCTTCGCAAAGCCAAAGAACGCTCCAAGAACTTCCGGAGATGGAAGGAAATCAAGAAAAATAAGAGAAAAAACAAACTTCGCGTAATGAGAAATGTTCCGTGGACATATTGTCGAACACTCAGCCCTTTATATAGGGCAGCCAATAGGGGCTGAGGAGAGAGTGAGTCTCTAACTAACTCCGTGACAGCTGGCGTCCCATCCGAGGTGGCAGCATCCCCGCCGTTATAACTCCTGGAAATGGACGTCCACGATCAACCTGAAAACAAACAAGTAACGACCTGGGAATGGAAATTCCCAAATCGGCGTTTGTCAGAGAAACCGCCGGCGACGGTGATCCTCCGACGAGCTCGAGCAAGCTCCATCAATCTCCTCCTTACTCTAGCTCCTCCGTGCACAAACTTCGTACCCCAATACGGCCTCACATCTCTTGAAATTTTAACTTTCCAAGAGCTTTGGTGAATACATCAGCCAATTGATCCTCCGTCCGAACGTAGCATATCTGGATCTTCTTGTCTTCAACACACTGTCGAATAAAATGATATCTCGTATCAATGTGCTTGGTTCGGTTGTGGTGGACTGGGTTCTTGCTCAAAGTAATGGCCGATTGATTGTCCACCATCAATCTCACAGCCTTTTGCTCCTCGCCCTTCATCTCACTTATCAGCCGATTCATCCATACTCCCTGACAGGCTGCTGGTGTGGCTGCAATATACTCAGCTTCACATGAGGATAAAGCAACGATGCTTTGCTTCTGTGATGACCAGCTGACTGGTCTTCCTCCGAGGAAGAAAATGTGACCAGAGGTGCTCTTTCGATCACTAACATCCCCTGCAAAGTCACTATCACTGAAGCCAATTAAGTCGTGATTTATCTCACCTTTCACATAGAGAATTCCATAGTCAAGTGTGCCTTTGACGTATCTCAGAATGCGCTTGACTCCGTTGAGATGCTCCACAGCCGGATTCTCCATAAACCTACTCAAAATTCCCACCGAATAGAGTAAGTCAGGTCTGGTATGAGTCATGTACCTCAAGCTCCCGATTAAACTCCTGAACTCAGTGGAATTCACCCTTTCACTGCCTTCACTGCAGGTGAATTTCACTCGAGCTTCAAGTGGAGTAGACACTGCATTGTAGCCTTCCATTTTTGCATGCTCAAGAATCCTCAGAGCATAGGCTTTCTGAGACAAGAAGATAAACTCATCAGTCTGCTTTACCTCGAGTCCCAGATATGAACTTAGTGATCCAAGATCACTCATGGCAAATTTGAGCTTCATTTCTGCCTTGAAGTCTATTCCTCCTGAGCTTGACCCTATGACAATCAAATCGTCAACATACACTCCCACAATTAGGACTTCACTGCCGGATCTCTTCAGATATAGGGCTTGCTCATATTGACTCTTCACGAAGCCAAGTGAGAGTAGACTCTGATGAAGCTTGAAGTACCAGGCTCTCGGGGCTTGCTTCAAGCCATATAGAGCCTTCTTTAGCCGGAAAACATGATCTTCTCTGCCTGAGTCTTGAACCATCTGAAGGCTGCTTCCCCTAAGGTGGGTGGTGAGAGAGGGCCACAAATGTCGGCATAGATGAGCTCTAAAGGCTCAGATGCACGAAATGAGGATGCCTGAGGAATGACACCCGGTGTTGTTTTTCGGCAACACAACTTCAGCAGAGTTGACTTGGCAGGTTGACCTGTGGAAGTCCGTCTACAAGCTGCTTACTGGACATCTCTTTCAACGTATGAAAGCTGATATGGCCAAAATGAGTGTGCCACAGCCAATTTGCCGGATTGTCTTCAGTGGTGACAAGACATTGATCCACTACTCTGAGCTTCAATAGGTAGAGTCTGCCCTCGGATCTCTGCACTTCAGCGAATAATTGACCATCAGAGTCAAAGATAGTCAGCTTACCTCCAGCCATGGTCATACGACAGCCTTCTTCATCCAGTCGACCGAGACTGAGGATATTTGCCGCCAAATCAAGTACGAACAGTACACTGGGAAGCCGGAGAATTCCCCCATTCTTCTGATTGATCTCAATGTCACCACGTCCTTCAATTCGGATCTTCGAATTGTCCCCGAATTTGACAAAGCCTGATGCTAATTCGTCCAAATCGCAGAAGAAATTCCGGCGTCCTGACATGTGGTTTGTTGCTCCCATATCCAGATACCAGAGAGCTGGATCGGAGAGCGCACTCTCAAATCCATGAAGGAGCAAATCACTTGCCTCTTCTACTACGGCCATGAGGAGGGAGGAAGTCGCCGGCGCCGGAGCAGAGGAGGTCGCCGCCGCCGCTTCCGGAGTGGACTCAGCCACATAAGCCCGATCTTCTCTCTCCTTCTTCGCACTTCGACATTCGTAGGCGAAATGTCCATATTTCTGGCAATTATAATACTGTATTGCCGATTTATCAAATGATTTCTTCTCCTTGTCATCTTCAGGAGGCTGATTTTGTCCTCGGTTTCGACTTCTGCCTCTTCCTCTGCCGCGGCCGCGATGACGTCCTCTGCCACGAGATGAGGACTCCTCCTCACTCGAGACTTTTACCTTGCTCAGCGCCTTGGCCAGCAAAGCCTACTCCTCTTCATGAGATTCCCGATCTTTGAGCCGTAACTCATGAACGGTAAGTGAGCCAATTACCTCGTCCAAGGTGACTCTGTCCAAATCTTCGTATTGCTCCAGGGACAGAGTGATTGCATCGAATTTTGAAGGCATCGCCCTCAAGAATCGGCGCACAACTTCTGGCTCCGGTAGCTTCTCGCCCAAATTCCTCAGATCGGAGAGGATTTGTGTGAATTTCATGCTGAAATCCACTACGGAGTCAGTCTTACTCATCACAAGGTTTTCGAATTCACACCGCAGGCCTTGAACACGAGACTGCACGACTCGTTCCACTCTGAGGTTGCGTTGCTTCAAAATCTCTCAATTCTGCTTAGCTGTCTTCTTCGCGTCAAGAACATGTAGCATATCTTCCGGAACGCCGCTGATGATTGCGGACAAGGCCAGTCGGTCCTTCTTCTTAGGTACATTGTCCCCTACGATTGCTGGCCACAATTCATGCGAATCGAGAAAGACCTCCATACTCATCGCCCAAACGCGATAGTTCGTCTTGGATAGCTTCAAGGAAGGAGCAGGAATTGTCATCTCCTGTCTGTGCTCCACGGAGGTGCTCGCCTCAGTCGCCTTCTTCGCCATTCTTGATCCCTGTGGAGTCGAGTGGCTCTGATATCACTTGTTGGGTTCGCAAAGCCAAAGAACGCTCCAAGAACTTCTGGAGATGGAAGGAAATCAAGAAAAATAAGAGAAAAAACAAACTTCGCATAATGAGAAATGTTCCGTGGACATATCGAACACTCAGCCCTTTATATAGGGCAGCCAATAGGGGCTGAGGAGAGAGTGCATCTCTAACTAACTCCATGACAGCTGGCGTCCCATCCGAGGTGGCAGCATCCCCGCTGTTATAACTCCTAGAGATGGACGTCCACGATCAACCTGAAAACAAACAAGTAACGACCTGGGAATGGAAATTCCCAAATTGGCATTTGTCAGAGAAACCGCCGGCGACGGTGATCCTCCGACGAGCTCGAGCAAGCTCCATCATCCCCTTCGTGAAACGCGTGAGCCCCTTGCAACGCCATTGTCTAGGAGTTCCCCGAGCTCGAACTGCGCTGAATGATGGAGATTTCGCTTCTCCAGGGGCCGAAGGTGACGTTCCGGAAGCCGATCGGCAGCATGAGCATCTCCGGGCACAAGTTCGTGGGAAGCCCATTTCCCTGCGGGGTGCAGATAACGCGGAAGAGCCACATCAACGCCCTCTCGCGGGACGTCAAGTACCTCGCTACCAAAGACACTACCATCTTGGGCAGCCGCAACGGACACGCCCCGCTCTTCCTCTGGTACGCGCTGAACCGCAGGGGCAACCGTGGGTTCGAGAAGGATGTCCATCGGTGCCTCCTCAACGCTCACTTCTTGAGGGGCCGCAGGACGAGGACTTCGTCCGCAAGTGGCAGCTCCTCTGCGATGGGAACATCGCCCACGTGCTCGTGATGCCCAACGTTACCGTCGAGAAGCTCTGCGTCTTCGTCGACGAGCTGGTGCGGCGCCGCTCTATTTGGTCCCGCGGCGGTGAGATCCCTCTGCCGTGCATCGCAGCGGATGTCGGTTACGATAACTGCGCCTGTCTGCTTCACCTCCACGCCCAGTGACGGTGTCTTTCCTTCGTTAGAGCTGTCCTGAACAAATGGGTCAGAGCGGAGGCGGACACCGTAAGGGTTGATTTCGCTCTAATTGTGAACGGCCTCAAGTCATAAATAGTGTACTGCAATCATGATCAGTCGTCAATCCGTTCAGAATGATCAACGATTAGATCAGTGAAAATTGCTGATCATGATCGTTCGATCATCATGATTAACTATCAGATGATGATCAGATGATTGTCATTTTATATTGTTATATTATACAGTCAAAGTGTAATAGGGTGATTGAGACAAATATTATATATAAAAATATAATACTTATGTTAAATATATATTTAAAAATAAGGCCTAAGTTTTAGCTTTATTAAGATGTATATAATGCCTAATAACTATATTATGATATATAAATTAAGTTTTCTAACAATACATATACATATATTAGCCATAATTCTTAACTTTATTAATATATATAGTGAGATTAAATGAACTTACTTTCCAACCTACATGAAATACATTTCTAGATGTGTTTATGAACTTTGTTAATGAGAGAGAGGGAGAGAGATAGAGAGAGGGGTGAGAGAGAGAGAGGGAGTTGAGAGAGGGAGAGAGGGAGGGAGAGGCAGTGGCAGTGAGGTTGGCAGCAGCTTAGGTGGTTTTGGAGAAGCCCTAATATGTGTGTGAGAGAGAGAGAGGAGAGAGAGAGGGAGGGAGAGGTAGTGGTTGTGAAGCTGGTGGTGGCAATGAAGCGGGTGATGGTGAAGTCGGTTAACTATAGCCATTGATCTGCCAATTGATCGGCAAGTGATCAAGGACCCGGATCTTAATCGTGATCTTGGTCATTTCCCATGATTGTGATTGTGATTATTGATCAATTGATCATGATTGTCAATCTGATGATCAATCAATCATGATCACAGTATCCAAGTCATAAATCTCTCGAATGATGATGCTGGTCTCTCTATGCATCCTCTATGTGTTCTGTGAAGTTAGTGTTGCTTGGGACCATGAGATTAATATCTGCTCGTAAAGATAGATCGATTGGTAAATAGATAGATAGATAGATAGGTGGATATGTAGATAGGTAGATAGATAGATAGATAGATAGATAGATAGATAGATAGATAGATAGATAGATAGATAGGTAGGTAGGTAGATAGATAGATAGATAGATAGATAGATAGATAGATAGATAGATAGATAGATAGATAGATAGATAGATAGATAGATAGATAGATAGATAAATAGATAGATAGATAGATAGATAGACAGAGAGTGAGTGAGTGAGAGAAAAGAGAGAGAGAGAGAGAGAGAGGACCAGCAAAACTCTGAGGGAGCCAGATTAATAGGCCATCCGTCTGAGAACGCAGCCGTCCCTATTTGAGTTAGCCGAAATCAAAGCCTTGCAGACGAGAGTTAGGAAGAAATCAATTTTTCTTAAATAAGTTAATGTATTATACATAAAATAATCACATGCATACCTTCTTTTTATTGTTAGCGTGCGTTTGGAAAGGCCGGTTTGTCTTGGGCCTAATAGTTTTCAGCATCTCATTCTCATGATCGTCACGTCGTCGATGGGGACAAAATCCGGGCATTTCTCGGGATCCGGGCGGGGCCCATTCCAGCCCCCAAGAGCTCGTAATTCAGAATCCCATAGATAAATCGACCTGTATCCTATGCCACGATTGCTCGTCGACAACCACGGTTTTAAGGATCTTTATGGAGAGTTATGCTCACGTCTCTGTCGTACGGCTGAGAGTGTGAGAGACGCGGCTAGAGACAGCGAGAGGCGGCGGCTATGTCGACACCTTTGGATGTCGGATTTATTGGGCCAACATATTTTACGGTGACACGTGCAAATAGGGAAGTCACCACAGTTTGCGTGGATAATAGGCTTTCAACGACCCAGGAGTTCATCGGTCCAAGGGCCACGTCCTCATTGATGGGGATGGGATTGGACCCTTCCAACGACCTATCAGGCCAACCCTACAATGAATACTGCGTGAAAATCATTAGACTGGAGGAGATCGGATCGTCCATCATATGCTTTAAGCGTCTGGCACTTCTTTCGGGCATCACCGCACCAGCACTCAAGGTCTCCGCCCGGTCCAGAAGACCGGAGAGAGAGAGAGAGAGAGAGAGAGAGAGAGAGAGATCATCTCTAAGAGAGAAAGGAGAGAGAAGGAGAGAAACAGGGATACCTTATCCCTAAGGAGAGAGAAAGAAAAGACAGAAGCAGACATATCTTCCTCCCAGCGGCCAGTGTATGAAGCGTCGTAAATGCCTCCGGGGTCATTTTGCAGTTCATTGGGAAGGTGAAGACGCCGGCAGAGGTGATCGAATCGGTCGCGATCTCAGGGCCTGGTTCTGCTCAGTTGGGGAACGAAAATGAGGGGAGGAGGGAAATCGTGCTTAAGATGGACCTGCACTCATTGAACTCTGTGATTGCAGAGCTTGAAGTTGACAGCAAAGTTGCAAGAAGAGGAAACGAAAGCGGAAAAATTAACATCACAGATTTGAGGACAGGATGGTTTGAAATTATGGATCAGAATACCGTGTGGAGAACATAAAAGAGTATATTGCACTGGAACAGGAGCTGGTGACAGATGAAAAGCAGTGTGCAGAGCGCATTATGATCCTCGATTTGGGAAGAAATGATGTTGGAAGGGTTAATGTCTCGATGCATCCTTCAATAGAAGAAAAAATGTTTACTCATATAGGGGAGGAGATGGCCCAGCCCACTTCAGCATATTGTGACTGGTCTAATTCCACCTGGCGATGTATTTCATGCTTGAACCATACCCTAAAGTTATAGGGGCTGACTTCTTATGCCACCAGCTCCTACCTTTGCATCATGATCAATACTCCCCCCTGATGCAAAGCTCACAAATCAAGTAATTATTGGAATTTGATGAACTCAGAATAATTTGAGACATAACTTTAGTGATGGTGTTTATAAGACAATTCACAACTTGATCATGTGCTAAACATAACTTTATCTCAATTGAATTCTCATCAACTTGATCTCAAATAAGGTGATGGTGAATGTTAATGTTTCATACAGTGATTTACTTGTACTATATTCATATCTTTCATTAGCCTTAACATCCATATAACTTATTAGGTGACTATTGATTTAACAATATATTCAGCTTCAAATAATAATAATAATAATAATACTATTACTTTTTGCAAAGTCCAAGTCATAACTAACTAGTAACGTTCTCTTTTTTAAACACATGCACTCATGTTTTCTTGTTATCTAAAAGACATTATCAATCCCTATTAATAAAATTAAATAACTTAAAATGAGATACATATTTATCTATAATGGTAATTTTGTAATTTCATATTATACCCAAGAATCCTTTTTGATGCTTGAACATTATGAACAAAAGGCTGGTGTATAAATTGTCGAATCATACCAATAAGAAACAAAACATGTTGTTGACTATCAGTCAAGTACATCAACATCTAAGCTAAATTTCTATAAAATCACTCATGCATTCTTAAAAATTCATTATTGCTATAGAATCTATCATTAGTATTTGTTGGAGTATAACAAGTAATTCGACATATTAAATTTATTAAGTAAATTTAAAGTATATTTTTCTTGGAAAATAAATATACCAAAATCATATTAATTAACTTGAAGTCTGAAAATGTGTTGAAATTAGTAATTATATAAGTCCTGAACTCAATTATTGCTGAATAAAATGATCAGTATACAGATTTTCATCCACCTATACACACAATATAAGAAAACCCTTTTCTTTTATCTTTGCATAATAAGTTGGTTCAATATCAGTTCAATTATTTTCTTTTATCATGAAGGTAAGAGTAAATACTATAGCATGCTTTTGATCATTTCTTAATTGTGTAAAACTTCAAATATTAGTCATTTGAAAATATCTAATTATATAACATATTCCTTAATTAACTCTAATGAGTGATACAATAGAAAAAAGTAAAAATATTTTTTATTTACTTTAGTGATGAAATTGAGAGGTATCATTTATCATTATTAAAATAAAGAAATGACTTATTTGTTGAGATGTTATTTTTAATTAAAAAATTATTACAATAAAGATATAATTTGACAAGGGCATCTTTCTAATAATGTATGATAGTTGACACAATCAAGGCAGGTAAGGTAGGATCTTGCCTTTAGTGAAGATTGAATAGCCACTTTTGGATTGAAGAAAACCATATTGAATTAATTAAATTGATAGCTTAGAGTACTGTTCTCTAGATGCTTGTCAAAGCCCATAAATAGACTTGTGTAACTTACACAAGTTTTTGAGCATTGAGATTTTATTTGCAAGAAAGACTAGGAGGGAGATCCATATAAACTTCCTCATATAAGTCACCATGAAGAAAGTTATTATTAACATTTAGCTAGATCAATTGCCATCTATAACATGTAGCAAGAGCCAACAATGATTGATGCTGATAGTTTTGGCAACATAATAATATATTTTAATAAAGACAATAACTTTTAGTTAAGTGTATCCTTTCACAATAAGATGAGCTTTGTGGCATTCAATAGAACCCATACTGCTATATTTAATTTTATAAATCCATCAAAAACTAATAGAATGTTTTCTAGCATGAATGGGAACAAGAGACCATGTATGATTTGCTACCATGACGTCTAACTCTTGACTCATTACTTTTTGCCAATGGAGAAGTTTAATTGCTTTATGATAGAAATATGGTTCATAATTTGAAGAGATTTGGGGCACAAGGTGTCTATCGGAAGGGGACAAAGAGTCATGAGATAAAAATTTTGAAATAAGATACGGATGAGTAGTATGGAATGATGATGTGTGAGATAATAGATTACAATGAAAATCTTGTAAGATGGAGATTTGCTGACACATTGGGATCACCTAGGTGAAGATGGTGAAGTGAATGATGATGTTGACATATTGAATTCACCCATATGTGTAGTTTCAAGAGTATGACTAGAGTAGATATTAGGGAGAATTAAATGGGGAAATGGGTCAACATTGAAATCTGCAGCATTAAGAGATCGAAAAGGAAATATATTTTTATGGAAAATAATGTCTCGTGAAATAAAAATATCATGTGTTTCAAGGTCATAAAACTTATAACCTTTGATACTAGGAGGGTATTCAATGAAGATAGATTTCTTGGCATGAGGAGAAAACTTATGTCATTTCACTAAGAGAGTAGAAGCAAATTCTAAGCAACCAAAGACACAAAAATAAGAAAAATCAATCATATTAGAGTGGAGCAGTTCATAAGGGCTCTTATGTTGGAGAGTTTGAGAAGGAAGTTGATTGATGATAAAAGTGGTTGTAAGCACACAATTTGTCCAAAATTGTGTAGATACTTGGGATTGAAAATATAAGTCTCTAACCACATTTAATAAATGTTGGTGCTTATGTTCCACAATTGAATTTTACTAAGGGCATTACACACAAAAAAATTGATATAATATTCCATGTTTATTGAAAAATTCAGTAAACTGAAGTTCCTTTGCATTATATGAATGAAACTATCTAATTTGATATCCATATTGGGTGCGGATCATATTAAGTAAGTGAGGAAAATTAGAAGTGACATCTAATTTATGATGCATGAGAAAAACCCAAGTGAAATGACAAATAGCCATTTACAAGTGTGACAAAATATTGATGTCTCTAATGATTGATAACATGAAATGGTCCCCAAATATCACAATATATTAGATCAAAAGGATTGTCTGATTTGTGAGTACGTGTCACAAAAGACAAGTGTCATTGTTTGGCTAAAGGACATACGTAACATGCTTGGGTCATAGACGGAGTATCAAAAGGTTAAAGATGTCTTAACATATCAAGAGTTCTAGAAGATGGATGTCCCAACTTGTGCCAAGTTTGCATGGAGGCAATATTTATAGAGGCTTGACTCATATTGTGTTTTATTAAGGGAGTTACATCTGTTGACTCCAAAATATAGAGATTATCAACTCATTCACCCTTGCCAATCATTGTCTTGTAAGAAGCATCATGAATGATAAAGTAATGAATAAAAAAAGAATATGAACTACTAAATCTGATGTGGCTTCACTCACAGGGAGTAAATTTAATTTGAATTTAGAAACATATAAGACATCTTTGAGTAACCACCTTACATGGGTTTCTAATAAGGCTGCCCCAATTGAGTGTGAACTATATGTTGTCGTGGGAAACTAGATGCATTTGCATGTAAAGTTAATGGGACGCTATATAATCACTCTAGAGTCTGAAGAAAATTTACTTTTGAAGAACTCCTTTTATATTCCATCATTCAACAAAATTTGATATCTATTATCAAATTAGTTAAAGACAATTATCACATCATTCTTGATGCATCATACATGTTTTTAATTAGAGAAAACCTTCCCAAAGATTCCCACTAAGACATGAGTAATTGATGGATTATTTAAGCTTAATGTTTCTTCTAAAAATATTTCTCTAATTTGCTCGAATAAAAGGAATAAAACTAATGATAACTTTGTGGCATAGAAGGTTGGGACACATACCCTAAAAGAGGGTGGAGAGACTAGCAAAACAAGGTCTTTTAGGATCTTGAGATTTCACTTGTGTTGATTATATCAAGGAAGAAACAACCAACACATTTAAGAAAAATGCCATAAAATAGAGGGTAACATTAGATTTGATTCATACAGATGTTTGTAGACCTTTTTATCCATGTTTTACATGCCAGAAGTATTTCATAACCTTTATCAATGACTACTCATGGTTTATGTATCTTTACCTCATACATGATAAATTTGAAGTCTTTGACATGTTCAAAAATTTTAAGAAAGAGAAAAAGAAATAATTAGAAAAACCTATAGAGGCAGCCAAATTAGATAGAGGTGACAAATATTATGATAGACACTAAGAAAAGATAAATGTCGAGACCATTTGTGTTGTTGCTTAAGGAACATAGCATAGTACCTCAGTACATAATACTAAGCAAGCCTAACATGAATGGAGCTGTAGAAAGACGAAATAGAATGCTAAAAGAAATGGTCAAAGTTATGATGAGTTATTTTACTTTATTAGTCTCAATGTGAAGTGAAGCTTTAAAGACAATTGTGTATATTTTAAATAGGGTTCCAACAAAGTTCATATAAAAAACTCTTTAGAAGTTATGGACTAATAAGAAACCTTATTTAGGTTAGATGAACATATGGGGTTCTTTAATTGAAGCTAACTTTATAATTCTCATAAGAAATCTCTAAATTCAAGGACAGCTAGTGGCTACTTCATTGGCTATCTAGAGTGGTAGAGAGGATATAAATTCTATTATCCTACACATACTATAAGAGTTGTTGAAACTAATAGAGCTATCTTTTTGGAGGATGTTTGTGTTAGTGGGAGTATCCTTAGGGATTTTATTTTTGAAAAGTCTCATTAAAATATTACTATATCTCAACAGACTTCTAGTAAGGGCAATGATATTTATCTTATTCAAGAGACTAGGGTTTAGTTGCCATATGTTGTTCCAACCCTGGACAACAATGAAAGGGCAAATATACCTACTCAAGAACAACTACATGAACAATCATTTGAGCCAACTATAGATCTATCTATTCAAGATCTACATCAAGATCAAGAGGCAAATTTAAGAAGGTCAAGTAGACAAAGAAAATCAACTA
The DNA here is from genome assembly GCA_024713555.1 of Spirodela polyrhiza. Lineage (NCBI taxonomy): Eukaryota > Viridiplantae > Streptophyta > Magnoliopsida > Alismatales > Araceae > Spirodela > Spirodela polyrhiza. Next base: position 1,919,408 of record CM046545.1, on the reverse strand, counting down.
TTTCATTTAACTATGTGGTATACCTCTCAAGTGAAGACATGGGTTAAGGGGTAAATGATTCCATTACATTTTCACAAGTCATACACTATGTAAACTCTAGTCATTGATTATAAGTTAAGAAGGAAGATCTTATATCCATAGATTGTAATGAAGTATGAAACATCATGGACTTACTTATAGGAAAGAAACTTGTTAGTTGCAAATGGGTCTATAAGACCAAATTTGTAACCAACAGGTTTCTTTCTCGTAGGCAAGTTCACGATGTACCATACTTGATGGCACACTTGAATGATATAAAGCCAAGCTTATAGCAAAAGGTTTCACACAAAAAGAAGGCATTGACTATTATGAGACCTATGCTCTTATTTACTCTCAGATTTTCATTGAGAATAGTTATGTCCTTAGTAGCTCAATTCGATTTAGAGCTACATCAAATGGATGTAAAAATGACTTTCGTAAATGGTAAATTAAAAGAAAAAGTATACATACAACAGCCTCAAGGATTTGAGGTTAGAAAGAATATAAGATTTAAAAGTTGAATAAAATCTATCTACGGGCTCAAACAAGCTTCTAGACAATGGTACTTTAAATTCAATGAAGTTATCATGTCCTTTGGGTTTAAGGACAACATTGTTGATCAATATATATACCAAAAAAAAAGTGAAAGTAGATGGATACTACTTGTGTTGTACATAGATAATATTCTACTTGTCAATTCAAACCTTAGTTAACTAAAGGAGACTAAGGATTTTACATCAACAACTGTGATAGAAAAAATATGGGTAAAGCCAATTACGTAATTGGCATAGAGATTCATCAGAACAAGTCTTTGGGCATGCTTGGGCTATTTCAAAGATTTTATACATCAAATGTGTTGAAATAATTTTTCAATAGAAAATTACTCTCTTAGTAAAACACTTATTATTAAAGGTGATAAACTAAGAAAATTACAAGAACTTGTTTCAGATGCGGAGAGGTTTGTAATGAAGTAAAACCCATATGCTGTTATAATTGGGTCTCTCAACTATGTGCAAACATGTACTCATTTGGATCTATCATTTGTCACTAGATATCTCGGAAGATATCAAAGTGACCCTAATCTAATGCACTAGTAAGCTACGAAGAAGGTTCTACGATGTCTTCAAAAGACCAAAGATTTAATACTCACATATAGGCGAATAGATAATTAGAGGTCATTAGATATTCCGACTTATACTTCATTGGATGTTTGGATACACAAAGATCAACTTTAGGCTGTGTTCTTACTTTCTAGAGGAGTTGTCTCATGTATAGTACCAAATAGAAGACAATTGCAACATCCACAATGGAAGCTGAGTATATAGTTTACTTTCACATATCTTCACAAGTTATATAGATAAAATACTTTATTGCATAGTTAAGAGTTGTGAACTCTATACATAAACCCATAAGAATATACCGTGATAATAAAGGTGTTATCAAATTCTCCAACAATAACAAGAGCTCAAGTAATTGCAAGCACATGGAGATTCAATTATTGGCTATGAAAGAGAAAATTAGAGATCAATTAATGTTAATTGATCATATTATGATTGACTATATGCTAGCTAATCCTCTTACAAGGACACTTCCACTAGGTACCTATAGTAGACATGTTCGTAAGATGGGTGAGGTTGGTCAGTTCCTTAAAAGATATGACATGTATTTAGACATTAATGTAATATATGATATCATGTATGTGATCTCTAAATACTAGTTCATTATAAACTATCATTTATCATCAGATAAATAGGAATGACACATTATTTATCTTGTCATGACATTGTGAGTCCATTCATAAAGGTTCTTTAAATGTCATATAAAGTGTTTGATTTTAATATTTATTATGAGTATTTTAGTACATGAAAGGGAACATACATCTTAAATGTTATATTATTAGCATGACTAGTGCTTTTGAAAGATATTATGATCAAAATAAGGATTTTATTTATAAGTATTAATGTTATGGTCGCTCTAGATGATTATCTAATATAAAGGAGATTAGATAGAGTCATGTAAGATTGTTAGAGTCAAACTCTATTAAGATGACTTTTCTAATCAAATTAGATATTAATGAAATTATAAATAATTTATAGTATTAGGATTTACTAGGGGCAAAATTGTAATATGGTTATAGAGTATATTATATAAAGTCTTGCCCTTAAAGTTTCAATACAACATAATAATACAACTTGTACGGAGACACTCCATCCATAGGAGAGAGGTTCTGATTGTGAGGATCGAACAAAAGAAGAGAGGAGAAAGATCATTAAGCATTTGTCATTTTCCACATTAATGGCAAATACAAGTATGTCATACTCTATCATTTCAGTCATCTAAAATTCATCAAATTCGAAGAATTATCTGATGTTGTTCGGTTTGCATAAAAGGGAAGTGTTGACAATGATGCAAAGGTTGGAGATGGTGGCAGGAAAACTCGCCCCAAGGTACTTCATGCATGAGATACCTCATTGATGAAACCAATTCCATCATATTATGCTCAGATGGCCTGGCCCATTCCAGTCCTCCTCCCCCATGTGGGTAAAGATTTTTTCTTCTATTGACGGATTTATCAAGACAATACATTTCTGACGGTTTATGTTCTCCACATGCTATTCTCATCCACAATTTCAAACCATCGTGTCCTCAAATCTGTGATGTTAATTTTTTCGCTTAAGTTTCCTTTCCTTAGAACTTTGCCGTCAAGTTCAAGCTCTGTAATCACAAAGTTCAACGAGTGCAGGTTCCTCTCAAGCACGATTTCTCTACTCCCCTCATTTTCGTTCCCCAACTGAGCAGAACCGGTCCGTGAGATCGCAGCCGGTTCGATCTCATCTGCCGGCGTCTTCCCCTTCCCAATGAACTGCAAAAGGGCCCCGGAGGCATTTACTACGCTTCCTACAACGGCCGCTACGATGAAGGAAGAAAGAGGGGGCCAGAAGGGACGGAAGGCGGGCAGCACGAAATATGTTTGGTTCTTCTCCTTCTCTCTCTCCTTGGGGACAATATCCCCGTCCCCTCTCTCTCTCTCTCTCTACAGCAACTCCGATTTTCTGGGCCGGGCGAGGATCTGATTAGTCGGTGTTGAAAGGAAAAGCGTCAATGTGTCCCAGTCATTATACCCCGGGCGACAGGTCACGTAGGAAGCCATAGCCAGACGGTGGGCGCATGTGATGGACGGTTCGATGTCCTCATGGTCTGATGATTTTTACACGTGTGCTAAACTTAGGATTGGCCTGTTATTTGGTCGTTGGAAGGGTCCAACCCCATCCCCATCAATGAGCACGTGACCCTTGGACCGATGAAGTGGGGCTTTTTGAAAGCTTTTCATCCTCGTAAACTCTTTTCTGACTTCCCAATCCGCACGTCTTTTGGATACGAGCTGTGGGCCCACAAATCCGCCGCCCATCTCTCCTTGCCGCGTCTCTCACGCTCTCAGCCGTACGACAGATACATGAGCATAACTCTCCATAAAGATCCTTAAAACCGTGGTCGTCGACGAGCAATCGTGGCATAGGATACAGACCGATTTGTCTATGGGATTCTGAACTACGAGCTCTTGGGGGCTGGAATGGGCCCCGCCCGGATCCCGAGAAATGCCCGGATTTTGTCCCCATCGACGACGTGACGATCATGAGAATGGGACACTGAAAACTATTAGGCCCAAGCCAAACCGGCCTTTTCAAACGCACGCTTACAATAAAAAGAAGGTATGCATGTGATTATTTTATGTATAATAAATTAACTTATTCAAGAAAAATTGATTTCTTCCTAACTCTCGTCTGCGAGGCTTTGATTTCGTCCAACTCGAATAGGGACGGCTGCATTCTCAGACGGATGGCCTATTAATCTGGCTCCCTCGAGTTTTGCTGCTCCCCTCTGTCTCTCTGTCTCACTCACTCACTCTCTATCTATCTATCTATCTATCTATCTATCTATTAGGAGCGGATATTAATCTCATGGCCGCAAGCAACACTAACTTCGCAGAACTCATTGCGGAGGCGCAGAGACACCGGCATCGCCGTCCGAGGGATCTATGACTTGAGGACGTTTCACAATCAGAGTGAAATCAATCCTTACACTATCCGCCTCCGGTCTGACCCATTTATTCAGGACAGTCCTAACGAAGGAAAGACTTCGTCACTGGGCTTGGAGGTGAAGTAGACAGGGGCATTTCTCGTAACCGACATCCGCTGAGATGCACGGCGGAGGCATCTCACCGCCGCGGGACCAAACAGAGCGGCACCGCACCAGCTCGTCGACGAAGACGCAGAGCTTCTCGACGGTAACGTTGGGCATCACGACCACGTGGGCGATGTTCCCATCGCAGAGGAGCTGCCACTTGTGGACGAAGCCCTCGTCCTGCGGCCGCTCGAACACCACGGTGCAGTTAAGCTCGTTGAGCATCGCTCCGATGCCTGCCTCCCGGAGGCGGCCCCTCAAGAAGTGAGCGTTGAGGAGGCACCGATGGACATCCTTCTCGAACCCACGGTTGCCCCTGCGGTTCAGCGCGTACCAGAGGAATAGCGGGGCGTGGCCGTTGCGGCTGCCCAAGATGGTAGTGTCCTTGGAAGCGAGGTACTTGACGTCCCGCGAGCGGGCGTTGATGTGGCTCTTCTGCGTTATCTGCGCCCCGCAGGGAACTGGGCTTCCCACGAACTTGTGCCCGGAGATGCTCATGCTATCGATCGGCTTCCTGAACGTCACCTTCGGCACCTGCAGAAGCGAAATTTCCATCATTCAGCACAATTCGAGCTCGGGGAACTCCTAGACAATGGCGTTGCAGGGGGCTCACGCGCATCACGAAGGGGAGCATGAAGCCGAAGAGAGCACCGTCGCAGTGAATGTAGAAGCGATCCTTGAAGCCCGACTCCTCGAGGATCTTGATGACGAGATCCAGATCGTCGATCGCTCCCTTGACCGTCGTCCCTGAGGCGCGAAATGCTTGTCAGGGCTTAGGCGAGTGCTCTTGTTGTGAAGAAGTAGAGGAAAGAGGAGGAGAAAGGTCTGCGAGGCATTCTGGGCGGAGCGGACCGATGTTGACTTTAACGATGGCGGGCCTCTCCTTGTTGGGAAGAAGTTTGTCTTGGAAGACGGAGCAGTCGATCTAGCCGGAGACCAGCGTCTCCACCTTCACGCAATTCATTTTATACATCCTCGCGGCCTTAAACAGCGAGTAGTGGGACTCCCTAGAAGTATACAGACTCCGTCCGGGAAGATCTGCCGCCTGTGCCGGTCAAGCAGAAGTATCGCACAAGAGGAGGAAGAGGGTGAGAGAGACAGCGAGAGAGAGAGAGAGAGAGAGAGAGAGAGAGAGAGAGAGAGAGAGAGAGAGAGAGAGAGAGAGAGAGAGAGAGAGAGAGAGAGAGAGAGAGAGAGAGCAAGAGAGAGAGAGAGAGAGAGAGAGAGAGAGAGGGAGAGAGAGTAGAGAGAGAGAGAGAGAGAGAGAGAGAGAGAGAGAGAGAGCAAGAGAGAGAGAGAGAGAGAGAGAGAGAGAGAGAGAGAGAGAGAGAGAGAGCAAGAGAGAGAGAGAGAGAGAGAGAGAGCAGAGAGAGAGAGAGAGCGAGAGAGGAGAGAGCGAGAGGGAGAGAGCGAGAGAGAGAGAGCAGAGAGAGAGAGAGAGAGAGAGAGAGAGAGAGAGAGCGAGAGGGAGAGAGAGAGCAAGAGAGAGAGAGAGAGAGAGAGAGAGCGAGAGGAGAGAGAGAGCAGAGAGAGAGAGAGAGAGAGAGAGCGAGAGGGAGAGAGAGAGCAAGAGAGAGAGAGAGAGAGAGAGCGAGAGGGAGAGAGAGAGAGAGAGAGAGAGCGAGAGGGAGAGAGAGAGAGAGAGAGAGAGAGAGAGAGAGAGAGAGAGAGAGAGAGAGAGAGAGAGAGAGACAGGAGAGAGGGCCTTCTAGGATCTGCGACGAACCCGATTAGGATGCCATGCAGATTGCCTTCCGTGCCACCGTTGGTGATGTAGCGCCAGTACTCGTTCCTCTCCAGTTCCCACAGGCGGGCGAACCTGTCCAGAACCGCCACCTCGAACTGCCTTGAATTGATGCCATAGCTGCTCTCGATGAAGGGATCGCTCAGGTTGTTCATGGCGAAGGATTGGAATTGCGAGAGAGTGCCGTACTTGAAGTCTCGGTTACACGGAAACCCTACAATACAGTGAATGAGGAAATATTCACACGAGATTAGCAATTAGTTCTTGTCTCAGCATGAGATCCACGGTCGTTCTCTTACCTAGTTGGCTTTGAGTCCTCTCCACAAGGTTTCGTCTGTACTTGGCAAGTGCGCTGGCCATGTATGTGATGCAGGACAGGTATGATAAATATGATAGACTCAAAGTGGGTTGATTAAGAATGATATAGGGATAGATAAATCAAGTCATAAATCACATCATGGATTTGAATCTTTAAATCCGGAGAAAATAATGATGGTGGAGCCCCATTCCTCGATTGAGGGGAGGAATATTGTCTTACAACCATCGCAAGAAATAAAGTTCAAAATTGAAAATCACATATGGTTGACCATGAAAAAGCACAAATCTATTAAACTAAATTCGATAGCAGTGGAGAAATATAAGAAAATACTAGATGGAATAATATAAGTCATTGAAGAGTGAAGAGGAGACCTTTGGTGCTAGTACAATGCAAAGAGTGGTATGACGAGCCTCGAGTTACACAAGCAGTGGAAGGATGGTGACTGGAAACTATACTGATCAGTTTTCTATTCATGGATCAAGCTCTTCAGTGAGGTCTTCACAGATCCAACTGGTGATGATTTTGTGTGCCCTTTTGATGGAGGAGTCTTGACACTTTGCGGTGAGGCAGGCGGGGGGTACGCATGAATATGCCAGTTGCACACAATTGGAAGGGGATCTCACAGAGGATGTTGATCATGAGGAGTTGGGGACGATGATGTCCATGAGCGATGGGTGATGTTCGCGGGTGGCAGGCAATGCTCGTGGCCGATAGACGACGTCCATGGGCAGCAGACAAGTCTGCAGGTGGTAGGCGACGTCTGTGGCTGGCACACGACCTCCGCAGGAGGCACGCGATGTCGTGGGTGGGTCTACGGCTGGAAGGTGACATCCGCAATCAGCAGAAGATGACCGCAGGCGGCCGGCAAAGTCCGCGGTGGAAGGAGATGTCTGCAATGGCATGAGACATCTGCGGCAGCAGGAGACATCTGCGGCGGCAGGACACATTCCCGGTGTTGGCTAATTCCTCAGCCAATTCTCAGAGATCCCTTGGTTCAGTTATGTTCTTCGCTGTCACGAAGCAATAACCACCTCTTTGTGTGTTTCGTCCCTTTTAAAATCAGGACCGTTCACTCTATTAGTTATAATGGCGGAGATTGAAGACATGCTGCTGGTAGTTAGGCCAGCCACGATCCTTCTTTTTGATTGGTCCAAGTTGTTTCAAATCACCCTATAAATTTGGACATTATTCAATAGGTGTTGAGAAAAAAACTACGAACCTCTTCTCTTCCACTCTGAAACAAATTTCTGATTTCCGGTGAGATCCAGTTTTCTACACTTGATATCAGAGCGGGAGCACTTTGTGGGAACCAAGTTATTGATAGAAGATGCCACCAAAATGAGGAGAGACTTCTTCACAAGATCTTGCAGTTTCAGTAGGAATCAGAGGATCTGGCCAGCAATCTCATATAGGTACATTTTTAGTTCTTACTAGAACTAATTACTAGGTGTAGGCGACGTGTATGAGACTACATCTGGAAGGTTTAGTGCTCTAGGATGATATTGATGCCGACATTGCAGTAGTGAAGAAGCGAGATTGATAGGTAATGTCAATAATGTTTAGCATGATTGCAGATGAAATCGTGCAAGAACTGGATCTAGAGAAAACTGCAAAGGAAACATGGCAAATCCTCAAGATCAAAGGTGGAAGCATCGCCAAACTCCTTAAAGGCAGAGTTCAATCTCTGCGTAGAGAGTATGAGAACCTCTCTATGGATGATGACGAGCTTGTTTTTAATTTTTTTGAAAAAGTGTCGTCAACTGTGGTGGAATTAAGGAGTCTCGGAGAGAAAATCAGTGACTCAGAAATTTGTGGAAAGTTATTGAGGTTTGTTTCAGGTAAATTCAACCCTATTACTACCTCTATTGAGCAGTTTCAAGATTTGAATTCAATCAGTCTTGATGATATTGTCAGAACACTAAAATAGCATGAAGACAAGTTGAAAGATAGATCTATCAAGCATGAAGAGAAAGCATTGTTAGCTAAGGCTCATGAAAATATGAACGTTCAAGATGTTGAAAGCTCTAGGGGGAGAAGTAAAGGTCAAGGAATAGGCTGAGGTAGAGGAAGAGTAAGAGGAAGAGGCAGAGGATCTCCTAAGCCAGATGGCCCTAATGAGTTTCAAAAGTTTGTCTAGGACAAATCAAAGGTCTGGTGTTACAATTGTTAGGCCATGGGACACTATTCTAATGAGTGCAGAAATCCTACAAAGGAGAGGCTGAAGTAAGATAATCCAGAAAAAATCTTATGTGTCGAAGGAGGAAGGTGCAGAAATTTCACTTCTAATGATGACTGAGCATAGTAATAGAGAAGTTCTTAGCAGGGAATTTCTCAAGAAGACTTGAAGAATGGCCTATGGTACTTAGATACTAGTTCTACAAGTCATATGATTGGGAATTTGAATCTATTCTATGATTTGAATTCTGATTACAAAGGAAATGTTAAGTTTGTGGATGATTCTAAAATAGACATTGAAGGGAGAGGGAACGTGTTGCTCCACTCTCATGATGGCTCTTTAATTCTACTTATGAATGTCCTCTACACACTTGACCTAAAGGCTAATATACTTAGTCTTGGTCGTTTGGATGAGCAAGGGTACAAAATTCTTTTGCATCATGGTATTTTGACTATTTTTGATCCTCAGGGCAGACTGTTGGCTAAGGTATAGAGAAGCTTAGGCCGTCTCTATTTGCTGAAATTGAAGGTCAAAGAAAGATGTCTGATTACTTGAGAAGACTCAACTTGGTTGTGGCATTAGAGGTATGGGCATTTGAATTTTTAAATTTTACCTCACTTTAGTTGTTATCTTCTCAAGGTATGGTGCAAGGATTGCCTACTTTGAAGACTATAGACCATGTGTGTGGAGATTGTGTTATCTCCAAGTAGGCTAGAGTGCCTTTTCCTCAGTCTTCATCATTTAGAACATCAAGAGCTCTCGAATTGATCCATGGGGATCTCTGTGGGCCTATTGATCCTACATCACTTGGTGGAAGTAAGTACTTCTTACTAATAGTAGATGATTTTTCGAGATTAATGCAGGTCAAAATGCTCAAGAGGAAGTCTGATGCTCTTGAAGCATTTAAGCAATTCATTGATATAACTGAAGGTGAAAAATCCTTGAAGATTGGCTGTTTAAGAACAGACCAAGGAGGAGAGTTTAACTTGGCTGAGTTTGCTCAGTTCTATAAGACAAAGGGAATCATGAGGCAATTGACCACACCATACTCTCCTCAGTAAAATGGTGTGGTGGAGAGAAGAAATCGGACTGTCATTGAGATGGTAAGATCTATTCTCAAACACAAGTCCTTACCACAAGATTTTTGGGGAAAGGCAGTCAATACAGCGGTATACTTGCTAAATAGAGTGCCCACTCGAAGCTTACAAGGTATGACTCCCTATGAAGCCTAGTTTAGAAGAAAACCTCAAGTTTCTCATTTAAAAGTTTTCGGGAGCATTGCCTATGTCAAAGACTTGAGTTGCAAACTCAAGATATTGGAGGATTGAAGTAGACCTAAGTTGTTTATTAGTTGTGAAAGAGGCTCTAAAGGATATAGAGTCTATGATCTAGTCGAAAAAAAGTTCATCTCTCTCGGGACATCGTTTTTGATGAAATAAGTAAGTGGAATTGGGATAGTACCACCGGTGAGTATTATGCAAAAGATGGTACATTCAATTTTCCATTTGTTGCTAATGGTGATCAAGTCAACTTTGAGGAAGATCTAGCCGGTACTTCATCAAATAGTGGAGTTGAGCCTATTTTGACCGAGTCTACTTCACAATCGAGCAGCTCTAGTGAAGTTCAACTTACGAGATTCAAGAGTTTAAGTGAATTGTATGTTGAGACTACACAAATACATTCGGATGAAGAGGAGCTATGCAATCTTATAGATGAAGAACCTTCCTTGGTCAAGGAAGCTCTTGAGAATGACATGTGGAAGAAAGCTATGGATGATGAATTTGAGACCATCTAAAGGAATCAGATGTGGGATCTTGTCACTCCACCCAAGGGCTGCAGGGCTATCAGATTTAAATGGGTCTATAACATAAAGAATGATCTACATCGGAAGACATTAAGATACAAGGCTCGATTAGTTGTGAAAAAGGTATTCTCAAAAGTTTAGAGTTGATTACTTTGATGTTTTTTCACCAGTGGCTCGAATTGAAAAAATTTAGATTCTATTTGTGATTGCTGTGCAATTTGGATGGATCATCCACCATCTAGATGTTAAATTAGCATTCTTGAATGGTGAATTAGAGGAAGAAATATATGTATAACAACCTGAGGGATATGTAAAACCTGGGAACGAGTCTATGGTATATAGACTCAAGAAGGCACTTTATAGCTTAAAGCAGGTGTCTAGAGCTTGGTACAAGCAACTTGACTTGTGCTTCACCAATATGGATCTCAAAAGGTTCAGCCTTGAGCCAACAATTTATTTTAAAAGATCAGAAAATGTTCATCTACTAGTGGGTGTCTATGTAGATGATTTGCTTATTACTAGAGCACCGAGTGAAGTTGTCACTCTCTTTAAGCTGAAGATGATGAAGACCTTTGAAATGACAGATCTTGGCTTATTGAATTCTTATTTGGGATTTCAAGTGGTGCAAGAGGATGTCAAAATATTTCTAGCACAGAGTTCTTAGGCAGCCAAAATTCTCAAGATGTTCAAGATGGAGGAGAGTAATCCGTGTCAAACACCCATGGAGGTAAATCACAAGTTTGGACTAGATGGCAAAGGTGATTTCATTAATCTCACTTTGTTTTGAAGCTTAATGGGTTCACTTCCTTATCTCACATATACAAGACTAGATATTCTTTTTACTATGGGATTTTTGAGTCAATTTATGAAGAATCTGACAAATGAACACTTCAATTGTTCAAAGAGGTTATTGAGATCCTTGAAGGGGACTATTGGTTATGGTTTGATCTACAAGAGGGGGTCGAATTTCTATCTTGAAGAGTATAGTGATAGCGATTATGTTGGGAATATCTTTGATGGAAAAAACACTTCAAGTGTGTGCTTCTTTCTCTCTATGAACGTTGTATCCTAGACATCATAGAAGCAATGCATTGTGGCACTTTCAACATGTGAAGCTGAGTATGTGGCTCTTACCTTGGCCTCCTGCCAAGCAGTCTAGTTAAGTGATCTTGTCAATGAGTTGATAGAATATGAACTTAATCTAGTGTGAATTCTTGTTGACAACAAGTCAGCAATTGAATTAGCAAAAAACCTAACATATCATGGAAGGTCTAAGCACATTAATGTGCACTATCACTATATTAGATCATGCATCGAAGAAAGACGAGTATGTGTGGAGCATGTCCCTACTACTCAACAGCGAGCAGACATTTTGACCAAGGCTATGGGAAGAGTAAGGTTCACGGAACTCAGAGATTTGATAGGAGTTCGTGATCTTCAGAATCGACCGACGAATTAAGGGGGAGAATGTTGGCTAATTCCTCAGCCAATTCTTAGAGATCCCCTATTTCAGTTACATTCTTTGCTGTAATGAAGCAATAACCACCTCTCTGTGTGTTTCTTTTTCGTCCCTTTTAAAATCAGGACCGTCTACTCTATTAGTCATAATGGTAGAGATTGAAGATAGACTGTTGGCAGTTAGGCCAGCCACGATCCTTCTTTCTGATTGGTCCAAGTTGTTTCAAATCACCCTATAAATTTGGGTGTTATTCCACAGGCGTGTTAGCAAAAAAAACTACAAACCTCTTTGATGCGACCCTAAGTCGTTTTAGAATCATCATTCAATTTTAATAATTTATAAAACTAAGTCACCAAAAATAATATTAAACGAATATAATGGTGAGTTAGGTCATCTCCTCAAGGAAAGCTTTTAGAAATCTTTTATTCTCTTATTCAATGGATTATAAATTTGATATTCAAAGTAATGAGGGAAATAAAATGGTAAAGAAATGTAAATGCGAATTTCAAACTTCTAATAAAACTAAATATGTTTTAGAATAATGGAAATGGAAAAGAAAGAGGTAGAGAAATGATTAAAGCTAGGAAAATAAATTTATTTTGCAGATCAAGTAAGAAAATAATAATAACTTTATTAAAAATCAAACTTACAACCCTTGGAATGTATGGCTTGATGTCGACCTCTAGGTAGCACTTCCCAATCTTGCATCCAATTCAATGGAATAGATTTAAGGTGGGAAGGGTAGAGGAGAACGATCAAAAATCAACAATAAACTTCTTGGAAATCTATTTTCACATGAAAACAGGAAAAAAAACTTCTTTCTCTAGAACAACCCAAGAACAACTTTAGAATAGCTCCAAAAAGATGTCTTTCTCTCTCCTCTTCCCCCTTTTGTTCTCCCAGATCCACAAATCACGTTTTCCGTTTCAACTTCCTATTTTCTACCGTATTTTTTCGATTTTTCTGGCATTTTCCTCATTTCTCACGTGGCTATACCCGATATTGTCTATTTTACTAGACAATAATCAATAATTACAAATATACCCTTATGCCATGTGAGAGAAAATAATCAATATTGTCTATTTTACTAGACAATAATCGATATTTGTCAACATATCTTCTGCAGCGTGGCTCGATGAAGACCGTTAGATTCTTGCGCCGTCATTTTGCTCAAAAAGGGGATGACGTGGCCTCTCCACCGCCGTCAGATCTATTTGAGCTCTTAGTGCCTTTTCGCATACTTTATCGAGATCCGTGTGGCCGCCAGAGCACGTGCTGATGTGGAGATGTGGCTACTTCTGATGCGTTGAATCTGATGGCGGCAGCCGTTAGATCTAGTGCTACTTTTTGTGAGATGGTGGGCGGTGGCGTGGCTGCTTCTAATGCGTTGGATCTGATGACGCAACCACTACTCTACCGGCAGATCTGAAAATGGTAAAAAGCAACCTTTAGTCCCATATCGAAAATAATAAGGATTTAACATACTATATAATTATCAGTGCCCCTAAATAAATGTATGCGCTTCCTAAAGGGTTGACCGGACTTGACTACCAGTGCCTAAGGTTGACCGGACCTGACCACCAGCTCCCAGTAGGCCTTGGAAGTGATCTATTTGGCCCGAAACCACGATTCAGATCCGCGACCCTATTTACACGGTTCGCGAGGTAGTGTGCCCCCCAGGCCCGCTACTAGACGTGGTGAGGCCTCCAGCCCACGTCGGGCCCATTTAGTGGTGTGCCTCTGGCCCGCTAATGGTGCGCCCATTTTATCTTTTTATTATTTCATTTATTTTAATGCCTAAAATTTTCGGAAAAATTACAGAAAATATATTTCAATAAATCATAAAAATTTAACACAATAGGATTTTATTTCAAAATAAACTAAATGAGAATTAAGCTTCAGCATATGAAATAAACTCTCACTAATTTTCTTTTTATTTATAAAATATCAATTTAAATCAAGATTTAAGGAGGTTTATCAAAATGACAAGTAAAATAATTAACATGATAACTTGTGAAATAATTCTCAAATATGCATCATTCTCCATGATTTAGTAACATATTAATATGTAAATTTCACAAGTTATCACTCTTCTCTTTCACTTTGAAACATTTTTCTAATTTCCGGTGAGATCCAGTTTTCTACACCTAGTGGTAGGATATGTCCGCGGCAGCAAGATACGTTCATGGCCGATAGGAGTCTGCAGAAGGCAGACGATGTGCACACGTCAGGAGGACGGGCAGATGGAGTGTTGCCTCTCAGTGGCAGTGGCGGTGGCGGCTGAGAGGAAACCTGAGGGTAAACTCTGAAAATGATGTTTTAAATTCCAAAATTCAACCAAATAGTCCATTACATTGTAGACCCTATTTATAGGTTCCATATTAATAAAAGAAAACTAACTAAAAAGAAACCCTAAAAATAAATGAAGTTCGGATCTAAGATCTTAGGTTGGCGCTGACAACATGGCATGCCACATGTGCTGGTCGTCTCCTCCTGTGGTGGCGCCCCTTCACATGGTGGGGCTGGGATGTTTGCCCCACAGTATGCCTCCCGGTCGCCGTTGAGTTCGTTGCCGGTGTTGGGCTCTGTAATCTCATAGCTTGACAAGTGCAGTTTAGTCTCCCCCACGATTTCCCTCTTCTTCTCATTTTCATTTCCCAGCGGAACGGAACGGGTCCCGTAGATCGCGGCGGGTTTGATTTCCTCTGCCGGTGGTTTTACCTTCCCGATGACCTGGAGGAGTCCCGACGCGTTTGCGATGCTTCCAACCATGGCGAATAGGAGGAAGAAAGAGAGAGGAGATCAGAAGGGAGGCAACAAAATATACTTTTGCTTCTTTCTTCTTTCTCTCTACTCAAGGATTAGCTATCCCCTCTCTCTCTCTCTCTCTCTCTCTCTCTCTCTCTCTATACTGCAACTCTGGTTTCCTGGGCAGCCGGGAGCCTGAGTGCTGGTGTGGTGATGCCCGGGCGAAGAGGTGCCAATCTGGCCCTCTTCTTATATCCGCGGCGTAGCGTCACCTGGGAAGCGACAGCCAGACGCTCCACGTTTGCAAAGGACGGTCCGACCACTCCACGTCTCATGATTTTCACACCGCGACCCGATTGAGCTGTCAGGGCCGACCTTGCGTGGTGCGCTCGGAGTGCCCAATATTATTCTCATTTATGAAACACGTGGCTTTAGTCCCTGGTCTTAATATCTTGTTGTCCACTTAAAATCTCATTATCTACAGATTCTGCACGATCTAGGGTTGTGAATCATTGAGAGAGAGAGAGGGAGAGAGAGAGAGAGAGATGGTATCATCAGAGAGATGCCTCAAGTAAGAGGTGCTGCCGGTGACAAGCTCTCTCTCTCTCTCTCTCTATTATCCCAGTGATCGTTGCGTGAAGAAAGAAAATTCGTCTTTTGAAAGCACAAGACATTGATAACTCGACAAATAAGTCAGATCCTGAATTTAATGAACACAGAACCTTCAATCATTCAAACCTCAAAGATTTCTTAGGGCGACCCTTGAATCCACAAAAATCGGAATATTCCTTTAAATCCATAAGGGGCGCTTGTTTCACAAGTAGAGAGAGGAGAAATGTCAAAGAGTAAAACTTTGTATCACTCCTTATGGGAGTCATTATTCGATATCTTTGATCCCCTCTCTCTAGATGTTTGAGATGCTTTCCAGGGATTTCCCCTTAGGAACGGCAACAGCAGCGACACCCTCCCTCTACCTTCTGTGCCACGGGTGGGACTCCGAGGCCTCCGCCTTCGCCGGAACCCACGTTGACTGGAAGGAGACTCCGGAGGGTCACACCTTCACCGCTGACTTCTGGGGACAAAGAAGGGGGTAAAAGTGGCGGTGGAGGAGGGCCACATCCTTCAGATCAGCAGGCAGAGGAGAAAGGAGGAGAAGAGAGACAAGTGGCACAAGAGGAGAGCAGCAGCGGCAGGTTCCTGAGGCAGTTCTGGCTCCGGGAGGACACCAAGGCGGATCTGGTGCAGACGTCCATGAAGAACGGCTTGCTGACCGTTGCCATCCCGAGGAGAAAGTGAATAAGTCGGAGATCAAGTCCATTGAGATCTCTGGCTGAGTTTCAGGCATGCATTTGATGTTCCAAGTTACCTCCTTTATATGTAACTTACAAATTTTTTGTGTTTTCCATCGGAAATCCAGAGTGATATCTTATTCACACTATTAACATGCTCTTATTTTTCATAAGTAAAATCTATTCTTAGAGATCATGATTTGTTTGTTGTTCTTCTTCCACTAGACAATTTATTCTGGCTAGAGAATATCGATTTGCTTGATTGTGCACAGAATCGACATGCTGTCTTAACTACATTGCATTTGAGATCATGATCGAAATGTGTTCCCATACTTCATACACTCTCCCTCCCTAATCTGCTTTTGCAAAGGATCCATTGAAGGATATTATGCAGGATTAAGGTGGAGAAGGAATAAATTGATGATCTTTAGGCCTAAGAAATATCTCATGACATTTCAACTCTTATTAAGGACATAAATATTAGACATTTTCAAGTCTATATGAGGTTTATCTCTCATCATCCAATGCATGAGCCTTAATGTTTTGATTATGTGTATCAACTGATTTCACTGATGTAGATGTGTATGTATCACTAAAATAATATTTTCTCCTAAAAGTAAAATATTTTAGAAGTTTAATTCATTTAACTAAAATAATTTTTACCTGAGAAAGTATGTGACAAAGAGAGAAATGCAATTCCTTAATAGAAATAAAATTGAGAAAAGAATTTAAAGCTGAAAATTATGAATAAAAAAATGAAATTATTTAAATAGCTATGGCTTTTTTAAGTTTAGATATTTTCCTATTTTTCTCAAAATTTGTGCATGGCCCCACTCATACTTGCCTAAGTTTGACCATTAGAACTGATAAGGACATGGTTGTCAAGTATCACCATAAAACGAAGTGTTTTTTGCTCAAATTATAGTAGTATGAAAGTAGACAAATGCCATATGATAGTAGCTGCTTCAAAGCGGATTTTTCTTCTCCACCACCCCCTCTCAAACCACAAAGGTTTCACATAACTATCAATCAATTGAAGAAAAGTTGTGCATGTCAATTAGACTCTCAAGCACTTCATCTATTTGATTCCACCCAAATCCTTCAATAACTTCTTTTAGAATTTTGATTACATGTTCTTCTTGGGATTGTTATCTGTGGATTGATTAACAAAAATGTATTGGCAAAACAATCATGTAGGTCATGGAGTCACTTGTAACATATTTTTAATGGAAAAATCTAAGACTACTAGGTGTAGCAAAAGATTCAAGGTGAAATGATCAAAGATTCTTTGAACCTAATAGTGTAGAAGGTTTTTGATCCCAACCAAATTAAATCTATTCTAGTAGTGGAATCGTGGAATCAAAGTAGATTATTATACTTCAGTATAGAAAAAATTAAAAATTAATTCTCTCCTCTTCCCTTGATTCATATAACCATCTAAAAACTAACATTATGACCCCTAAATTACAAAGAAGACTAATTTTTCAACTAGAAGCACAAAAGAAAATTTTGTTAGCTAGTTGAGATTAGTGTAAAGATTCCATGAATGGAATCAAGATCAAGTTGATTAGTATCCCCAAGTGGAAACATTGGAGCTGTGTCAAGACTTTAGTAATGTTTCCTCAATGAGGGAGGGATTAGAAAATCATCTATATGTAGATATAAAGTATGAGAAGGAAAGATAAAATGCCATAACACCAATCAACTTCTCATATATAGGAATCAATCACCATGAGCTTCAAAAAGGAGGATAGGTCATTAAAATCTAGTTACACTCAATATTATTGATACAAGAAATATTTCAATACAAAGGTTGATACTCTCCATCAGGTCGTAAGGTATCTTAATGGCGAGGGAAGAAGGATTTAGCCAAAAGCATGAGATGCTAGTAGTCTAGTTGTGTCAATCAAGGATATGATCTTTAAGGAGACCAGATTAAATTGTTGGGGTTGCTGAACTTATGAATGTTAATATATATTTCTTGAACAAAATAGTATAAATCTGGTAGATAGATCTTTCAGGGTTAGACATAGCCTAACAGGGGGTGAACTAGCATAAAAAGATCTTAGTGTTCTTAGTGTTAAAGAGAGAAAAGAGAAGGGTAGAGACAAGACTTGTGATGGAACCCATACATAGAGAGACTTATGAGAGAACATGAGCTAACCTACCAACTAGTAGTCAATCAATGAGAATTCAGAAAAAAAACACACTCAATTCATCCCCCCTTCCCTCTTGGTGTTTCTCATAGTCCTTATTGACCTAACAATAGGTTTTTTAAAGTTAAAATATCCTTTAACATGAAATTAGTATCCACAACCACTAAGCACTGATGTATAGATACAAAGCTTATTGATTCAAATTTTTTTCAAGAAAAAAATTTATTATCATTAAAATAAAATTAAGAGTATACATAAAAATAAAGTAATAGTTTTGCATCCAACTCTAATAAATCATGATATAAAATGGAGATAGTGAATCATGATATTAGTATAAACCATCAGTACTTTAGCAACCTATATTATTTTTATTTCTTTCAAATAATATTAATTAATATTTTGAAAATCTTGAGTAGCCATTTTAAACAATTTAGATTCAATGGATTAATTTAACTTCCAAAATAATTAAAAGTAATGTATTCAAAATCATACATGTTTATTTCATTGAATGACATGATAACCAAACTATACTTCAATAGTTGTTGTCAAATTAGGTATTGTAATCATGACTCTTCGGTAATGGTAGTTTATATAAATATTAATTTTATCATAGAAATAAATACATAATAATTTTGAGTCATAAATTCATCCAAATTCATGATTTCAATTGTGTAAGACTCAAATAAATTTCATATATAACAATTTAAATATTGAAAATCGTAAATTTGTATTATCTTCAAATGTTGACATTAGTTTCATACTCATGTCCAAAAGAATGCTTTTGTTAATTTCATATGAATGAAATGAGAAACATAATTTAATTCATATACCTATGGTACATGTGCTTGTCATCATCAAAATAATATTTAATTAATTATGTAGCATTTTTTTTATCTAATTTAATTTTTTTTTGTAGATTTATTCAGCATAGATTATTTAGTTCAAATGAGATACCCCTTTCACATATGAGAGAGGGATCACAAGGATTTTTATATAACTTCAACCTCCATTTTCCTAATAGGGCCTTGTCATTCAGCAACCACAAAGATCTTTCATGTCCCACATATGAGATTCCAAGATCTCCATCCTCTTTCTACTGCCTGCATCTACTACAAAGAGACTTCAGCAGGTCATGTAATCTTTTTTTTACTAGGATCATGCTTACCTTACACTATTCCTACTTAAGTACCTTCCCTAAGCACATGTCAAATTGCTCATATGTTGTTAGATTGGAGACACTAAGGTATTAGGTCCTGATAATTCCCTGGATTATAAGGGCCAGAGGGCAAGAAGATGAAAGAATAAAGCCTAATAAGCATAGAAATACTATGATTATGCATCAAATAGTTTGTAAATCTTTACATAAGTATTGAGTATTTATTTCTTTATAGTCAAAAATGTGGAATGGAGAAGACAAAAAGAGAAAAATTATGCCCTGAAACATGTTGTATAAGTCACTTAGGGGAGAAAAATTAATTATCTAGTTTTGATTGCATTATCAAATATTTAATGCTTAATAAGTAAGAAAAAGGTAAAAGTGTGAATATATGAAGACTTGTGATTTTTGTAGGTTGTGAGGGGGCACAAGCAGTACACCCACCATAGGGTGGGTGATCCCAAAAGGGGAACTGCTACCAGCCTTTCCCCTCATTCATAATCAGTCTTCCTCTCTCCTCCTTTATTTGAGGTAGTTTTTGATGGGTATTTGTCATTGGTCTTAAATACCCACATTCTAATAATATTTATTATTAAAACTTAAGTAAAATTTAGTATAAAAATGAGCCTTAGCTCAAACATAGGAGTAAAAATAATATGTCATTAATATTAAATTTTATTTTATTTTTAAAGTGATTTTAATTTTCTTTGAATTTTTATGATTTAAATAAGATAAATTAGTATTTTTGGGTTTTCAATAAATAGTAAAAAGAAGAGGGAGATAGACATGGGATTTCAAAAGGAATATATGAAAAATTTTGGGTGATGATGGACATTTGTCCTTGGATTTAAATACCCATAATCTAATAATATTTATAAATGAAACTTATTGAGTAATTAGTAAAGCAACAAGTTTTAGCTCTAACACAAGGAGTAGGAATAACTTGTCATAAATATTCATTTTGATTTTATTATTTTAGTGATTCTAGATTTTTTAAAAAGTTTTATGAATTAAATAATAGAAACTAATGTTTAATAACTAGAGAAAAGAAAAAGGGACATAGAAGTGGGATTTAAAAGGGATTAGAGGAAGAAATTTTGGGGGGATAGACATGGGATTTCAAAGGTAGTTTTGGATGAATTTTTGGCAGATAGAAATTGAATTAAGAAGGGATTTTAGACAAATTTTTAGGTTGAGGAGAGGATAAAGAAAAGAAATAAATGATAATTAGTAAAGAGAAAATCATGGTGAATGCATCTTGCTCCTATATTGGTTGTGATTTCCGGATGAATATTCGATAAGGAATTTACAAAAAAGGTGTGAAATCATGTTAGAAAAATGTCTGAATCAGTTTTGCATCAATTAATAAGGAGTAAACAGTTAAAATGAAACCATAAAATCAACAAATCGCTTATTAATTGGAGAGAAATTGTGGGAACATCATTGGAAAGTCATTTTGCCTAGTGGATTTCTCAATCAAATTCAATGGAAAATGATTTGAAATCACTTCCTAGATGATTCACAACAAGTTATAGAGAATTTGAGAGAGAAAGGAGCCCTTTTGATCAAGTAAATCATGTGTTCTTATGATTATTTTTATGAATGTCTGAAAATTATCGTTCATGATAAAAACTAAATCAAAAGAGAAATAATCTAAAATTAATGTTGTCCTTAGATGGGTCCAACTCTAGAATAACAAGAAATGTTGGTGCGATGGCTTTGTACTATCTAGTTGTGTTGCACCATGTCGGAAAGCATAGAAGTATTGTTTGGCGATTTTGAGCTGCTCATCAAAAGGATTTCATGGAGAGAAAGGTCAACCCTACTATTATTGTAATTTGGGGGAGAGGAGATGACTTGCGGCCACCCCCTAGAGGCTCTCGATGTTGCTATGGGAGTCAAGAGGAGGGTTCACTATCATAGACAGTTTGATCATGTGAAGGAGAGAAAAGACAAAATATTTATTGCTAGCAAACCTCTACCCTTTTAATTTTTTCTGTGATAATTGATAATTACTGATATGTCCCTCCATGACTTAAGTATGCTAGTTGCATGGTGTGCTCTTTGCTGTCTGATCGATCTTACTCCTAGGGGTATGTGATGCTTTCTTTGATGTTAGATCACTACACACAATCTGTCCAATTTAACTAACTCACTAGGGGGTACGTGACACATTCTGAAAAATTAGAAAATATCAGGGTAGTATAAGTATCGAATTGCCGCCAATTCACCACTAGAAACAGGTGATGTGTCACATTTAGATGTGTCAGATTAGGTGGAAATCATACAACTATGCCTAATAATAGATTTTATTTATTTATTTTAGAAAATAGTAGGTAATTTATTTTAATCTGAATAAAATCCTAAAAATTAACTAAAATTCACAAAAAATGAAAAGAATTGAAAACATTTTCTTCAACAATTATAATTTATTTTCATGAAATTTATGTAATAGTTTATTATTTTAACTCACATTACATCTAAAAAATGAGATAGACTTGAGACTTTCAAGAACTTTTGGAAGAATTTTTGGGAGATACATAAGATAAAAGGAATTTTAGATAAAGTTTAGGTGGAAAATAGCATATAGAAAAGGAGAAAATAGACAATACTAGGAGAGAGAAAATCATGGTTGACTATGATTTTTGAGTGAATTCACAAGAGAACACTTGTGAAGAAAAAGAAGAGAATTATGCCTAAAGATAACTAAATCAGCTTTGCACTAATTAATAAAAAATATGTAATTATAATTTTTAAACTCAACATGCGACTCCAGTTTTCAAGAACCTACCAGCCACAAATAAGCAATCAGATTGAGTACTTCAACATAATATTAAAAGAATCCACATGTTATGTCATTGGATTAATTGGCAAACATCTTCACAAAGAGTTTGATTGGAATATCCTACGACATGTTAAAAATGCTTGATATTTACTCTCCTACCTAAGAGGGAATGTGAAAGGGCCTTACAGGCCTTTCCTTATATATATGGGAGAGGCCTCTCTCTCTCTCATTACACAATATAGAAGTGTACAACTTGTAGTGAATGATGATGAACCTCTTTGAGTTCTCCCTCTTGATTATCCTATCCATGTGAGCAAATAGGATAGGAGATGTCCTAGTATATACATAGATTTGTGTGTAACATCATGATCTTTGCAAAAATTAAATGATGTAATATTTTATGTCCTCTCTCTTTTTAGCCAAATTAACAATGGATATAGAATCATTCAAGTCAGATTTCTTTGTTATTGGGATGGATGTATTCTTATGGATAGACACCCCAAAGAACCAGACATGAGATTTTTCATCATTCCGTTTAGGAAGAGCCATATTAAAGAAATGATGAGAAAAGGTCCATATCAAATCTATATCTCCACCATAATGGTTCTATGTCAGAAAATATTTATCAAACTCTAAAACTCTATTTTTCAGGTTGCAACCATCCAGTTTTTGGCAAGAATTAACTTCTTGCATGTAAATGCTTAATATGATTTCTATGACATCACATATTTTGCTATTGGTCTTCTTAGAAACAAGGAGTATACCTGATATTAATAAAGCTTGGCCTCACATGGATAAAAGGTATTTCACAATAAAAAAATTAGCCTCACATAAAGTTTGGCAATAACGTCTCGTTCATCATATTCAATCAACAATCACGTTAGGACACATCAATGTTCATGAAGGTACCTCGTGATGTGATGAGACAGAGAGACTGTGTGGGCTGAAAATTGCACAAGTACCCTTTATTTGAATACTCAGTTTTCAGCTACACGGAATATTAGCGGGCCAGATCTAGGTTGCAAGGTTCAACAGACGTTGATTGCTATGATGGGCGGTCAAGGGAACGTGTTCCTCCAATAAAAGAGAGGTGACTGCAGACTTTAGGGAGAGGGAGATCAATATATTATCATAATAGAGTGAAAGTCACATACCTCTGGGTGGGTTAGAGTGCGCTTCCTCATAGTGGAGAGGGTTTTGGAATATGGGACGAATGCCAAAGCAGGAATGAAGAAAGTTTTGGAATCAAATATATATTCACTCCGACGTAGTTTTCGTATTTCGGATCAAATTCAATCATGATCAAGAGTTCTACATAGCTTTGATCGGTAAATGCCAATAAGCCGATACACCATGGAGTATACGCAGATAAGAAAAAGAAGAAATGGTGAGCAGAAAATAGCTGGAAGACGAGCATGATCTACGCTTACAGAAATTCGAACCTTGAAGTCCGATTAGGGCATAGCTAGGGGAGCACAGCAGAGAGATGCGGCACTGGACATGGAAACTACGATGAACATCACCACCTCACAAGAAGGTTCTCAATACAGAGAGCACTCATGAAGGGATCCTAACCGCCGTAGGCCATGAATCATGGCCCCTGACTCAGGCTGAGATCTCGATGGACTTGATCTCCGGCTTCTTCACTTGCTCCTTGGGGACGGTGACGGTCAGCACCCCATTCTCCATGGACGCTCGCACCAGATCCGCCTTGGCGCCCTCCGGGAGCCGGAACCGCCTCAGGAATCCGCCACTGCTCCTCTCCACCCGGTGCCACGCTTCGTTCTTCTCCTCCTTCTGCTTGGTCCGCTGCCCACTGATCTGGAGGATGCGGCCATCCTCCACCTCCACCTTCACCTCCTCCTTCTTCAACCCCGGGAGGTCAGCCTTGAAGATGTGCGCCTCCGGAGTCTCCCTCCAGTCCACGCGAGCGCCGGAGAACGCAGACGTCTCCGAATCCAAGCCGCGGAGTGTTGGCGCGGAGAGAGACCTGTCGTTGAAGGGGAATCCCTGGAAAGGATCCCAAGCATCAACAGAAAAGGGATCGAAGATCCTGCTGCCGCGGCTACCAAAAAGGGCCGGAATCAACGACATGCCTCCGCTGGGAGAAATACGCCGAAGAGAATGATCTCGAATAGCGAGACGAGATCGGACTGTTCTCCGGCCGCCGGAGCTCGGACGGTTACCTGCGCCCTACTGCCCTGCCTCTGCTCCTCACTGTGATCTGCTGCAATCCGAAGGTGACGGCGAATGGAAACGCACATTCAAGTTTTTTTATAGCGCCTGGAGATATCCAGAAATTTCTAGTCCTCGGTAGAGGATGCTAGAAGAAAGTATCTGATTTGACACTTGGCAGCCATCTGTGGGTCTCTGTAAAGATATTTACGTAAAAATATTTCCCTAACATCTTAGACAGCCCAGATATTAACAGAAAAATCCCCCAATTTCACATTTTTTTTACACCATCATCATACAATTTTAAATACTTCCAAATTCGTTCGTTTTCTATTAGAAACTGGGGATTTTATTAAATGTATATATTACCATTTTTAGAGGAATTAATTGGGGATCCATGCAAAATTTTAAAATATTGACGGTTTATATAGAACGTAGAATTATATTTTTTTGCTAATTGTATAAAGGTTGGAAAATTAAGAGAAACTTCAAAGAGGATTGAGCACGAAAAATGGCAAAAGAAAATTTAGTCTCCCCCTACGTTTACCAAAATAAAATAGTTACATGCATCTGCCAATAAAAAATATTGAAATGAGTGCTTGTAGATACGGATTTAATATTGGGATGATAAATTAAAAAATACAGTATCCTACGTTTGCCAAAATAAAATAATTACATGCATCTGCCAATAAAAAAATAATTAACTGTGTGCTTGTAGATACGGAGTCAATATTGGGATGATAAATTAAAAAATATATTCTTTAATGAGGCGAGAGGTATTATGCTATTAAATGAATTAGTTACGGATATTAAAGGGGTATATTTCAAAATAATGGAGGTTCGTGGGTACCATTGATTAGAAGAATTAGGGAATGTAGGGTGGAGACGGATAAGGCTTAGAAGGCTTTGTGGGACCGATTTATTTCATAATTATGTAAATATATTTTTTTTGTGGACTGATTTAACTCGAGAAGCATGTGGCCAGGAAGAACGAGCGGCTTCCGAACCACAAGTGCTGGAAGGGGGACTAATTTATTGGCATCATCTGGACGAAGAGTTCGACGATGGGACGATCGCAGACGTCCATCCGGTGGACCTCTCTCCTATAAATTACGGTTCCCCCCTTTGGAGGATTTTTGTACGACAATCTTCTCTCCTTCGTCTTCATCTTGCTGGTTTTACGTCCGAGGGGTTTCGTGGGAGGCGCGGGCGGCGCCGGCGATGGCGCCGGTGGCGAGATTCTCCGGCCGTCTGAGAGGGAGCAGCCTCTTCGATCCCTTCGCGCTGGACATGTGGAGCCCCTTCGAAGGTTCCCCCCGCAGCGGGGGCGGGGGTGGTGGCGATGGCGCAACGGCGTTCTCCGCCGGCGCCGACCCCGACGGGAAGGAGACCGGCTCTCCGGCGGCAAATATAGAGGCTGTCCGGCGGAGCTCCGGCGGCCAGAGAGAAGCTCCGGACAGAGTCTCCTCCGCCGGTGAAGGCTCGTCTTCTCGCTGAGAGAGGTGATGGGAGGCTCTTCCTCTGGCTTGCCTGGATGATGGGAGGATGAATCTTGCTTGCTCCTTATCGCCGCCGACTTGTGTGCTCATCTTCTTCTCCGCCGGAAGTTCATCGAGCGCATGTAATCCGTCTGTAATGATTAAATAAGGCGATATTTTCTGTAAAATCGTTAGAATCAGATCTTAGCAAGCCCCAGCACCGATCGTGTGGATGATTTCGATCTCCTGGTGGTCTCTGATCTTTGTGAAAGAAGTAGAACACGATATGGACATCCTCAAACGGAAATATCTCGATTGACTGGATCTCTCAGTGTTTCTTCTGTTCTTATTCGGGAAAGATGGAATCCTCTGAAACAACAGATTGGGGAGGGAGAGGGAATAGGCGTGGAGGCACGCTTCGATCGTCATCTCCGACGCGATTCAGTTAAAAGAGCATGCCACCTCGGGACACAATCAAGCAAACAGATGTTTCTCTTGCCAGAAGGAAATTCCCTAGTGGAGGAGGCAGAAACAGATCACAATCTCGAGGACTAGTTTTTATTTATTCAGAAAACAGAGCGTGTTAACAGAGTGGAGAGATATCACACTGGATTTCCGATGGAAAACGCAGAAGATTCGTTAGTCATATAGAAAAGAGGAAACTCGGAACATCGATCCGGATCTCTGAACTCACCCGGAGATCTCGATGGACGTGATCTCCGGCTTCTTCACTTCCTCCTTGGGGACGGTCACGGTCAGCACACCGTTCTCCATGGACGCCCTAACCAGATCCGCCTTGGCGTTCTCCGGGAGCCGGAACCGCCTCAGGAACCCGCCGCTGCTCCTCTCCAACCGGTGCCACCTGTCGCTCTTCTCCTCCTTCTCCTTGCTCCTCTGGCCGCTGATCTGGAGGATGCGGTCCCCCTCCACCTCCACCTTCACCTCCTCCTTCTTCACTCCCGGGAGGTCGGCGGTGAAGACGTGAGCCTCCGGGGTCTCCTTCCAGTCGACGCGGGTGCCGGCGAAGGCGGAGGTCTCGGAGTCCCACCCGCGGCGCAGGACGGAGAGGGAGTTGTGGTCGCTGCTGCTGTTGCCGCTGCCGAAGGGGAACCCCTGGAAAGGATCCCAAACATCCAGCGAGAATGGATCGAAGACGTTGGTGCTACGCCTCCCGAAGAAAGCTGGGATCAACGACATCTCTGTATTGATCGGAATCAACCTGGAAGATCGATGGGAAGCAAGATGACGAAACGGAATTACGATTCTGGAAGCTCTGCAGTTCGGAGAGACGAGAGACGGGAGTGATGTATTTATACGCAGGGTTTCAAAAGCCCAGAACATTTGAGATTCTTCTGCCGGATTTCTAGAAGATTCCAGTATTCTCTCGATAAAATCTCTCGGGAGGCATCTTCCAGATCAGCGGCCAGAGGAGCAAGGAGTAGAGCGACACGTGGCACGAGCAGGGTCCACTCAAGTGGCTTCTAGGGTCTTGCGGACCCTCGGATATTGTAGGAGATTCATGCCGCTAGGTTAACGTAAATAAATAAACAAAAATAATAAGTAAAAATATCTGATTCAACTTTTTGGTCTTAAATAAATTAGAAGGTAAGAGCTTACTTCAATTTATTATTCCTAAACATTATTATATAAATAGCATGATATAGTCAGAAATTGGGAAGGGATAACCTTCACACTGGAGCTTGCATGTACCATGCACTAATGTCACGTCTCTACATATACATTGTCAGAATATTGTTGTACGTCATGATGTCACCATGCTACATTGTGACACATCATGTTAACAGCCTTTGAGGTTAATAGGACACATAAATGTCCTCTAATACTAGTAAAGTCATCTGACTATGCCACAAATGCATGCATATAAACCTACATCTTATTTTGTCATAGGTGTGTCATAGCATGGTACAGTGTGTTTCCTACACACTATCTCGTTACCTTCGCATATGCTTTTTGTGAACCTCACTTTGTTCTAATAATGATGTCTGCCATAGACAAATGTTAACCTCTTTGCACCATGTTTCTATGCACCATGATTTTTCATGTACACTGCATTGTGCCGCATCATGCTGATGATGTCTCTCATGTCCACATAGATCACAGCTTGGCTTCATACTCATAGTATGGTTCTACTCCAAAATCTCATTACTCTAAGTGAGGGTATCACATCCTGCCCCCATACCATGAATCTAACATCCTCATTAGAAGCATGTCAATAGGTTATATGTGATGAGGTCCTAGAACTATCATAGATCAGTGTCATTCATTTACATCGTGGATGTGATAATTCGCATGAAATTTTCAATCCCAATTGACCTCTTTACAACCTAAAATTACCTCAGCCTTGGCAATGCATTAGGTGCATTGAGAATGGTTGCAGTCATCATCCTCATCATCAGCTCTATAATATTTCATGAGATAAATGTGAAATACTGATATTAGCCCATGATGAAACTTGGCTATTTATTCTTCTTAATCAAACGTGTGTTGAGTCATATTAGGACATAGCTGCCCACACTTTGTTACACAATACCTATGGTGATCTATGGTCTTCTTTGTCTAGTATGCCATGCATGCCAATGCCTCCTACCCTAACACTCTATAAAGGCATGCACAATGTTAGGAAGTATATAGATATGAGTGAGTAGTTTTTGCCTTATTGCTTGGTCAAATGATGAGTACTCGTTGAAAGTTCTAGTGGAGGTTGTAGGAAAATTACATGATGTCCAATAAGTCAACCTCTTTCCTATAGTTGTGACAATATGTCCAAGATATTCCTCCAACATACATTGATCTACTCTATTTTGCCATTTTTCTGTCAATAGGAACTTCACTTGAATGCATATTTGTGTGATAGTCCATATACGCCAGCTATGAATACAAAACAACGTAGTAGTAATTTTGTCAGTAGTTGATGGAAACAAAATAAATTTATTTGGTTCAATATAACAAACATCACATTTCAAGTTTTTAAAATTTACTATAGGAAATAAATTTGAAAACATGTTATCATTATTCCAAAAGATGGATGAACAAGATGACTATGGTGCAACAAAAATTTCTCTAACTCTAGTGAGATAAAATTTCATGATATTAATGGGGAATGTAATTATGTTGTATAACTTTCACTTAACACTTTGAGATAATAGAGTCATTCATACTCCTTATAAATGTAATCTTCTTGTTTATTACCCTATCATCTATATCACAAAGATCACTATCAATAACTACTCTATAACTTAAGTTATTAATAAAATATTTAATAAAAGTATGATTTATAAAGAGTTTAGTGATATGTACGATATTTCTACTTATGTCAATTTGAACAATCTTTACATCCCTTATACCATGAATTAAATCAGTGATTCATGAACAATAATTACTTGTCTACTAATTAGGAAAGTGTAAGATGTTAAAATAGTTTGAGGCATTGGTCATGTGATTAGTTTTCCTAGAGTTTCATATAAAATGTTAAAAAAGAATTACATGTTGCTTATAATATGAGGGAATTATAAAACTTACTAGATTAGTGTAAGGTGTTGGAGCCATGAAGGCAACATATTTTGATAATGACAAAATACTTAAAAGGTCAAATAAGAATATAAGCAATCAAACGAATTATGCTTCAATAAATTGAGTACATACACGAATATAAATGCATACATCATTTACACACATTGAATATATCTCATAATGTGATATGTTTAGATCACATACATGAAGCATACAAGTCATGATTTTAGACATATAAATGAGAAGTTAATTAAAGTATGAAACCCTTGTGATGTGAATCAAATAGTCTCATCTCAATATCATGAGAGTTTATCATATTATATGCTAATGTACAAGTTGTCATTATTTACAAAAATCATGACTACTAAAAAAGTAATGATTTGAACAAGCAAATCACTAAGTTTCAGTAAAGTAAAATATGGGTATGAAAACTTAGTCACCTATGTTCTCATTATTTTAGTTTCTTATGATCTAATGATCTTAATATCGAATTAGTCAAATGATCTATTAAGTGTTGATTTTATCAAATAATATTTTCTGAATAATATTAAATCTATGTTGAAAATGATACATATCACTTTTCACAGAGATGTTATGATTTAAAAGATTGAAATTGTGATATAAAAAGTATATTGACATTTTATATTTTGTTTGACTAAATTTGGATGAGATTTAAATGAGAAATCATTACTTTTATAAGACATATTTTGTCAAGTTTATTATAGAGCTTATTGGATTTCTACTAGGTTTATGTGAACTAATTCATATTGGATATGAATGTTAAGTACTAAAAGATTCATATTGGACAATGGCATGATAAGTAATTTTATATTATTTTAAGAAATACCTTAAGTAGATTCAAGACGATAGATATCACAATTAGGTCACTTGTAGGAATAGTGAGGGTAGTATCTAGAAAGATGAAAAGATGGAAGGGTTACTGAAATTTCACCATGATGCTTGTTAATGACTTTAAGACAATACTTAGAATGAACTTCCTTGCGCACAAGTTGGAGTCCATCCCCATAGAGTAGTAATGTTTGAAGGAGTCAAATCATGTTTTGTTCTAACCATATAATATTATACACCAACAATAAATCAAGTGAACCCATATTCAAAAGGCGATTTGATCTCAACACTACAGGTGCATTGTTGGCTAAAACAAGAGAATGAGCTTTTTCTACTAACATTCCTTGTAGTGATATAGGAGACCCAAGTTGTGAAAGTGTTAACAAGCATCAAACAGCTCTTAACAAAATATATGGACCATTTACCAAGCTAGCTACCCTCTATGCTCCTATTGCAATGAAAAGTAGACCACACTAGTAGTGATGTTATTGACTTTGAGAGTAGAAAATTCAAAAATGTTGAATGTAAATATCTAGTCCATCAATGAGAGATGACTCTCATCATGTATTGCCCATAAACATAGAGACATTACCTGTTTGAAAATTAATTTATGATTTACATAGATAATGTGACAACTAACTATTTCAAGACACACTTTAGATTAGGAGAGAAGTAAGGTAGATGGTAACAACTCATGATAGATTATGATTTCCAGTTAAACCTAGAGTACATATTATGGATGCATTCAATAGACAAGACTACTATAAGCTTGGGTATGTTGAGAGAAATTAATATTATGGTGGATTTTCTACATTAAATTCAGATGTCATACGTAGATGATACTAATACATATAAGCTTCTTAAGTGGATTCAAGAAGACATGTTGTTACTAGAAAGATGATTACATTATATGGACAGGAGGGTGCCAAATAGATATTCCTGATTTTACTAAGGGGCTTTGTGAGCATATCCACCTATTGACCAACTGACTGAATATACTCCAACTGAATTTTCCTTTTTTCCACACACATTCTAATAAAGTGATAACATGTGTCTATATGTTTTGATCAGTTGTGAAAGATAGGGTTCTTGTTTAATGCAATGACCGATTATTATGAACCAATATCTTCATAGTTGCAAGGGACTTTTTGATAATTCTCAAACTAGTCTTCCAAGGACATGGAGTCCATATCACCAAATTACTCGACAGAGGAGGTGATTGGATCAAATTTTGCCAGCACTGCTTAGAGCAATTTGACTACAATGTTGCCTTCCTCAACCCTTTGTCCCAAGCTCCACAATTGCAAAATGACCCTGGAGAGTTTTCCTTCAAACTCACCAATTGGCTCTTCTTTGCTCATCATGAGAGTCTCAAACTCTTGTTTGAGAGCTTGGATTCTTGCCTTCTTCACACGAGTCATGACCATGTTTCTTTTTCCCTCTTGTCGTTGTCGAGCCGCATAGGAATGTTTTCAGTGATGACACTAAAGATTATTGACAACACTTATTGATCTTTCTTCCTTGCCATAGTTCAACTTCAATGGCTTCCCACAATCTATGAGCCTCTAAGGACACTTACATCTACATTGCCCATAGTAGATAATTATTCTTAGAGAGCAAAAGAAACAGATTGGGATTTGCTAGATCACCTAAGACTCTAGATATTTTGATGGCAACAAAATCACAGTCCACAAAGGACCTGTTGATGTGACTTAATCATTGTATAATAAATTATGCAAATTTAAAATTTATAAAACTAGAAAATACTAATTTTTGGAATTTTAAAAGTATATCAGAATGAATAAATCAATTATAAATTTATAAAAGGTTCAAAAAATAGTGGGAAATTTTCAAGTTGATCATAGGGATGTAAGGGTAATAATTTAAAATTTTTTCTAAAAGAATATAATTTTTTATAATTTTTTAACTAAATGATAAATATAATATATTTAAGAATTCACGATGAAGGAAATGAGGCTATGACGTCAGGGTGACATTAGCATTTGAAGAACATGAATCAGGCGGAAATAGAGTTTTGCCTGACAATTCTTATGTAAGCGATTATCGTCGAATTAATGGGTCAAATTGAGTTCTATAAAAGCCTGAAGAATCGTAACTTAATGACGAAAGATATAAAAATTTGAAATCATGCCAACTATCATTAATTTAAATGAAAATAAAGTTTAAAGTAGGAAAAATAGAGTTTCGGCTTCACGACAGCGATTGCCAAAATTCTACATATTCGGGAGGAATTTCGTGTGATGTCCATGGCCTCGAAGACTCTCCTTGGACAAAGATGATGTGAGCAATGTCTAGATCTTCTTGGGAAGTGTAGAAATCAGTGGAATGCGTCGTTGAATTGTCTTTGGCGGTTGTCACCCTGCGGAGCAAAAAAATGGCAACTTACAGCCCTCTGACGGCTGTCACCCAATAGAGGTAAGTTGGATGGAGGTGGGGCACATCTCAAGGGCTTCGTCCTCAAGTTAGCATAGCAAAAAGGAGGCCCTTTATCACATTTGGTACATTCTCAGGAGGTGGCGACTTGTCTCCTGGTGGATCGTCATCTTCTTGGTGATGGCTTGTTTGTCAATCAATCGGAGATGATTTTCTCATTGAATTCGCGTTGTTTTGTCTAGAATCATTCACCAATTTCGATAACGATGCTCCATGAATCGTGTTGACTAAGTTTTTGTCGAGATTTTGGTAGCTTAATCGCTCACTAGAAATCATAATTTCCTTGTCGATTGCTTGCTTGCGAGAGAGAGAAATGAAATAAGTATGATAATGCCTTTATAATGTGACGTCACAAGGATATTTTCATCATGGTAATGAAGGGGTATTTTGGGCATTTATAATCTTGTGAGGGAAAGTTGTGAGTAGCTAGTTTAGTCCCACATCGATTTTCTGTCTACTTTTGAGGTGAATAAATGATCTACGTTTTCTAATCAGCATTTTCCTCTTCTGCATGTGTAGATCACTCCTTACCCCATGCCTAGCTGGCCATCGGTGATGTGGAAAGGGAGTGATACACACTACAACCACTTGAGCCTCGTGCTTGTGGACCGCCCTTAGCCACTTGAGCCTCGAGCTCGTGGTCCTCAGCCACCCCATGGTTCTACTCAACTAGGCCTTTGACCTGCTTGCGAGCCCGGTTGGCTAACAGTTTTTTTTATATTTTTTCTAAATCTTTTTATTTTACTCTTTTTCCATTTATCTCAAGAAAATAGGATTATAAAATCATATAATTAATCAAACATTCATATTAATCAACTAGAAACAACTTTTCATGATTTATCACAAATATAAGTCTATTTATCATGAGTTAAGGCTAAAATTATCATATCACTAGATTATTAATTCATGATAATGAAGACTTATCACCCGTCATCGGTCTCTATCGTATTTTTACCTCTTGACATCTTTCAAACCTCCTCAAATCAGACTAACCTACTCCTATACCAAATATTAGGAAAAATCTTATACTGCAACATGAAGAGTAGCATGAAGAGTAGCATACAAAGAGATATCAAGAGAGAGACAACAACCTGCAAGGAAGAAGAACATCAACTTCATCATTTCAAAAGCAAAGGGGGTCATACATTTTAAAAAGGCATGGTGTGGTTCAATCATAACAACCTTGCCAAAATATTAGTACGTGGGACTTAGCTCACCCAAGAAATGGAAAGGGAAAAGAAGAAAGGAATAAAGAAAGGAAGTCGCGAGTGGTTCTATCTCCCACCTAGTTGGCATCAAGCTTAATCCCTTCACCTAGACATGCAGTGAGAATGGATTGAAGATGTTGGTGGTGTGCTTGCCAAAGAAAGTTGGAATCAACGACATCTCCTCACTAGGCGAAGGCTGCTCTCAAATTGTTTGCTTGAAATTGGCAGTTTGATTACCCATGTTAGCAATGTTATATGTATTTATAGAGCATTTAGAGTGAGTTCACTAGAAAAGTTGAGACCAACCCCTGCTCTTCTAGAAACTTCTATTTATGTTAAATGTATATTCTTAATTAGAGATGGTGCAGGTGATGAGTGCATGCTAGGGATATTCTTCCCCAAAATGTCGCAAATGCCTTGAGAAATCTCAAGACAAGTAACCCACCAATAATTCTTCAGAAGATATCGTGCCCTCTCTAGTGACAGAATACCACTCCCACTTGTCAATCACTAGGTTTGTTGGATTTTGGAACCAATCAATCAATGTCCAATTGAACCCTTTCAAGGGGCCAAGGCCATCTTAGGTTCTCCAATTTATCCGTTACTCACAAAACACCATCTTCATAGATTGATCCCCACTTAGATGTCTTCAAGTTGAGTAAAATAAAGGCATATAATCTAAAATAAAAATCACTGAAAGTTAATTATTTTTGAGCAAAAAGCATAATTAGACACTTAAGTACCCACACATTGACATGTTGGGTTTTAGACCATCGAGGATCAAGAATGGGGGGAGGTTGAATTGATATCCTTTTCTCTCTTTTGAAGGCTTATTCTTCGTGTGCTCCTTGTCACTCTCTTAGTGGGTTGAGCCTTATTGGGCTATGATCACGGACACATTATTTTACAGTGGTTCAACACCAGCCTACATTCACTCTCCATAGACAATCCCTATCTTTGGGTTCCACTAATTGATTATACAGATCACAATTGCTGGTTTAACGGGCCAGCTCCCCTAGGATTTCACAAGAAACCCTTTTCTAGATTCACAGCTCTAGGTGAAACTACATCCCTATTTTCACAAGACAGCTCCCCAAGTGATCAAATAAATAATCACTATAGATAACCCACAAATATAAAATGCTATCACCGTGGGTATCTATAGAAGATAAGCCTTGAATGCTCTGAATTGTTGTAGTAGTAGAAGATTAATACTCTAGAGATTTATTCTTTATCTTCTTGTTGTTACTGTTAGCTGGTATAGAAGATTGAAGGCTTGTCGTTAAGCACAACCTGAAGGTGGAAAATATCTTAAAGCTCTCCTCTAGAATGATCCTTCTTCAATGAACAACCAACTAATTAATCTTCTTTCTCCTCCTCTTGAATACACTACATGAAGATCACTAAATAGAGGAAGAATGTGCAGAAGAATAAATGTAGTCATTGATGATTAATTCCCAAGATCTCCAACAACTAGGTTCATTTAAAATAGGATTAAATTCAAACTTTGCATGAATCTAATACGATATGTTCTTTAGCTACTTTGGATATCCTCTAAGGAACCAACATGTGAATCTTTTTAGAACTTAACATTTATATCCGATAGCAGTCGATTTACATAAACCCAATAGAAATTTGATAGACTTTATTGTGAATCTGACATGACATCTCTTACGAAAGTAACGATTTTTTATATAAATCAAATCCAAATTCAATCAAACAAGTTATGAGATGTAAGTATACTTCGTGAACTTCAATCTCAATATTTCAAATCATAATATCTTTGTTGAGATTGATTTGTATAATTTTTAAAATATATTCAATATTTATTCAAAAAATCTTATTTGGTGAATTGATAATATGACTGATTCAATGTTTAAATCATTAGATAATTATAAAGTAAAATCATAGGTTTATAAAAACATTAATGAGCTTTCATACTTATATTTTATTTTACTTAAGCTCATTGATTTGTTTGGTCAACTCATTACTTCTTTAAGTGTTATGATTTCTATAGATAATAATATTTTCACATAGTAGTATGCAATATGATGTATTTCTCATGTTCTTATGACTCAGCTACTTAGATTCATATCATGAAATTTTCATTTATTGATTAGTTTATCAATTACATACTTGATATCATGACCTTCATGATTCATGTGTATGATTTCACATATTACATCATAGTAGATATTTTATGTTTATTTATGATGTATTTATGATGTATTTATCATTCAACCACACATGTATATTGTTGAAGCATAATTTGTGGAGAATGATTATTCTTTATTGACCATAAATGATTTTATTATCATCAAAATATGATGCCTTCATAGCTCCAGTATGATGTGGTGATGTGTACTATTTTTTTCCCCTTTTAGATTTCTCCTCTCTCTACTAGTGAAATCAAGTGCCCCCTTGTGGATTCACGGGAATATTTTGGTTTTGTGAATTCCAGTGTTTCTCTAACAAATCTGTGAGGATTCAGAATGAAGGTTCTGCATTCTAAGAATTTGTTCTGATTGATTCATTAAGATATCAATGTTATGTGGTTTCAAGGATGAATTGTTTTTCTTCACGGAACTCTCACCATGTGATAGAGAAAAAGAGATAGACTGTGACACAGAGAGATTCAAACAAAATCTGTGAGTAATTAAGGACGCCATCGTCCATATGCATGTGTACAGAGAGCGAGATAGAGAAATGCTGTCTAATGTGTAGACCAGCTCATGAACTATGTGGAAGGGATCAGGTGGGAATGGGAGTGGGGCAACATAATTTTCAAAGATTCCACATGTTTAGATTGTGTAGAATCCGTAGTTAATGACAATTCACA
Source organism: Spirodela polyrhiza (assembly GCA_024713555.1). Taxonomy (NCBI): domain Eukaryota; kingdom Viridiplantae; phylum Streptophyta; class Magnoliopsida; order Alismatales; family Araceae; genus Spirodela; species Spirodela polyrhiza. The sequence continues at coordinate 1,883,038 of CM046545.1, read as the reverse complement.
TGGACAACAAGTCTCAAAGACCAGCGACTCAGGCAATGTGTTCATAAATGAGGATGGGATTGGCCACTCCAAGGACACCATGCAAGGTCGGCCCTGACAGCTCACTCGGATAATGACATTAAAATCGACAGATGTGCAGCGGATCGGACCGCCCATCACAAACGTGGAGCATCTGGCTGTCGCTTATCAGCTAACCCTTCGCAGCGGATATAAGAAGAGAGCCACATTGGCGCTTCTCCTTCGGGCATCACCACACCAGCACTCAGGTTCCGGGTACCCAGGAGACCGGAGTTGCAGTATAGAGAGAGAGAGAGAGAGATAGATGGGGATACCTAATCCCTAAGTAGAGAGAAAGAAGAGAGAGAAGAAAACGTATTATTTTGTTGCCTCCCTTCCGATTCTCTCTCTCTTTCTTCCTCCTAGTCGCCATGGTTGGAAGCATCATAAACGCCTCCGGAGTCCTCCAGGACATCAGGAAGGTGAAGCCACCGGCAGAGGAAGTCGAACCGGCCGCGATCTACGGGACCCGTTCCGTTCGGCTGGGAAATGAAAATGAGAGCAAGAAGGAAATCGTGGGGGATACTAACCTGCACTTGTCAAGCTTTGAGATTACAGAGCCCGACGCCGACGACGAACTCACCGGCGACCGGGAGGCTTTCTTGGCCAGCGTACTGGACAAGTACCGACAAAACCTCGTGGAGAGGACCCAAAACCAACTAGGTAAGAGAACGACCGTGGATCTCGCGCTGAGACGAGAACAAGTCACTAATCTCACGTGAATATTTCCTCACTCACTGTATTGTAGGGTTTCCGTGTAATCTAGACTTCGACTACGGCGCTCTCTCGCAATTCCAATCCTTCGCCATGAACAACCTGGGCGATCCCTTCATCGAGAGCAGCTATGGCATCAATTCAAGGCAGTTCGAGGTGGCGGTTCTGGATTGGTTCGCCCGCCTGTGGGAGCTGGAGAAGAACGAGTACTGGGGCTACATCACCAACGGTGGCACGGAAGGCAATCTGCATGGCATCCTAATCGGGTTCGTCGCAGATCCTACCGGACTCTCTCTCTTGCTCTCTCTCTCTCTCTCGCTCTCTCTCTTGCTCTCTCTCTCTCTCGCTCTCTCTCTCTCTTGCTCTCTCTCTCTCTCTCTCTTTCTCTCTCTCTCTCTCTCTCTCTCTCTTGCTCTCTCTCTCTCTCTCTCTCTCTCTCTTGCTCTCTCTCTCTCTCTCTCTCTCTCTCTCTCTCTCTCTCTCTCTTCTCTCTCTCTCTCTCTCTCTCGCTCTCTCTCTCTCTTGCTCTCTCTCTCTCTCTCTCTCTCTCTCTCTCTCTCTCTCTCTCTCTCTCTCTCTCTCTTGCTCGCTCTCTCTCTCTCTCTCTCTCTCTCTTTCTCCCTCTAGCTGTCTCTCTCACCCTCTTCCTCCTTTCGTCCGATGCTTCTGCTTGACCGGTACAGGCGGGAGATCTTCCCAGATGGAGTTCTGTATACTTCCAGGGAGTCCCACTACTCGCTGTTCAAGGCCGCGAGGATGTTTAGAATGGATTGCGTGAAGGTGGAGACGCTGGTCTCCGGCGAGATCGACTGCTCCGACTTCCAAGCCAAACTTCTTCCCAACAAGGAGAGGCCCGCCATCGTTAACGTCAACATCGGTCCGCTCCGCCCAGAATACCTCTCAGACCTTTCTCCTCCTTCCTCTACTTCTTCACAACAAAAGCACTCGCCTAATCTCTGACAAGCATTTCGGGCCTCAGGGACTACGGTCAAGGGGGCGATCGACGATCTGGATCTCGTCATCAAGATCCTCGAGGAGTCGGGCTTCAGGGATCGCTTCTACATCCACTGCGACGGCGCTCTCTTCGGCCTCATGCTGCCCTTCGTGAAACGCGTGAGCCTTCTGCAGCGCCATTGTCTAGGAGTTCCCCGAGTTCGAACTGCGCTGAATGATGGAGATTTCTCTTCTGCAGGAGCCGAAGGTGACGTTCAGGAAGCCGATCGGCAGCATGAGCATCTCTGGGCACAAGTTCGTGGGAAGCCCAGTTCCCTGCGGGGTGCAGATAACGCGGAAGAGCCACATCAACGCCCTCGCGCGGGACGTCAAGTACCTCGCTTCCAAGGACACTACCATCTTGGGCAGCCGCAACGGCCACGCCCCGCTCTTCCTCTGGTACGCGCTGAACCGCAGGGGCTACCGTGGGTTCGAGAAGGATGTCCATCGGTGCCTCCTCAACGCTCACTTCTTGAGGGGCCGCCTCCGGGAGGCGGGCATCGGAGCGATGCTCAACGAACTTAGCTGCACCGTGGTCTTCGAGAGGCCGCAGGACGACGACTTCGTCCGCAAGTGGCAGCTCCTCTGCGATGGGAACATCGCCCACGTGCTCGTGATGCCCAACGTTACCGTCGAGAAGCTCTGCGTCTTCGTCGACGAGCTGGTGCGGCGCCGCTCTGTTTGGTCCCGCGGCGGTGAGATCCCTCCGCCGTGCATCGCAGCGGATGTCGGTCACGAGAACTGCGCCTGTCTGCTTCACCTCCACGCCCAGTGACGAAGTCTTTCCTTCGTTAGGACTGTCCTGAATAAATGGGTCAGAGCAGAGTCGGACAATGTAAGGGTTGATTTCACTCTGATTGTGAAACGGCCTCAAGTCATAAATCCCTCGGACGGCGATGCCGGTCTCTCTGCGCCTCCTCTATGCGGTCTGCGAAGTTAGTGTTGCTTGCGGCCATGAGATTAGTATCCGCTCCTAATAGATTGATAGATAGATAGATAGATAGATAGATAGATAGATAGATAGATAGATAGATAGATAGAGAGATAGATAGAGAGTGAGTGATTGAGAGAGAGAGAGAGAGAGGGGAGCAGCGAAACTCGAGGAGCCAGATTAATAGGCCATCCGTCTGAGAACGCAGCCGTCCCTATGCGAGTTGGACGAAATCAAAGCTTCGTAGACGAGAATTAGGAAGGAATCAATTTTTCTTAAATAAGTTAGTTTATTACACATAAAATAATCACATGCTTACCTGTTTTCTTTTTGTAAGGGTGCGCTTGAAAAGGCCGGTTGGGGTTGGGCCTAATAATTTTCAGCATCCCATTCTCATGATCGTCACGTCGTCGATGGCAACCAAATTCGGGCATTTGTTAGGATCCGGGCGGGGCCCATTCTAGCGCCCAAGGGCTCGTAATTCAGAAGCCCATAAATAAATCGGTCTGTATCATTTGCCACGATTGCTCGTCGACGACCAAGGTTTAAAGGATCTTTATGGAGAATTATGCTCACGTGTCTGTCCTACGGCTGAGAGCGAGAGAGACGCGGCTAGAGAGAGCGAGGGGCGGCGGCTATGTCGACAGCGGTGGATGTCGGATTTATTGGGCCAACATATTTTACGGTAGCACGTGCAGATAGGGAAGTCAACGCAGTTTGCGTTGATAATAGGCTTTCAACGACCCAGGAGTTAATCGGTCCAAGGGCCACGCCCTCATTATGGGGATGGGGATGGCAACCTATCAGGCCAACCCTACAATGAATACCGCGTGAAAATCATTAGACTGGAGAGGATCGGACCGTCCATCACATGCTTGAAGCGTCTGGCACTTCTTTCGGGCATCACCGCACCAGCACTCAAGGTCTCTGCCCGGTCCGGAAGACCAGAGAGAGAGAGAGAGGTATATCTCATCTCTAAGAGAGAAAGGAGAGAGAAGGAGAGAGACAAGGATACCTTATCACGAGGGAGAGAGAAAGAAAAGACAGAAGCAGACATATCTTGTGTTGCCTCCCTTCCGTCCCTTCTGATCCCCTCTTTCTTCCTTCCTCCCAGCGGCCAGTGTATTTTGCAGTTCATTGGGAAGGTGAAGACGCCGGCAGAGGTGATCGAAACGGTCGCGATCTCAGGGCCTGGTTCTGCTCAGTTGGGGAACGAAAATGAGGGGAGGTGGGAAATCGTGCTTGAGAGGGACCTGCACTAATTGAACTTTGTGATTACAGAGCTGGAAGTTGACGGCAAAGTTGCAAGAAGAGGAAACGAAAGCGGAAAAATTAACATCACAGATTTGAGCACAAGATGGTTTGAAATTATGAATGAGAATAACGTGTGGAGAACATAAACCCTAAGAAATTTAATGTCTCGATGCATCCTTCAATAGAAGAAAAAATGTTTACGCATATAGGGGAGGAGAGACTGGAATGACCCAGCCCACTTCAGTATATTGCGACAGGTCTAATTCCACCTGGCAATGTATTTCATGCTTGAACCATACCCTAAAATTATAGGGGCTGACTTCTTATGCCACCAGCTCCTATCTTTGCATCATGATCAATACTCCCCCCTGATGCAAATTATTGGAATTAGATGAACTCAGAATGATTTGAGACATAATTTTAGTGATGGTGTTTATAAGACAATTCACAACTTAATCATGTGCTAAACATAACTTTATCCCAATTGAATTCTCATCAACTTGATCTCAAATAAAGTGATGGTGAATCTTAATGTTTCATACAGTGATTTACCCCAATTGAATGGTTCATTTATTGTCGTAGTAAATCACATAGTGATTTGCTTGTACTATATTCAAATCTTCCATGAGCCTTCACATCCATATAACTTATTTGGTGACTATTAATTTAACAATATATTCAGCTTCAAATAATAATAATAATAATAATAATACTATTACTTTTTTCAAAGTCCAAGTCATAACTAACTAGTAATGGTTTCTTATTTAAAGACAAATGCATTCATGCTTTTCTTGTTATCTAAGGATATTATCTAATCCCTATTAGTAAAATTAAATAACTTAAAATGATATACATATTTATCTATAATGGTAATTTTTTAATTTCATATTATACCCAAGAATCCTCTTTGATGCTTGAACATAATGAACAAAAGGCTGGTCCATAAATCGTAAAATCATACCAATAAGAACCAAAACATGTTGTTGACTATCATTCAAGTAAATCAACATGTAAACTAAATTTCTATAAAATCACTCATACATTCTTACAAATAGTATTTGTTGGAGTATAACAAGTAATTTGACATATGAAATTTATTAAGTAAATTTAAATTATCTTTTCTTGGAAAATAAATATACAAAATCATATTGATTAACTTGAAGCCTGAAAATGTCTTGAATTTATTAATTATAGAAGTCTTGAACTCAATTATTGCTGAATAAAATGATCTGTATATAGATTTTCATCCACCTATACACACAGTATAAGAATACCCTTTTCGTTTATCTTTGCATAAAAAATTTGGTTCACAATCAGTTCAATTCTTTTCTTTTATCATAAAGGTAAGAGTAAATACTATAGCATGCTTTTGATGGTTTCTTAATTGTGTACATATTCAGATATTAGTCATTTGAAAGTATATGCTCATATAACATTTTCCTTAATTAACTCTAATGAGTGATCCATTGGAAAAAAATAAAATATACGTTTATTTACTTTAGTGATGAAATTGAGAGGTATTATTTATCATTATTAAACTAAAGAAATAACTTATTTGTTGAGATCTTATTTTTAATAAAAAATTTATTACAATAAAGATATAATTTGACAAGGGCATTTTTCTAATAATGTATGATAGTTGAGACAATCAAGGCAAGGTATGATGCCATAAGCTTCCCCTTTATCAACTTTTTCTTAGAGAGAGAGAGTCACTAAGGGACTGGGGTTATGTCAATGTACTATAATGATTCTAGTCTCAATTCAATCACTCCAAGAAATGTAGGATCCTTGAATGAAATGTATGAATCATGTATTTTTATTTTTTGTTGAACCAATGAGCTATGAATGGAGACAAGGTCAGTATCATGGGAGTAATCTATAAGAGAAAAAAAAAATTCTCACTTAAAAGGAATGACACACTTGAGGTTCTAAATCTACAGCCAAAAGATGAAGACACTGATGTGAAATGAGTTTACAAAGTACATTATATCCATGACCTAAATATGTTGGTTTCAGGAGCCTTATCTATCCTATAAGGTTTTGATGATTCGAGACATATACAAAAAACATAGATGGATGGAGCTATGTTTAATATTATTTATACTTATATAAGACATGTCGAGAAAAATTATTTTATACGCTTACAAAACCATGTAGGGCAATTATAGTATTGACTCTTATCTTCATAAAGATTATATTTTATTGAAGTAATGGTAAACCAACGTTTTATGTAAAAACAAAATAAAATATATTCTTATAGTTCATGTATATTTGGATGACATTATTTATATCCAAGTATCTTCTTTAGTGACAATTGCTTTAAGAGTTTCATGATCGCTGAATTCAAGACTTTCTTGAGCTTCATATTGTTCAAGATGATCGTAATATATTTATTTTACAAGAAACATGTATTTTTATATCAGCTCAATTTATTTTATACATTAAAGCTAGCCTCATCTTATGTTTCCTATTAGTATGATTAAGATTTATGCACTATCCTTTTGTTCATCATAGTAGATGGTACTGTTCTATACCTGAGGAATGTATAACTATAGAGTTATATATAAGTACCCACATCATTTTATTTTGTCCTCTAATAGTGATTGGAAAAAAATCCTGAGATGACAAGAAAGGAATGAATGGATTCATCTTCAAAATGATATCATTTGTAGTCACATAGTAAGCTATAACTTGGATACAAAATAAATAATAACATTAGTATCATTTGAAACTGAGTATACCCATACATCATTGGTATCACAATGGGTTATATAGATGAGGAGAATCATAAAAGCTGATAATATAGTATAAGTAAATACCATAGTGATCTAATGCAATAAGAAATCAAGCATATCAATCGGTTATAAACCAATATTTTGAGATTGTGGAAGAATAAAACATATTGAGTTTCACCATCACTTTATTTGAGATCAAGTTGATAAGAATGATGTTCAACGCATGACCAAGTTAAAAATAGTTTTACAAATGTTTTAAGTCATCCGAAATTCATCAAATTTAAAGAATTATCTGATGTTGTTTGGTTTGCATAAAGGGGGAGTGTTGATGATGATGCAAAGGTTGGAGATGGTGGCAGGAAAACTCGCCCCGGGGTGCTTCATGCGTGAGATACCTCATTGGTGAAATTAGATCCATCATATTATGCTGAGGTGGCCTGGCCCATTCCAGCCCTCCTCCCCCATGTGAGTAAAGATTCTTCCTTCTATTGAAGGACTTATCGAGACATTAAATTTCTTACGGTTTATGTTCTCCACACACTATTCTCATCCATAATTTCAAACCATCTTGTCCTCAAATCTGTGATGTTAATTTTTCCGCTTTAGTTTCCTTTTCTTAGAACTTTGCCGTCAACTTCAAGCTCTGTAATCACAAAGTTCAACGAGTGCAGGTTCCTCTCAAGCACGATTTCCCTCCTCCCCTCATTTTCGTTCCCCAACTGAGCATAACCAGTCCCTGAGATTGCGGCCGGTTCGATCTCATCTGCCGGCGTCTTCGCCTTCCCAATGAACTGCAAAAGGACCCCGGAGGCATTTACTACGCTTCGTACAACGGCCGCTACGATGAAGGAAGAAAGAGGGGGCCGGAAGGAACGGAAGGGAGGCAGCACGAAATATGTTTGCTTCTTCTCCTCTCTCTCCTTGGGGACAATATCCCCGTCCCTCTCTCTCTCTCTCTCTCTCTCTACAGCAACTCCGATTTTCTGGGCCGGGCGAGGATCTGATTTGTCGGTGTTGAAAGGAAAAGCGTCAATGTGTCCCAGTCATTATACCCCGGGCGACAGGTCACGTAGGAAGCCATAGCCAGACGGTGGACGCATGTGATGGACGGTTCGATCCCCTCATGGTCTGATGATTTTTACACGTGTGCTAAACTTAGGATTGGGCTGTTATTTGGTCGTTGGAAGGGTCCAATCCCATCCCCATCAATGAGCACGTGGCCCTTGGACCGATAAAGTGGGGCTTATTGAAAGCTTTTCATCCTCGTAAACTCTTCCGACTTCCCAATCCGCACGTCTTTTGGATAGGACCTGTGGGCCCACAAATCTGCCGCCCATCTCTCTCTAGCCGCGTCTCTCTCGCTCTCAGCCGTAGGACAGACACGTGAGCATAATTCTCCATAAAGATCCTTAAAACCGTGGTCGTCGATGAGCAATCGTGGCATGGGATACGGACCGATTTATCTATGGGCTTCTGAATTACGAGTCCTTGAGGCTGGAATGGGCCCGGCCCGGATCCTGAGAAATGCCCGGATTTTGTCCCCATCGACGACGTGACAATCATGAGAATGGGATGCTGAAAATTATTAAGCCCAAGCCAAACCGGCCTTTTCAAACGCACGCTTACAATAAAAAAAAAAGGTGTGCATGTGATTATTTTATGTATAATAAATTAACTTATTTAAGAAATATTGATTTCTTCCTAACTCTCGTCTGCGAAGCTTTGATTTCGTCCAACTCGCATAGGGACGGCTGCGTTCTCAGACGGATGGCCTATTAATCTGGCTCCCTCGAGTTTTGCTGCTCCCCTCTCTCTCTGTCTCACTCACTCTCTATCTATCTATCTATCAATCTATCTATCTATCTATCTATCTATCTATCTATCTATATCTATCTATCTATCTATCTATCTATCTATCTATCTATCTATCTATCTATCTATCTATCTATCTATCTATCTATCTATCTATCTATCTATCTATCTATCTATCTATCTATCTATCTATCTATCAATCTATCTATCTATCTATCTATCTATCTATCTATCTATCTATCTATCAATCTATCTATCTATCAATCTATCTATCTTTATCTATCTATCTATCTATCTATCTATCTATCTATCTATCTATCTATCTATCAATCTATTAGGAGTGGATATTAATCTCATGGCCGCAAGCAACACTAACTTCGCAGACCGCATTGAGGAGGCGCAGAGAGACCGGCATCGCCGTCCGAGGGATTTATGACTCGAGGCCGTTTCACAATCAGAGTGAAATCAACCCTTACATTGTCCGACTCTGCTCTGACCCATTTATTCAGGACAGTCCTAACGAAGGAAAGACTTCGTCACTGGGCGTGGAGGTGAAGCAGACAGGCGCAGTTCTCGTAACCGACATCCGCTGCGATGCACGGCGGAGGGATCTCACCGCCGCGGGACCAAACAGAGCGGCGCCGCACCAGCTCGTCGACGAAGACGCAGAGCTTCTCGACGGTAACGTTGGGCATCACGAGCACGTGGGCGATGTTCCCATCGCAGAGGAGCTGCCACTTGCGGACGAAGTCGTCGTCCTGCGGCCTCTCGAAGACCACGGTGCAGCTAAGTTCGTTGAGCATCGCTCCGATGCCCGCCTCCCGGAGGCGGCCCCTCAAGAAGTGAGCGTTGAGGAGGCACCGATGGACATCCTTCTCGAACCCACGGTAGCCCCTGCGGTTCAGCGCGTACCAGAGGAAGAGCGGGGCGTGGCCGTTGCGGCTGCCCAAGATGGTAGTGTCCTTGGAAGCGAGGTACTTGACGTCCCGCGCGAGGGCGTTGATGTGGCTCTTCCGCGTTATCTGCACCCCGCAGGGAACTGGGCTTCCCACGAACTTGTGCCCAGAGATGCTCATGCTGCCGATCGGCTTCCTGAACGTCACCTTCGGCTCCTGCAGAAGAGAAATCTCCATCATTCAGCGCAGTTCGAACTCGGGGAACTCCTAGACAATGGCGCTGCAGAAGGCTCACGCGTTTCACGAAGGGCAGCATGAGGCCGAAGAGAGCGCCGTCGCAGTGGATGTAGAAGCGATCCCTGAAGCCCGACTCCTCGAGGATCTTGATGACGAGATCCAGATCGTCGATCGCCCCCTTGACCGTAGTCCCTGAGGCCCGAAATGCTTGTCAGAGATTAGGCGAGTGCTTTTGTTGTGAAGAAGTAGAGGAAGGAGGAGGAGAAAGGTCTGCGAGGTATTCTGGGCGGAGCGGACCGATGTTGACGTTAACGATGGCGGGCCTCTCCTTGTTGGGAAGAAGTTTGGCTTGGAAGTCGGAGCAGTCGATCTCGCCGGAGACCAGCGTCTCCACCTTCACGCAATCCATTCTATGCATCCTCACGGCCTTGAACAGCGAGTAGTGGGACTCCCTGGAAGTATACAGAACTCCGTCTGGGAAGATCTCCCGCCTGTGCCGGTCAAGCAGAAGCATCGGACGAGAGGAGGAAGAGGGTGAGAGAGAGAGCAAGAGAGAGAGAGAGAGAGCGAGAGAGAGAGAGAGAGAGAGAGAGAGAGAGAGAGAGAGAGAGAGAGAGAGAGAGAGAGAGAGAGAGAGAGAGAGAGAGAGAGAGAGAGAGAGAGAGAGAGAGAGAGAGAGAGAGAGAGAGAGAGAGAGAGAGAGAGAGAGAGAGAGAGAGAGAGAGAGCGAGAGAGAGAGAGAGAGAGAGAGAGAGAGAGAGAGAGAGAGAGAGAGAGAGAGAGAGAGAGAGCGATAGAGAGAGAGAGAGAGAGAGAGAGAGAGAGAGCGAGAGAGAGAGAGAGAGCAAGAGAGAGAGAGAGAGAGAGAGAGAGAGAGAGCGAGAGAGAGAGAGAGAGCAAGAGAGAGAGAGAGAGAGAGAGAGAGAGAGAGAGAGAGAGAGAGAGAGAGAGAGAGAGAGAGAGATAGAGAGAGAGAGAGAGAGAGAGAGAGAGAGAGAGAGAGAGAGAGAGAGAGAGAGAGAGAGAGAGAGAGAGCAAGAGAGAGAGAGAGAGAGAGAGAGAGAGAGAGAGAGAGAGAGAGAGAGAGAGAGAGAGAGAGAGAGAGAGAGAGAGAGAGAGAGAGAGAGAGAGAGAGAGAGAGCGAGAGAGAGAGAGAGAGCAAGAGAGAGAGAGAGAGAGAGAGAGAGAGAGAGAGAGAGAGAGAGAGCAAGAGAGAGAGAGAGAGAGAGAGCGAGAGAGAGAGAGAGAGCAAGAGAGAGGGAGAGAGAGAGAGAGAGCGAGAGAGAGAGAGAGAGCAAGAGAGAGAGAGAGAGAGCAAGAGAGAGAGCGAGAGAGAGCGAGAGAGAGGGTCCGGTAGGATCTGCGACGAACCCGATTAGGATGCCATGCAGATTGCCTTCCGTGCCACCGTTGGTGATGTAGCCCCAGTACTCGTTCTTCTCCAGCTCCCACCGGCGGGCGAACCAATCCAGAACCGCCACCACGAACTGCCTTGAATTGATGCCATAGCTGCTCTCGATGAAGGGATCGCCCAGGTTGTTCATGGTGAAGGATTGGAATTGCGAGAGAGCACCGTACTCAAAAGTCTAGATTACACGGAAACCCTACAATACAGTGAACGAGGAAATATTCACGCGAGGTTAGCGATTAGTTCTTGCCTCAACGCGAGATCCACGGTCGTTCTCTTACCTAGTTGGTTTTGGGTCCTCTCGACGAGGTTTTGTCTGTACTTGTCCAGCACGCTGGCCATGTAAGCCTCCCGGTCGCCGGTGAGTTCGTCGTCGGCGTCGGGCTCTGTAATCTCAAAGCTTGACAAGTGCAGGTTAGTCTCCCCCACAATTTCCCTCTTCCTCTCATTTTCATTTCCCAGCCGAACGGAACGGGTCCCGTAGATCGCGGCCGGTTCGACTTCCTCTGCCGGTGGCTTCACCTTCCCGATGTCCTGGAGGAGTCCGGAGGCGTTTATGATGCTTCCAACCATGGCGACTAGGAGGAAGAAAGAGAGAGGAGATCAGAAGGGAGACAACAAAATATAATTTTGCTTCTCTCTTCTTTCTTTCTAGTCAGAAATTAGGTGTCCGTCTCGCTTTCTCTCTCTCTCTCTCTCTCTCTCTCTATACTGCAACTCCGGTTTCCTGGGTAGCCGGGGGCCAATCTGGCCCTCTTCTTATATCGGCGGCGTAGCGTCACCTGGGAAGCGACAGCCAGACGTTCCACGTTTGCGATGGACGGTCCGACCGCACCACGTCTCATGATTTTCACATCGCCACCCGATTGCGCTGTCAGGTCCGACCTTGCGTGGTGCGCTCGGAATGGCCAATATTATTCTCATTTATGAAACACGTGGCCTTAGTCGCCGGTCTTTACTCAGAGCCTCCGGCAAGTGGTCTAGAAGAGGGAGAAGACGGAATAGCTTGTTGTCCACTTAAAATCTCATTCTCTACAGATTCTGCACGATCTAGGGTTGTGAATCATTGAGAGAGAGAGAGAGAGAAGCCCGAAGTGTGTTCTCTCTCTCTCTCTCTCTCTCTCTCTCTCACTCTCTCTCTCTCTCCCCTCTCTCTCTCTCTCTTTCTTTATTATCCCAGTGATAGTTGCGTGAAGAAAGAAAATTCGTCTTTTGAAAGCACAAGACATTGATATCTCGACAAATAAGTCAGATCCTTAATTTAATGAACACAGAACCTTCAATCATTGAAACCTCAAAGATTTCTTAGGCAACCCTTGAATCCAAAAAGAATCGGAATATTCCTTTAAATCCATAAGGGGCACTTGTTTCACAAGTAGAGAGAGGAGAAATGTCAAAGAGTAAAAATTTGTATCAATCCTTATGGGAGTCATTATTTGACATCTTTGATCCCCTCTCTCTAGATGTTTGAGATGCTTTCCATGGATTTCCCCTTAGCAAGGGTAACATGATGCGGGGGTAAAATTAAAAGGGTAGGATACTAACGACTTGTGAGAGTTTTATCAAAAAAGAAACATCATTATGGTTCAAAATCTCTCGCAATAATAAAACGAAGGACCGAGTGGTTTAAGAAATCCACTAACTAAGGTACCAAAATTTAATAGATCAGAAAAAGTTTTATCATGGGGAATGATCAGCCAAATATAGAAGGTGGCTACCCTATGGTTTTCTCAAGCAACTATGGCAAGAGAATATATTAAAAAAACAATTGGCTCGGTAACTGATAGAGAAGTTTAGAAGTTATACTTCAGCCTTGGTAGGGTTGCTGACTCTTAAAGTTGACCGTTGACTGGCATGTAGTTGTTGACCATTGACCTTGTTGACTGTTGACTATTGACCGTGTAGACCAAACCGTAGGTCATGGTGGCTCGCAGCTGGGGCGGAAAAGCTTTATCGGGGTGGCCAGGTGATTCACGCCCACAGATTTGGGCGCAGTCGGCCCAACAGGAATAGTGGCTGTGGGCCGGTTGAGGTAGGCTAGGGCTTCAGGCCCACAAAAAAGTAACCCTAGCTAAAAATGTGGCGATACCCGTGGTAGGGAGAGAGGGATATGGGGGGGACGGCAGCGACGGCAGAGGACAGAAAGCTGATGGCGAACGGCAGAGGTCGGCGGTGGTTGGCAAGATTGGCAATGAAAGACCACAAAGAGGAGGCGGGAGCAGGCAATGATGGTTGCTGGAGGGCGGCCGGTAGTGGGGAAGACAAGGGGCAGGCAGCAGCGGTGGAAGGGAGGTGATGACGGTGACGAAGGCAGGTGATGTGGTATCGGCGACGCTGGGAGTGGAAATTGGTGGTGATAGAAGAAAGAAGGGAGGGGGAAGGGTACTCCAGACCAGGAGCGGCGGGGTCCTCCGACCAACCCAAGCCGGGGCGACGGGATCTCACAATTAGGTAAGGAAGAAAGTCTCCATCTAATTCACTATCAAACTAGAGGTTTGAGGGCCAATTTATAGGCCTCTCTACATGAAATAATAGAAAGTTAATAGTAAAGGAAACCTTCTATTGTGGGGCATTTCTTCTGGTGATATGGGCGAACGGCAGCTGGATCAAGGGTAACGTCTGCACCTTCCTCAATATTTCCTCCTTCAATTTGATTGGATCCTTCTTTATTTGAAGGGCTATTAAGATGTGATTCATTGAGGGTGTTATTCTCATCTGTCATTTCCTTGGAATCACTTTCCTTCATTGATGGGCTCTTGACGTGTGCTGCCTCAACTCTCCCGGGGTCAGAAGAACTCGTCTCCGACGAGTAAGGGTCCACAGCAGAGGTGTATCGCTCCCAAACACTTGGATCGAGGCATTGCAAGTCTTCTCCTGAAATCCATGAGTCATCCGAAGAGGGACGCCCTTTCCAACGAACAAGAAATCTCCGCATTTCTCCATCAATAGTAGAAATCAATTGTTTAGTTAATATACTCTCTATTTGCTCATGTTGCAATGGATAAATGGCTGAGGGGCATGTTGGTGTGGTGTCACTCGCAATAGGTGGGTTTGGCCCAATCAACTCACTAGGAATATTTGGTGATCCATGATAAGGAATAATATTTGAAATGTTAAATGTAGAACTGATTCCCCAATCAAGTGGAATATCTAAAACATATGCATTTGATCCAATTCGTTTTAAAATTATGTAAGGCCCAACACCTCTAGGATGAAGCTTAGAGGCGGTTCCTGAAGGGAAGCGACCCGGGTGAAGTCTAACCATGACGAGGTTCCGATTTGAAACTCTTTAAATCATTAGTGACTATCTGCTAAATGTTTGTAAGAGTCATTACTAATGTTAATGCGACGTTGGACTTCTACATGTAAACTTTCAATATGTTTGGCAAACGACTCAGCTTCAATAGAGGGTCTATAATGCTCAGAAGGGTCACATAAATCAATAGGATTTCTAGGCTTAAACCCATGTACAATTTCAAAAGGACTTAGTCCAGTGGTTCGGTTGATAGAATTATTATATGCGAACTCAGCTTGCGAGAGGATTAGGTCCCATGCTTTGGGATGTTCACTTACTAAACATCTTAATAAATTACCTAAACTACGATTAATGACCTCAGTCTGACCGTCCGTTTGCAGGTGAAAAGCGGTTGAATATTGGAGTTTAGTACCCATCATAAACTAGAGTGTCTTCCAAAAATAACTCATAAATTTGGTGTCTCGATCTGATGTAATGGTTTTAGGTAATCCATGTAAGCGTACAATGCAATCAAAATAAAGTCGAGCAATTTTTGAGGCATCAAATGTTTTAGAACAAGGAATAAAATGAGCTATTTTAGAGAATCGATCAACTACAACAAAAATAGAGTCATTTTTTTTTGAGGTACATGGGAGTCCTAAAACAAAATCCATACTTACATCATCCCAAGGGCAATGAGGGACTGGGAGTGGTGTATATAATCCAATATTTTGTCGTGAAAATTTGGCTAAGACACAAGTACGACATTGAGAGATAAGTTTTGCAATATGTTTTTTCATATGAGGACAAAAGAATCGTTCTTCTACTAGGTTAATAGTTTTGTCCCTCCCGAAATGTCCTGCTAACCCTCCTACATGTATTTCCCATACTAAAAAATCTCGCATGGATGAGCATGGAATAGAAAGGCGGTTATTTTTATATAAATATCCATTTTGTAAAACATAGTTTGGGTATTTAATAGAAAGACCATCTTGAAGAGCTAAAAAAATATGACTAAAATCAGAACAATCAATATATAACTCTTTTATTTTATCAAATCCAATAATTTTAGGTTCTAAAGTAGTTATTAAATGAATCCTAGGGCTTAAGGCATCTGCGACACGATTCTCACATCCAGGTTTGTAGCGGAGGACAAAAGTGTAAGCTTGAATGAACTCTACCCATCGGGCATGTCTAGCATTAAGTTTTTGTTGGGATTGCAAGAAGCGTAGGGCTTTATGATCTGAATAGAGAACAAATTCTTGAGGAAGTAAATAATGCCTCCAATGACGAAGGGCTTGCACTATAGCATAGAACTCTTTATCATATGTTAAATATTTAAATCGAGCATCAGTCAATTTTTCACTGAAATATACTATAGGATGTCCTTCCTGACTGAGTACTCCACCTATGCCTATGCCGGATGCATCACAAGTTACTTCAAAGACTTTAGAAAAATCTAGAAGTCGAAGAATGGGTGTAGTGGTCATTTTTCTTTAATAATTTGAAATACTTTATTAGCTTCTTTGGTCCATTTGAAGATGCCACCTTTCATACAATCAGTAAGAGGGGCCATAATAGAACTAAAGTCTTTAATAAATCGTCTATAAAAAGAAGCTAATCCATGGAAACTTCTTATATCATGAATACTTTGGGGAATGGGCCATTCAACTATAGCTTGGATTTTCTTTGGGTCTATTGACACACCAGATGATGATACGATAAACCCAAGGAAAATAATATGATCTGTAAAGAATTCACAATTTTGTCGTGCAGTGAATAATGTCTCTTTTTGAAGAGTTTCACAAACGAGACGAATGTGTGTTAAGTGGTCTCTTGAGGTACGACTATATATTAGAATATCATCAAAATAGACAACCACAAATTTTCCTATAAAAGGTTGTAATATGAGTCATGAGTCGCATGAATGTGCTAGGTGCATTAGACAAGCCAAATGGCATCACTAACCATTCATAAAGCCCATCTTTTGTCTTAAATGCTATTTTCCATTCATCCCCATGTCTAATCCTGACTTGATGATATCTACTTTTGAGGTCTATTTTGGAAAATATGGTGGATCCTACTAACATATTTAACATGTCATCTAGACGTGGAATAGGAAAACGATATTTAATAGTAATTTTATTAATTGCCCTACTATCGATACACATATGCCATGAGCCATCTTTTTTTGGTGTTAGAAGGGTAGGGACTGCACATGGACTTAGACTTTCATGAATAAAACCTTTTTCTAATAGGTCAGTGATTTGTCATTGCAATTCTTCATGCTCTTTAGGGCTAAGATGATAATGGGGTAAGTTAGGCAAAGACGATTCAGGGATAAGATCAATAGCATGCTAGATTTCTCTCAGAGGGAGTTCATTTGGTAGTTCATTAGGAAAAAGATCATTAAATTCTTCTAAGAGATTTTTCACTTTAATAGGATATGATAATTGGTTATGAGGAGGAGCATCACTTATTGATCTAAGATGTGCTATCCAAATGGGCGATCTGATTTGATTTCTTTTTGGATATCTTGAACACTAATGAAGTTAATACTAGGACATTGTTCAATATGATGAATTTTGTTCAGTTGAGGGGAGAAAGGTTTCCAAGTTATCTTTGTTCCCTTATAAAGAAATGAACATGTATTAGTTCTACCTTGTTGACTCACATCTCTATCATATAACCATGGTCTACCTAAGATGATGCTACCTACATCCATAGGGAGTACATCACAAAGGATTTCATCTTCATAAGAGTTAACCTTGAGAGCTACTGAACATTGTTTTTGAATAGGGATAGAGGTGGCATTTATCCAAGAGACTTTATAAGGGTTAGGATGAAGAGTGGTAGTAAGCCCTAATTGTGTTATTGTATCTTGTGACACAACATTAATACTACTTCCATTATCAATGATAAGTTTGCACACCTTAGGGCCTATTTAGACAAAAGTGTAAAATATGGAAGTTTGAAGGGGATCATCAATGGGTTGCATGAGAATGCATCTAACAACTCCTACCCTAGACTCCTCTATGTAATTAAGAGCCAAATTGGGGTCAGCACAATACTCCTCTTTAGGGATGTGGTCTTCTATTTCTACAAGTCCTTCTATTGGTTCGAACTCATCAATGTATAGGCTCCTGCTAGGGCATTGGGCGGCTAAATGCCCTATCCCTCAACATTTAAAACATGTAACCTTTGAAGTATTTCCTTGGCGAGTTTCTATCACTTGTTTCCCTTTGTCTAATGGTCTAGTTTCTAGATGTCGTGAGGATTGCACTAGGGGTTGGGAATTGTTTTGAAATGTCCGAGGTTGAGCGGGGAAGGCTGGCCGAGGGGGGGCTTGGGTGGGTGGTTTATAAAACGTATCAAGATCAAGTACGAGTTGGTAAGCCTCCTCAAGGGTGTGTATATTTCTCACACAAAGTTCTTTTCGTAGATCTTCACATAGTCCAGTTCTAAAACGAGAAAGGATAACAATATGGTCTTCATTCACCCCACAAATATTAAGAAAATCATCAAATTGTGCTATGTATTCAGCTGCGGATTGACTTCCTTGTGTAATTCGGTTCCATTTATCAATCATTTTTGCTGTGTAATTAATAGGGACATATTTTTGATGCAATTTATCCTTCATCTCATTCCATGTCTCTATGGGTTCTTGGCGACGAAGTTCTAAGAGGCATTCAATGTTTTTCCAATAAGTTTTAGCGGATCCTATTAATTTAAAATCTGCGAATCGAATCTTCCTAGCTTCAGACATATCATACCATTTGAAGTAGCTATCCATGGATGATTCCCAATCTAAATAATCCTTAGGGTCTCGACCTCCATCAAACATGGGTACATCAATTTGTACATGTCTATATGATTGGTCCAAGTTATTAGATTCCTCATTTTGCCGAAGTCTCCTATTAGGGTTGTATCTAGGGAGGGGTCTATTAAGGGTGAAAACATGTAAGTCTAATTTATCTAGTCGTTGATTTATAGTAAAAGTCATTTGATCCATTAAGTGTTGAGCCCAAGATGGGATATGTTCTTCTAATCTTTGTGGGTCTTTTAGTTGTGGGGTTGGTTGACTCTCATCTACTAAGTAAGAAGTTCCATCTCTAGTA
Organism: Spirodela polyrhiza; assembly: GCA_024713555.1. Lineage (NCBI taxonomy): Eukaryota > Viridiplantae > Streptophyta > Magnoliopsida > Alismatales > Araceae > Spirodela > Spirodela polyrhiza. Next base: position 1,864,648 of record CM046545.1, on the reverse strand, counting down.
ACCATGATTGTAGGTAGGTACCCTAGGCCTATGGTTTTGATACCAAATGATGCGGGGGTAAAATTAAAAGGGTAGGATACTAACGACTTGTGAGAGTTTTATCAAAAAAGAAACATCGTTATGGTTCAAAATCTCCCGCAATAATAAAACGAAGGACCAAGTGGTTTAAGAAATCCACTAACTAGGGTACCTAAATTTAACAGATCAGAAAAAGTTTTATCATGGGGAATGATCAGCTAAATATAGAAGGTGGCTACCCTATGGTTCTCTCAAGCGACTATGGCAAGAGAATATATTAAAAAAATAATTAACTTGGTAACTAATAGAGAAGTTTAGAAGTTATACTTGAGCCTTGGTAGGGTTGCTGACTCTTGAAGTTGACCGTTGACTAGCATGCAGTTGTTGACCATTGACCCTTTTGATTGTTGACTATTGACCACGTAGACCAGACCGTAGGTCGTGGTGGCTCGCAGCTGGGGCGGAAAAGCTTTATTGGGGTGGCCAGGTGATTCATGCCCACAGATTTGGGTGCAGTTGGCCCAACAGGAATAGTGGCTGTGGGCTGGCTAAGGTAGGCTAGGGCTTCAGGCCCACAAAAAAGTAACCCAAGCTAAAAATGTGGCGATACCCGTGGTAGGGAGAGAGGGATACGGGGGGGGAAGGCAGCGACGGCGGAGGATGGAAAGCCAATGGCGAACGGCAGAGGTCGGTGGTGGTCAGCAAGATCGGCAATGAAAGACCACGAAGAGGAGGCGGGAGCAGGCAATGACAGTTGCTGGAGGGCGGCCGGTAGTGGGGAAGACAAGGGGCAGGCAGCAGCGGCGGAAGGGAGGTGATGACGTTGACGAAGGCAGGTGATGTGGTATCGGCGGTGCTGGGAGTGGAAATTGAAAAAGGAAACCTTCTATTGTGGGGTGTTTCTTCTGGCGGTATGGGCGAATGGCAGCTGGGTCAAGGGTAACATCTGCACCTTCCTCAATATTCCCTCCTTCAATTTGATTGGATCCTTCTTTATTTGAAGGGCTATTAAGATGTGATTCATTGAGGGTGTTATTCTCATCTGTCATTTCCTTGGAATCACTTTCCTTCGTTGATGGGCTCTTGACGTGTGCTGCATCACAACAGTAGCGACACCCTCCCTCTAGCTTCTGTGCCATGGGTGGGACTCCGAGACCTCCGCCTTCGCCGGCACCCACATTGACCGGAAGGAGACTCCGGAGGTTCACACCTTCACCGCTGACTTCCGGGGATAAAGAAGGGGGTAAAAGTGGCGGTGGAGGAGGGCCACATCCTTCAGATCAGCAGGCAGAGGAGAAAGGAGGAGAAGAGAGACAAGTGGCACAGGAGGAGAGGAGCAGCGGCAGGTTCCTGAGGCAGTTCCGGCTCTGGGAGGACACCAAGGCGGATCTGGTGCAGATGTCCATGGAGAACGGGTTGCTGACTGTTGCCATCTGGAGGAGAAAGCGAATTAGTCGGAGATCAAGTCCATTGAGATCTCTGACTGAATTTCAGGCATGCATTTGATGTTCCAAGTTACCTCTATATGTAACCTACAAATCTTGTGTTTTCCATCGGAAATCCAGAGTGATATTTTATTCAGTCTATTAACATGCTCTGATTTTTTCATAAGTAAAAGCTATTCTTAGATATCATGATTTGTTTGTTCTTCTTCTTCCACTAGAAAATTTATTCTGGCTAGAGAATATCGATTTGCTTGATTGTGCACAGAATTGACATGCTGTCTTAACTAAATTGCATTTAAGATCTTGATCGAAATGTGTTCCCATACTTCATACACTCTTCCTCCCTAATCTGCTTTTGCAAAGGATCAATTGAAGGATATTTATGCAGGATTAAGGTGGAGAAGGATTAAATTGATGATCTTTAGGCCTAAGAAATATCTCATGACATTTCAACTCTTGTTAAGGACATAAATATTAGACATTTTCAAGTCTATGTGAGGTTCATCTCTCATCATCCAATGCATGAGCCTTAATGTTTTGATTATGTGTATCAACTGATTTCACTGATATAGATGTGTATGAATCACTGAAATAATATTTTCTCCTAAAAGTAAAATATTTTAGGAATTTAATTCATTCAACTAAAATAATTTTACTGGATAAAGTATGTGAAAAAGAGAAAAATCCAATTGCTTAATAGAAATAAAATTGAAAAAATAATTTAAAGCTGAAAATTGTGAATAAAAATGAAATTATTTAAATAGCTATGACTTTTTTTAAATTTAGATATTTTAATATCTTTTTCAAAACTTGTGCATGGCCCCACTCATACCTGCCTAAGTTTGACCATTAGAACTGGTAAGGACATGGTGGTCAAGTATCACCATAAAATGAAGTATGACAAAAGTAGAGCAATGCCAAATGATAGTAGATGCTTCAAAGGAGATTTTTCTTCTCCACCACCCCCTCTCAAACCTCAAAGGTTTCACATAACTATTAGATCAATTGAAAAAAAAAGTTGTGCATGTCAATCAGACTTTCAAGCACTTCATCTACCTAATTCCTCTCAAATCCTTCAATAACTTCTTTTAAACTTTTGATTACATGTTCTTCTTGAGATTATTATATGTGGATTGATTAACCAAAATGTATTGGCAAAACAATCATGCAGGTCACTGAGTCACCTGTGACATGCTTTTAATGAAAAAGTCTAAGACTACTAGGTGTAGGGTTCAAGGTGAAGTGATCAAAGATTCTTTGAACCCAATAGTGTAGAAGGTTTTTGATCCCAACCAAATTAAATCTATTCTAGTAGTGGAACCGTAGAATCAAAGTAGATTCTATAGAAGTGAATGTATGCCAAGGGAATTTGGTTAAACTACTTGAAAAGCTTAGATTCACATTATTTCTAATTTATATCATAATGTATATAGATACATATATATATATATATATCATATTGGAATATTAGAACTGACTTGATTCCATAGAAGCGAATATAAGTCAAAGATTTTGGAAAAACTACTTGAAAATCTTAGGGCCACACTATTTCTAATTTATATCATATTAATACATTATTTTTTAAAATAAATTAATAATATATTAAAAAATTAAAATAGAAATTATTATACTTAAGTATAGAAAAAATTAAAAATTAATTCTCTCCTCTTCCCTTGATTCATATAACCATCTAAGGACTAACATTATGACCCCTAAATTACAAAGAAGATTAGTTTTTTTACCTAGAAGCACAAAAGGAAATTTTGTTAGCTAGTGACATTGGTGTAAAAGATTCCACGAAAGGCATCAAGATCAAGTTGATTAGTATTCCCATGAGGAAAAATTGGAGCTGTGTCAAGACTTTAGTAATATTTCCTCAATAATGGAGGGAGAAAACTCAATATATTCCTATAAATTGTTAGAAGATAATGAGATTTACAATCAGTGAACCAAACCACCTACAATACTACAATGGGCCTCTTAGATCGAATTAATTAGTGTGCTAGTAAAGCTAAATCAATTAGATCCCTTTTGCACAACAGACATTTTGGTATTAGGTCATTGATCTAAGCTCTCATGCCTACATAAGCTTTCATATGATGAACGCTTATTCCAAATAATAAGGGCCACCAATGCACATAAATGGAGGCTTTTGTTAGGGCGAGACTAAAGGTAGCATTGAATGTTCAAGTGTGACTCATGATGCAAAAGTTCCTTGTTCTTGATTCTTAATCAATCTTTCTATGTAAATTCGAATTTTTCTGTCAGATGTAATCTATAAAATATTGGGCCTTGTAAATTTTTGTGAGCAGTAAAGTTCCAGGTCCTAAATCTTTAGTTGGAAATGAGAATAATATGCAAGAACCAGTTTTTATCACCATCAGAAATGATATGGTCTGCTTTATAAGTTGACAAATAACTGAAAAGACATTTCTTTAAATGGCTTTTGACACAATATATCTTGTTACCACAAGAAATTTGAGATCATAACTTTACATTATAACCTAAGATTGAAGAAGAAAAGTGTTAGAAAGCCCCATGATTTAGACCTAACATCAGGATTATTTTAAATTAAATAATCATGATTATCATCATAAATCCCTTCCCAACAGCCTGACATAATTATACATTGAAATGATTAATAGTATTTTGAGGTTATTCAAATATTTACAAAACTATGCTGCTGTATATTAGTCTTTATTTTCCATAATAATTTTGAGAAAACTATCATCTATAGAATGCAACATAAAAAACTAGTAGCTGATGAGAAATACTTAGAGATAAAAATAAAATTTTAATTTCTAATTAAAGAAAATTTTCAAAACAATTGTAGAATAGAAGAGAATGTACTACCACACAAAAATATGAGGGGGTACATGTCCTTATATAGAGAGATGGGGAAGACAAAGGGCCAAGAGATGTGGGAAGGCCAAGAGACATAGATAAGATATTACATGATGTGCCATTGGGCCTATAGTGGGCCTTTGTACTCACACTCCCCCATATTGGGTTTTCTTCTCATACTCCTCAAGTTGGAGCATAGATGTTGACTAAGCCCATCTTGTGCGAAAAGGTATCATATGATGTAACCTGCAAACCTTTGGTGAAGATGTCCACAAGTTGATTTGAAGATGTCACATGTGGAGTGTAGATAAGCTCGTCTAGAAGTCAATGGCAGATGACATGACACACAATCTCGATATGCATAGTGTGCAGATGAAAAGTCGGGTTGTTCACTATGAAGATTGCTGCTTGATTATCACAATACATAGGCATACTACCTTGCACTAGATAACCCACCTCCTGAAGTAGGTTGCACACCCAAAGCATGTACGACGACATATCCATCATGACCCGATATTCGACTACAATACTAGAGGAAGAAATCTTATGACTGGACCACGTCACAAGATTTCCTCCAACATAGATACAATAGCCTATAGTAGACTTCCGATCTATACGATTGTTAGCTAGATTAGAGTTTGAGTAGCTGACCACATGAAGATGTTTGTGGCAATGGAAAGCAATCCCTTGTCCAAGAGTATATTTGAGATAGGTGAAAAATCTAAGGGCAGCTAGCCAATGATTGTCTCGGGGTTCATATATAGCTTGGCTAAGAAGATTCATTATATAGGCAATGTCAGGTCATGTGACGGTGAGATAAATGAGGTTTCCAACTAGTCATCGATATGGGTAAGGGTCGGCAAGGAGGGGCGAGGTTGAGTCCCAGAAATTTGGCCAATTCTCGATCAGAGATGCATGCGGCTTGCATCTAAGTAGTCTCATCTCTTGTAGAAGATCAAGTACATACTTGCATTGATTGAGGACAATCTTCCCTAAGCGGTAGGCAAACTCTATGCCCAAGAAATATTTAGGAGTCTCCAAGTCTTAGATATCTAAATGTTCCCGAAGAAACATCTTGGTATCCTGAATGTTAGTCATATCACTCTCTATGATAATCATATCATCCACATAGACAGCAAGAATAACACACCCATTCACAATGGTCTTGCGAAAGATGGTAGGTTCCACTTCACATGTTGAGAAATCACATTGCCGAATGAGGGTGCTGAATTTAATGAATCAAGCTCAAGGGCTCTATTTGAGGCCATAGATGGCTTTGCAAAGACGATACACCTTGACAAATTCCCCCTCGATCATGTAGCTAGGAGGCTGATCCATATAGACCTCATCATTGAGATTGTCATAGAGAAAGGCATTGGAGAAATCTAGCTGGTGTAGAGGCTAGTCTAGGTTGATTGCCTCTTAATAATGATATGTACCAAGCTTAGCTGGACCATGGGAGAAAAGTTTTCCTCATAGTTGATGCCATACTACTGAGAAAAGCCATGTGCCACCAGTCGAGCTTTATAGCAATAAATAGTATCATCTAGAAGGTACTTGGGGGTGTAAATCCATTTGCAAGAAATAATGCTAGCACCACATGGTCGATGAATGATCTCCTAAGTTCCCCAGTGAATGAGAGCCATATGATCTTCATCCATGGCTGCCTTCCAATGAGGTACCGCCATACAATCTATGTGAAACTTGGGTATTGATTCAATAGCCAAGGATAGGGCAAAGGCCCAACAAGATGGAGAGAGGTGATCATAGGAGACATAATAAGAAATGGGGTGGAGGGTGTAGGAGCATGTACCTTTTTAAAGAGAGATAGGCAGATGAAGAACATTTGGAGGCATTAGATTTGCTGACAACATCATGGATTGGTTGGGTACTTGTAGAGAGATTGGTCTAATAGTGGCTGTGGATGAATCTTCTAGAGGCAGTGGAATAGACTAAAGTGGGCTAGGATCAGGAGATGGTAATGGTAAGGGGATAATGACCTCTAGTGAAGTATTGGGACTGAGTGATGATGTGGTGTGCTCTAGTAGGGGCATGAATGGAGTCGACGAGGACGGTACTCTAAAGTACCTAGACTCCTCATGGAAAGTAGCATCCGCTGATATCAAATACTTCCGCTCTCAGGGAAGGTAGGCACGATACCCCTTTTGTGTCCGTGAGTATCTAATGAAGACACCTTTGGGTGCACGAGGTGCAAGCTTGGACTTGTTCAAGGTGTGGTCTTGTACAAATATTACACAACCAAAGACTCATGGGGGTAAAGGGAAGAGGTCACCTTTGGGGTAGAGACGACGAAGGGGAACTTCACTGCCTAAGGTGGTTGATGAGATAGGTGGTTGTGAGGATGGTGTCGGCCCATAGGTAATTGAGAACCCCCATCTCAAGCATGATGGTACAAGTCATAACCAAGATGTGTCGGTGCTTTCATTCTGCCATGCCATATTGCTAAGACGTATGTGGGCATATTGTTTGATGAATCATCTCAAGTGATTTGCAGAGTTCTTGAAGTGCAGATTCTATAAACTCGAGAGTATTATCTATTTGAAAAAATTTTGGCATGATGTTCCACTAGGTCTATACTTCCTGAAAGAATTCTCGAAGATAGGGAAGGACTACAATTCTATCCATTAAGAGGTAGATCCAAGATGTGCACGAGAAATTGTCAATTAAGACCATGTAGTAGCAAAAACCAGAAACCGAAGCGACGTGCATAGGCCCCTAGACATCATAGTGAATCAATTTGAATGGCTGGTTGCATGGTAGGGAATCATGCCGATGGTATGTCGAATGAAAATGTTTTCCAAGTGCACAAGATTCACATTTAAAATCAAATAGAGAAAGTTTAGGTAAAGCCTTGCGTAATTTCAAAATGTTTAGATGACCAAGGTGGCGATGCAACAAAAGTGAAGAGGTCTTTGTAGATAGTAGGTTATAATTCCCTAAATTATTATGTTAAAAAGGCAAATATGATTAATGATTGAAGCCTAAAGAATATAGGAATATGATAATTATATATTAAATACTTTACTTACATATTTTCACACTTTAGTTTATGAATTATATCATTTTCCTATTTTCTACAAAAATGTGAGCATCAAAGGAAATGAAAAAAGGGAAAATTAATTTGCAACTATGATACACGGGACATAATACGATCAAGGGCATTTATATAATATGTGAACATAAAGGTAAAACTACAAAGAAGACTTACTTGTAAATATTGCAAGATGTAGGAACAAAACTAGAAGGTCTAAGGTATGGCACACAAGCCAAAAGAGGGGAGCCGCCACTAGCTCTCTCCTCATTCATGATCAGCTCTTCTCTCTCTCCTTCCTCCCTAGGTGCGTCCCTCTCCTACTATGGGGATGGCCTGCTCCTCCTCTCCCCCTTGGAACCACCTGTAGCACACCATAGGTGGGCTGGCTCACCTCTCCCTCCCCCATCCGGTGGTGACAGCACCAGTAGTGATCGTGGGTCTCCTCCCTTGGCACAACAAGAAAAAGATCAACCGAAGACACCCCTACGTGAGGCCGCTGTTCTCTCCCCATGTTTGTCAGAACAAGAGGGAGGAATCATTATTGTTTTGTTCCTTTGACTTTTGTATAATTGAATTTCTTTTATCCTAGTTAATTCAATCAAAACCTCGTGCAATGAAAATTCTTGGTTGTGGTTGCTGAATTTCAGAGAGTAAACAAATTAGAATATCATCACTAATTAATATACATCAACTAATTCGAAATTCTCCTTGAGTTCGACCCTAATCCATTATATATTTAAAATATACATATATTTGGATAAGATTTATAAATATAGAATTTGAGGATTTTAATTATCAACGACTGAAGTCCATCAATAGGCATGAGAGACTGATAAATGGAGTGTCCAAAATGAGCTCGTAGAGGCCTCAACCAGTTTCTCTACCCAAATCAAGTGAAGGACCGATCCTTTAACGCTAGTACTGTTGCGAGACTAGTACTTGGCGGCTCACGAGCAACACATTATATGAGAACATATTACCCATCTTTGGGGACAAGGGGCGGAACGACCTCTCGATCTACTTACAGCAGCCCAGGACGGGCATCGTCATCTAGGCATTCCCTGTTGCTCAGATCTCCCCTACACCTAGGACGTTGTCTGGGCCAAGAGCCATAGTTAGTTGCTGTTTCCATTTGGTTGTTTTTTTCTCATTGTTGATACCGGCAAGACCCAACCAGATGATGTCTGCTGGTTGGTCCATCGTGCTATGAGCGGACAATTACAAAGAAATGGTAAGATATGGGTAAGAGTTCTCACAGATCTTCCTATTACGGGGAAACCTACAGAAGTGAGAATGGGAAGAGGAAAAGGAAATCCTACGGGTTGGATTGCTCGTGTGTCCACGGGACAAATCCCATTTGAAATGGATGGTGTGAGTTTGTCAAATGCTCAACAAGCCGCTACATTAGCGGCTGTGTTCTCGGGTATTCTGAGTGGGATTACCAAAAGTCATTACGATAAATATGATCAGTTTGTAAGTAGTACAAGACGGCGGACAAAGAGTAGTGTAAAAGGGTGACTGCCTTCATCCAATGGTGGTGAAGGTCCCTTCCCTGTACTACTCGTCATTGATACGACATGCTGTTTTTTCCATTCATTCCCTTTCAGGATCAGTCGTGGTCTTACAAAGTCTACCAATGGTATGGACGAATCCGTTGCTTCATCCAAATGTGTAAAAGATCCTAGCCGCACTTAAAAGTCTCGTACTCTACCGTAGAGTTAGCAACCTGAATAATTATGGTGTTTAGATATTCTCGGAATCCTTTCAAAAGAAATAAAGAGATTGAATTGCACGATCCTCAGCCCCAGATCTTGGTACGCTGAAGAAAGATAGCCACTGTGATTATCTACGCAATTATGAGAGAGCTGTAGGAGCATTTCTCATCTTCATTTCAGTGCTTCAGTCAATTCCAAAGGAGATTTATTGAACAGAGCTTCTTGCTACATAGAAATGCCCTACGAGTGGGTAATGGTAATGCGAACTCAAAGAATGGAGAGGGGGCACTGCGCAGAATTTGTGAGTTTCCCCAAAACAGTAGTCGTGTATCATATCATGGAAAGATGGCCGTCATGGTCCTTTGATATGCGGCTCCAGCATTTTGAAGTCCGAATGGCATGACAACGTAGCAGTAGGTTCCCCGGGATGTAGTGAATGATGTCTTTTCTTGGTCTTCTTTAGCGAGCTTAATGGACCCCCCTCTAGTTCACCTCCCGGGTATGGAGTTATAAATGAAGATTTTATGGAGTTAGTGGAGTGAGGCTTTGCCGATTGAGAACACCTCCTTTCTTTCTTTAAAGAAATATCCTCTCCCCCCGAGGGGGACGAGCTGCCATGAAACGACTTATTAGCGGATTAATAGATCACTTCGGGATGGCATATACATCACGCGCAGAAGCAAGCTACGCTACCTCCTTATCGTCCCCATAATCATCGAAGGAATCAATAGATCCTCATCGATCTTTGAGGGGACATGTCTCCTCTCATACAACTCACCCTATCTCTTAAAGCGGATCGATCCAACAAAGATGGATAAAGAATCAATCTTGAGTTTATTAACAAAACAAGGTTGATCAAAAAATGAAATTATTTTTCTGGGGCTGATCAACTTGATTCACAAACAGTAAATCTTGATCCAAAAAGAAAAGAAAGATTCGAGCAACACAGGCACTTACGTGAAAGGGGGTGCTGCATAGAATTATTGTTCCCCATTTTCACGCTCTTTCGAAAATAGTTTGGTCTTGACTTCAGACCCACCAAATGGAGTTTTTTAGTATACTAAGGATGACCCATATCGACAAAGGGCCCGTGCAGGTACTGTACCATTGAAGAGTGAAATCCCGCCCCGAACCTCGAAGAAGGCAATTCACGAGGAGCTCAGACATTCAGACACACACAAATAGAACTCTGTAAGAACGAGTAATGACCGAAGTCATTACCAGTAATAAAACAACATTACGAGATTTCCGTGACTGCTCCTTCGGATCATTCACTTCAATCTATTCATTTGACAGTTCACCTCCATACCCAGGGAGGTGAACCAGAGAGAGCTAACCCCTCATCCAACGGACCAGTTAAAACAAAATGATCAGCTCACTCCCGTTCGCTTAAAGGACTTAGTCTACAAATCCTGAAAAATACAATGATAGGGGAAAAATTCAACAAAGTAATAAAGAGCTTTGGTAATGGTGCTAATAGAGAGGAGATTGACATCAGGGTTAGGGACATAGAGGACATTGGATTTTCTCTCTCTCGCACCGCCCTTTCTCTCTCCAGCGCATCGCTCTCTCCCTTCCGCACATCGCCCTCTCTCTCTCTCTTCCCACTCTTCCAGACACGTCAATCTTTGTTGCGGCAAGCTGGGGGAGTGAAGGAGTCGAGGTGGGAAAGATGGTAGTGGGAGGAGGAGGAGAGGGCGTGAAATGCTCACAAGGATACCATCACGGTGGAGCCGAACCCCGGAGGGAACCAAAACTTCAATATTCCAATTACTACCTTCACCCCGTCCCGAGGGGGGGGTTTTTAAACAAATGCGACTCTCATACGGAAATGAAACAGAAAGCACCAGTGGTCGACGACAACGTCACCAGGCAGCTAATAATAGACAAAAGCGTCGTCGACTTTACCCGTCCGGGTCCTCTGGGGGTAGCGGTTGCCCGTGGGGGTGACGGTGTCAAGTGACGGGGCGTCTCCCTCTGCATACTCAGCCGTTGCACTACCCGGATAAGCAGGGCCAGAGGCTGTTTGTCGTACTGTCCCGCAAACGGTCAGTTCCTGATCCCCATCAGTCTCTCTCTCCATTCTCTTTTCTTGCCCTCTATTTACTTATTCCTATAACTCTATCTCCATCGTCCTCCCTATCTCCCTTGACTTCACTCTTCCCGTGGTATCTCCTCATCCATACCTCTTTCATTCCTAGACTTTCCCCTTCTTCCTTAAGATGTAGGAGTTACATCAAAGAAGAGACACCTTCAAAAATCATACGAACTCTTTATGAAATGAATCTCCATTAAGGTATGTTGACTTCTTTATTTCATGCTTTTAGTGTGAGTGATCCACATGCTCTTAGTGTGAGTGATCATGGATTAGCCCTCTTTCATTGATTTAGTGATCCTTACATATAGTTGTGATATTATTTCTGACCCTTCAAATTAAAATTCCTCATTACAATAATTAATACGATCCATCTTTCATAATCACAGGATCTCCTACTTTATTAAACATCACTTAATTCTACTCCAAGTCAAGTATAGCTCTACTTTTGAAGTATTCATAATCTAAAGTCTCATTTGTCTTGCATTAGTTCAGAGTATTTGAGATTCCTCCAGAAACTTTTATTTAGATGATTTCAGTATTTTTCCAAAAAGTTTCACGGCGCATCGAAGAGGAGCAAGTCAAAGAGGCCCGTGTCCCCCAGATCAAAGGGGAATAGAGCTAGGAGGAGCTGGAGGAGAGGAGAGGTGCATGTGGCACCAAGCCCTTTGTTGGACTTTATGATGTTAGCTTACTGTAAAAAAATAAACAAACGTAATAAGCGAATATATCTGTCTAACCATTATTTTAGTTGTAATAATACGAAGTTTCAAACATGGAATCATCAACTTCAAATTCCATATGAAGAGACTGCCCTAAAGAAACCAATGTTGTCTACATGCAGGTGAATGTTTGCTATCAGAGAGCCAACTTGACTTCACGAAACTAAATATTATGGTCTAACTATTATGCTATATAGGACAGATAAATGGTTGATTCTCATAAAGCAACGTAGCTAGCTAATGGCTGCCCTCATGGCGGAGGAGGCAAGTTCTGGAGGGAGAGGGAGCATCCTGGCTACGCTGGAGCTGTAGCCTAAAGGCAATCTGAGAAATATTATGTAGGGTTCTCCATATAATGAGAAGTCGAGTACGTCTCTCTACCGCTCCTCCCCCTCTATTTGCTGGGCAGAGGATCCCCGTTTCTTCCATCTTTTATGCAAGACAGTTCCCTGAAATTTCAGCCATATCAGTGTGAGCCTTCTGACTGTGTTCTGCATGCAGGCACGTGAATGTATTCTGTGTTATGCCAGCACATCCTGTTTGCAGGAACCTCGCCCTTTCCCAGCTGTGCCACTCGCTCAAAGACTTTATCATTAAATTCACAGATGCCTTCCATGAGCCTCGCTTTGACTCGGCAGTGCAATCTTTGGAGTCACCCACGCCCCCTATGAGCCTCTGTTGCTCGGCATGCCGTGTCACAATGCACCGACACGTGCCTTCAACATGCAAGACTCCCTTTGCGTGCCACACTGTGCCGCATCATGCCAATGCAGGACCACCTCAAGGCCTCATGGCCACAGTAGAGTTGCACTTCTGCAATTCAGTTCCGACAAGGGATGAGTGTCACAGTGTGCCCTTATCCCACGGTAGGATCCACCCCCCAGAAAATCACCAGAATGGATCGTTCTCGTGTATGGTGCAATAATCCTCGGATAGCAGTACTTGGAATTTTCGAGGACCGAACTGAGGGAGCAGAGAGAGAGATAGTGCAAGCCCACGTTGACCCCCTCAAACATGCCAGAAACTGCTTCAAACATTCGTGTCGGGAAACTGTTCAGAAATTATTCAGGGGAAGAGCATGGCATTCCCAGGCTGCGCTTGTTGAGAGAAGAAGAAGTAATCCAGTCAAGCCGAGGAAAAAGACAATGAATACAGCTCAACTAGGTCTTTATTTATTCATCGGTCTGTCTACAGACTGCACAAGAAGTCACTCTGGATTTCCGACGCAGAACACAGAAGGCACTCATGACTGGGTGCTAACTAGCAAAATCTGGTGGAGCATGTACCCAAGCTCCACCAGTGGAGGCAATGACGTCAGAGGATGCCACGTCATCTACAGCCATCCCACGTCGTTGCCGTTGGACCCAACTGAAGGATCCGAATTTCCTTTATTATTAGGCTTCATTTTTGCTCATTTTGCTTGATCTTATTGTAGTCTTCTTTTTCATTCCAAGGCCTATAAATAGGCTTAAGAATTCCTTGAACTGGTGGCTGATTTTGGGATTAAGAAAGGTATCTTTCCTAAGAACGTGCCCTAGGGGATCTGTGCGACCGCCGCCGCCTGTAGCCGCCGCCGTCACATGGGTCCCACCCTACTCCAAGGTCAACCTTCCCTCTCCGGACAAGCCCTCCATCAGTTCTCGCACACTCCTCTTCGTGCTGACGGCCTCCCATCAGTTCACTGATCGCGCATGGCGGACTTCCTTCCGCGCGCATCTGCGAGACCTAACCATCTCGACAGACGACGGAACACTCCGCAGCCGTGAACATCCTCCGCGTCAGCGTCAGGCGTCCGCCATCGAGGAGCAGCTCCGCCGGATCGTCGTCCGCACGCAACGCGCTCCTCTCCCTGGCGTCTGCACGATTTCTCACCCCACAGCTGTGGACGTCCTCTGTGACAGCGTCAAGCATCTGCCGTCGAGAAATGGTTCCGCTGGATCGCCGTCCGCACGCGACGAGCTCCCCTCCGTGGCGTCCACGCGACTCCTCACCCGCAGCCGCAGACATTCTCCGCAACAGCGTCTAGTGTCCGCCGTCGAGAAACGGTTCCGCCGAATCTCCATCCGCACGCGACGAGCTCCTCTCCGCGGCGTCCGCACGACTCCTCGCCCTGCAGCCACGGACGTCCTCCGTGACAGCGTCAAGCGTATGCCATCGAGAAACGGTTCCGCCAGATTGCCATCCGCACGCGATGAGCTCCTCTCCGCGGCGTCCACGTGACTCCTGCCCCACAGCCGCGGACGTCCTCCGCGACAGCGTCAAGCGTCCGCCGCCGAGGGACGGTTCACGCCAGGTCACCGTCCACACGCAGCGAACTCCTCTCTGCGAGCGTCTGCGCGACTGCTGCCACCCTGTTGCGACCGGAGCATCCCGCACGCAGCGAACGTACCTGGACTCTTCGTCCTCGCGACAGCTTCCAACCCTTGTCGGCTACTGTGCATGCACTGCGCGCCTTGCTCCTATCATCCACCGGATTTGGTTTCAGGGCGCTGCCCCGAGCCTTGCAAGGGGGCGGCTTCCCCCTTGACCCCCACCAACTGACTGCACAATTGGATCCGTGACGAGCCCGCTCTTCTCCAAAGTATCCTCGACGTCAACTTCTCGGCGTTCAAATGCCCAAGGTCCACTCTTAACCCTTTCAGTGAATGTGTGCATTGATTTCATCTCAATTTTCCTCGTTTCTGATTCCACCGCCATCGGGTTTAGCTGTGTGGGCTCGTGATTTGCCGTGTGGGCTCGTGATCAGCTGTGTGGGCTGTGTTTTCCTTGTTTGGAGACTGACTGAGAACGTAGAGCTTTGATTTATCACAATGATTTGAGACGATCCTCCAGCCCTCGACTGAGGAACGGAACGGTCTTCTTAGTGTCACGCAGCCAGCTTTAAAGGTTCGAATCTGAATGTGTGTGAGTTTTGTGGCTTGCTAGTTATTCATCTCATTTATAGCATATCACATTTGTGTCAATCATATTCGTCCTGCATCAAAATCCAATCCGTAAATCAGGATCCGTGAAGTCATCTGGAGATCTCGATGGCCTTGACCTCCAGCTTCTTCACTTCCTCCTTGGGGACGGTCATGGTCAGCACCCTGTTCTCCATGGATGCCTTAACCAGATCCGCCTTGGCGTTCTCCGAGAGCCAGAACCGCCGCAGGAACCCGCCGCTTCTCCGCTCCACCCGGTGCAACCTGTTGCTCTTCTTGTCCCTGTCCTTGCTCCTCTGGCCGCTGATCTGGAGGATGCGGCCCTCCTCCACCTCCACCTTCACCTCCTCCTTGTTCACCCCCGGGAGGTCGGCGGTGAAGACGTGAGCCTCCGGGGTCTCCTTCCAGTCGAGGCGGGTGGCGGCGAAGGCGGAGGTCTCGGAGTCCCACCCGCGGCGCAGAAGGGAGAGGGAGTGGTTGTGGCTTCTGCTGTTGCCATTGGCGAAGGGGAACCCCTGGAAAGGATCCCAGACATCCAGCGAGAATGGATCAAAGATGTTGGTGGTGTGCCTCCCGAAGAAAGCTGGGATCAACGATATCTGTGTATTGATCGGAAGAAACCTGGAAGATCGATGGGAAGCAGGACGGTGCGACGAAATGGAGGATTCAGAAAGCTTCCTAGTTTTGGCAAGACCCAGATGAGATATTTATTAGGGAAGCTGCAAAAGTCCAGACTATTTGAGATGCCTCTAGTAACTTTCGGCGAATATCGAGAAGATTCTAGCATTCAACCCATAAATCTCCCAGAAAAGAGGAAGAGGCCAGGTCGAAGAGGGAAGCATCCTCCAGATCGGTGGTCAGAGAAGCGAGGAGTGGCGATAGGTAGCACGAGATTCATCTGGTCGTCTGCAACATGACAGGGCACTCTGACGAAGAACAATCACCTCGTCTGCAGTGGCCCGCACTAGCGAAAAGACTACCTAATGTGAGTGGGCAAGGGTGTGCTCAGCCCTAATTTAACCCCTTTCAGTTGTTGGGCACCCCAGTACAACCAGGGAGCCGAAGCTGATTTACCTTGAACTTAGCATCAGTGGCCAACTAACGTCATCTGCTCCTGTGGATAATATTTATATTGTTATAACATCATATTCCGTACAATAAGTTTAAGTAAACTCTTAAGTGTGTCTCTTCATGATCAGTTTAAAGTTGATGGATTGGGAACCGAAACATAATACTTGAACTATATATAAAAGAATAATTAAATATTTTACTCTCACTGGGTGGAGCGGAGCAGCGGTGGGTTCCTGCGGTGGTTCCGGCTCCCGAAGAATGCCAAGGCGGATCTGATTAGGGCGTCCATGGAGAACGGGGTGCTGACCGTGACTGTCCCCAAAGAGGAAGTGAAGAAGTTGGAGGTCAAGGCCATTGAGATCTCCGGGTGAGTTCAGAGCGCTCCCGATCGATGCTCTCTGCTCGATCCTTCCATTGCAAGGCCTCTTCCTATTGGAGCCCTTGGTGTGAATCAACTCGAACTCACACAGTGAATCTACATGTGTAAAACTTTCATGCTCTCCATATTACTAAAAAAATGTTTCCTTTTTTGTAACCTTTGACTCCTACATCATTAGATGGTGTTCGCTATACCCAACTTAGAATCTGTCAAGAGTTTTCACATATTTTTTTCTTGGCACTGACACTAGAAGAATAAAGTGATGCAGGACAAGTATGATAAATATAATAGATTCAGAGTGGGTTAGCTAAGAATGATACAAGGATGGATAAATCAAGTCACAAATCACATTGTCAATTCAAATCTTTAAATCTGGAGAAAATAATGATGGTTGGCCACGTGAGCAGTGCAGCGAGCCTTGAATTGCACAAGGCAATGGAAGGATGGTGACTAAAAATTCCACTGATCAGTCTTCTATTCTTGGATCAAGTTATTCAGCTAAAGTGTTCGTGGATCCAACTGTGCGGTCAGTTGGTGAGGGGGAGGGGGGAGTCACAGGTGTCAAGGGGGTAGCTGCCCCCTTCAGGGTTTGGGGCAGCACCCTAAAACCTAAACTAGTGAGAATTTCACGTGCCCTTTTGATGGAGGAATCTTGATGCTTCATGGTCAGAAAGGTGGCAGGGAGAATCACTGTGCATGTGGGCAGTAGATGCGTGAGTACACCAGCTGCACATGATCGGAAGGGTGAAGAGAAACAGAAGAGATGAGAGAAAGAAGGACAGAAGGAAGAGAAGAAAATGATTCTTGATGATTCTTGAATGATGAGTTACATCCTCTTATATAGAGGCTAGAGAACAGGTCGAACATGTGCCAGCTGTGAACAATTTTATTTTCTTCCCCCGGCCTTGTTCACATCTGGTGGGCTAATCAGGGGCAACTTAACCAGTTAGCAAGCTGGCTTGCTAAGTGTGTCGTTGGGCGAGCTCATCCTTAAAAAGGGAACCTCACAGAGGGCGTTGACCATGAGGAGTCGGGGACGATGACATCCACAAGTGGTGGACGACATCTGTGGGCGGCAGGCTGTGTCTGCTGGCAGCAGACGATGCTCGTGGCCGGCAGGCAACATCTGAGGGTAGTAGACGAGTCTGTGTGCGGTAGGCGACGTCCACAGCCGGCAGGCAGCCTCTGTGGGAGGCAGGCAACATTTGCAGGCAGGTTTACAACCGGCAGGCAACGTCCGCTGGTAGATGAATCCATGGGAGGCAGACGACGTCCGTGACCAGTAGATGATGTCTGCAGGCGGCAGATGAGGTCCGCGACAGCAGGGGATGTCCTCGATGACAGGAGACGTCCTCGGGCGGCAGACGAGGTCTGAGATAGCACAAGACATCCGCGACGACAGGAGACATCCACGGCAGCAGGAGACATCCGCTGGCGGCAGTATAAGTAAATACCATAGTGATCTAATGCAATAAGAGATCAACCATACCAATCGGTTATAAACCAATATTTTGAGATTGTGGAAGAATAAAACATATTGAGTTTCACCATCACTTTATTTGAGATCAAGTTGATAAGAATGATGTTCAACGCATGATCAAGTTCAAAATGGTGTTACAAATGTTTTAGGTCACCCAAAATTCATCAAATTTAAAGAATGATCTGATGCTTTTTGGTTTGCATAAAGGGGGAGTGTTGATGATGATGCAAAGGTTGGAGATGGTCCCAAGAAAACTTGCCCCAGGGTACTTCATGCATGAGATACCTCAAGATACCTCCTCCCCCATATTCATAAAGATTTTTTCTTCTATTGAAGGATTTATCGAGACATTAAATTTCTTACGGTTTATGTTCTCCACATGCTATTCTCATTCATAATTTCAAACCATCTTGATGTAACACGACAGATGCCGGGATCGAACAGCTCATGTTACAACACAAGGAACATCTGGGAATCTTGTATGCAATGGAATGTATGTTGAGGATTTAAGAAATCAATGCATGGCACAGGGTAAAACTGCAGACCTAGGGTGAAATCCTAGGTAGTCCAATGAGCGTTGAACTAGGGATGTGTCAAGCTCCCAATGACCCGATAAATCAACTCGAACACCGACGGTGAGGGTATGGCTACTGGCCGCTAGCGCCCACACCTATACGATGAAAATGACACGAGTACAGTACTCGAAAATAGACTTACCCCTCAATCCTACATCTAAGCCTATAGCGTCTAATCCCCGACGGTGGAACACGCGACGAAAGCACTAGAGAAAGTAATAATACTCGATAGGGGAAGACGTGCTGACCTGTGGGTCAGAACCCAGATGGTCGCGGTGTGATGCAATCCCTCGCCCGTTGAGAGAATCAACCTCCATGGACCGTGATGGATGCCGATGTTGGCGGCTGGGATACCAGGCGTCAGCGGGCAGAACGAGAGTGCGGGGGGGGGCACCTATCGAATAGGTGGTGGGTGTCGGGTCGGCGGCTGACGGATGGGGCACCGGCAGCTGATTCGAGCGCCGAGGGGGGGGTGATGCAGGATAGATAGAGAGATTTATGGTTTCCACAAAGAGGCTTAAAGAAGAGGGATTAAAGGTTGACTTTTAGTAAATTCACTTGGATAGCCAAATCACTCAACCCGCAATATGATTTAGATAGGATCTAGATTTATGGTTGCCTTGATTGAGAACCCTAATTCAATAGGACAAATCAAACTTAGAGGGCTTTGGATCACTAAATAGGCAAAGGTGGCTATCCTATAGGTTTCACACAAGAATCTAGAGCAATGGACTTCAAGTGATGATCAAATTAAGTACTCAAGAGGAATAGAAAATCAAATACCTTATGGAGAATTCTTGATTGCTTGAGGGTCCTTTGGACTACTTGAAAATGGCTTTGATCTCCTTTGCAAATAATTGCCCACAAGTTGAAGAAGAGGCGTTAGTAGATAAAGAGATGAGGTGGCTCGAAGTGGAGAAGAGAGGAAGGATGCGTTGGGTGGGGAGGAGGATGAGGGAAATGGGGTTGATCAAATCTCTCACAATGATGTGAGGATCAACTAGGATGGTTCAAGGAAGAAACTTGAGGGGGAGAATGAGAGAAAATTCAAGGGAGAAGGGAGAGAAGCTCGAGAGAGAAGAGACCTTCAAGAGAGAAAGAAAGAAACCGAGTGAAGGGCTTGGAAGAGGAGAGAAGGGACTCGAGAGAGAGATAGGATTCAAGTGGGAAGAAAGCACGAGATTTTTATTCATTCAATCCTTCTCCTATTACATAAAATGTCTCCTTATTTATAGGAGGGAATGGGATGGATTAACCACCTTAATTCAGAGACACTTCCCTTCATATGAGAGGAGGAGAGAGAAAATTGCCCACAAGAAGTGGGCAATTACAACCACTTTCTCCCATTTGAAAGGGTGCCTTTAACCATAAGATCTAGAGGCCATTTAGGCCCATGAGGAGGTAGGCCCATGGGAAAAATGGAAAATTTTAAAAGAAAAGTCAACGGAGTTGACTATGGCCATTATATGGGATGAGAGGCTCCTAGATTTAAGGAAATGGGTTGACTAAAGGCTGTTGAGGCTTCTTAGGGTCAAATATTGATTCAAGATAAGGCTGAGCTTTGATAAGAAGGGGTTGGAAGGATTCAAGGAAGGTAAAGGGGTTTGACCAAACCTCTAATGGGTGTTGACTTGGTCAATGGTGGATGTGGGGACAAGGCTAAGGTGCCCTAGCCACCTCCTCATAGCCTCCTTCCTTATCTTTGACCTCAGTGATCTTCAAGGTTTGAATTTTCTTCCTCAAGATCATCATGTTGACTTGGTGTGGAGGGAGGACTCTCATCCTTGGGGAGCATCTTGGTGAAGGCCTTGATGTTGCCTCTTGGTCCACTCCTTGCATCAAGTTTAGAGAATTGTGAGATGGAGAATTTTGATCTCCATCAGGGGGGGCACCTATTGGCTGGCGCCAATGGCCGCTGCTGGCAGCGGCTGGGGCTGGCACTGGATGTTGCTGGCGGTGGCTAAGTGGGGAGTCGAATCGGCACTAGCGGCGACGCCTACTGGTGGCACCGGTATTGGTTGCTTCTACTCTACCTCTACTCTACCTAACTAGATAATTTCCTCCATAAATGGAGGGGAGGTGGGAGCTCAAGAGATTGGGCACCAATCCGTAATTTTCTTTCATTGAACTCCTCTAGAAAACTGATAATTCCCTGAATTATCATGTTAAAAGGGCAATATGATTAATGATTAAAGCCTAAAGAATATAGGAATATGATAATTACATATTAAATACTTTACTTACATATCTTCATACTTTAGTTTATGAATCATATCATTTTCTTATTTTCTACAGGAATGTGAGCATCAAAGCAAATGACAAAGGAGAAAATTAATTTGCAACTATGATACATGGCACATAATGTGATCAAGGGCATTTATGCAATATGTGAACATAAAAAGGTAAAACTGCAAAGAAGACTTACTTGTAAATGTTGTAGGACACAAGGGCAAAACCGAAAGGTCTAGGGTAGGGCACACGAGCCTAAAAGAGGGGAGCCACCACCAGCCCTCTTTATTCACGATCAGCCTTTCTCTCTCTTCCCCCCTTGGTGCGTCCCTCTCCTACCGTGGGGACGGCCTGCTCCTCCTTTCTTCCTTGGCACCACCTGCAGCAAACCATAGGTGGGCCGGCTCACCTCTCCTTCCCCCGTCCGGTGGTGACAGCTCTGGAACCAGATCGTGGATCTCCTCCCTTGGCATAGCAAGAAGAGGATCAACTGAAGACGCCCTTGTGTGAGGCCGCCATTCCCTCCCCATGTCCGTCAGAACAAGAGGGAGGAATCATTATCATTTTGCTCCTTTGACTCTTGTGTAGTTGAATTTCTTTGATCATGGTTAATTCAATCAAAACTTAGTGCAATGAAAATTCTTGGTTATGGTTGCTGAATTTTAGAGAGTTAAAAATCAGAATATCATCACCTATTAATATACATCAGCTAATTCAAAGTTCTCCTTGAGTTCGACCCTAATCCACTATATATCTAAGATATACATATATTTGGATAAGGTTTATAAATATAGAATTTGAGGATTTTAATTATCAACGACTGAAGTCCATCAAAACCTTAGGGCTATCTTCCCTTATATAGTTAGGAGAAGTGGTGCCCTAATGGACCCAAATTAGGTGGTGCCAAAACATGGGTGCCACCCTAATTGGGCTAAAATGAAACGTCTGAAAAACGTTAACGAGGGATGCCCGAAAAACACGTGGGCCTCCCGTAAAACATGCACACACATAGTTTTCACTCACATATCTCACTAATGAAAGCAAGTAAAAGCAAACCGTGGGGGCTCGTCATCACGCCATATACTTGAAGTCCAGATCCTTAGCGTCGGCTCTAGCATCGCGGTGCAGCTGCTCACGTATTTGTGCTCGATCTTCACGGACTGGGGGTTGAGCTTCGAGATGGTTCCCCATCACATATTGTCCTCAAATCTGTGATTTTAATTTTTTCGATTTAGTTTCCTTTACTTAGAACTTTGCTGTCAACTTCAACCTCTGTAATCACAAAGTTCATCGAGTGCAGGTTCTTCTCGAGCATGATTTTCCTACTCCTCTCATTTTCGTTCCCCAACTAAGCAGAACCAGTCCCTGAGATCGCGGCCGGTTTGATCTCATCTGCCAGCGTCTTCCCCTTCCCAATGAACTACAAAAGGACCCCAGAGGCATTTACTACGATTCCTACAACGGCCGCTATGATGAAGGAAGAAAGAGGGGGCCAGAAGGGACGGAAGGGAGGCAGCACGAAACATGTTTGCTTCTTCTCCTTCTTTCTCTCCTTGGGGACAATATCCCCATCCCCCTCTCTCTCTCTCACTCACTCTCTCTCTCTCTCTCTCTCTCTCTCTCTCTCTCTCTCTCTCTCTCTCTCTCTCTCTCTCTCTCTCTCTCTCTCTCTCTCTCTCTCTCTCTCTCTCTCTCTCCCTCCCTCCCTCCCTCTCTCTCTCTCTCTTTCTCTCACTGACTCTCTCACCCTCTTCCCCCTCTCGTGCGATGCTTCTGCTTGACCGGCACAGGCGGGAGATCTTCCCAGACGGAGTTCTGTATACTTCCCAGGAGTCCCACTACTCGGTGTTCAAGGCCGCGAGGATGTATAGAATGAATTGCGTGAAGGTGGAGACGCTGGTCTCCGGCGAGATCGACTGCTCCGACTTCCAAGCCAAATTTCTTCTCAACAAGGAGCAGCCCGCCATCGTTAATGTCAACATCGGTCTGCTACGCCCAGAATACCTCGCAGACCTTTCTCCTCCTCCTTCCTCTACTGCTTCACAATAAAGCACTCGCCAAAGCTCTGACAAGCATTTCGCGCCTCAGGGACGACGATCAAGGGGGCGATCGACGATCTGGATCTCGTCATCAAGATCCTCGAGGAGTCGGGCTTCGAGGATCGCTTCTACATCCACTGTGACGGTGCTCTCTTCGGTCTCATGCTGCCCTTCGTGAAACGCGTGAGCTCCCTGCAGCGCCATCGTCTAGAGTTCCCCGAGTTCGAACTGCGCTGAATGATGGAGATTTCTCTTCTGCAGGTGCCGAAGGTGACGTTCAGGAAGCCGATCGGCAGCATGAGCATCTCCGGGCACAAGTTCGTGGGAAGCCCATGTTGGCTCCGCTAAGCCTGCAACAACCTCAAGAACTCTCGAAGAAGAAAGGAAAAGAGGCAGAGATCAAAAACGGAAAAATCGTAACAGAAAAATGAGTTTGGGGGGACTGATTTCATCGAACACAAGTGCACCTTATATAGGCGTCCAATGAGAGGAGGGGAGAGAGTGAGCATAACAGCCTTCGTCTGAGCTGGCGCTGCTGGCTCACGTGGATGCTTTACCACCGTCATAACTCCCCCAGATGAACGGCCTTGATTAAAACCTGAAAGAGAAGATAACTGCCTGAAATAGAAAAATCCTAAATCAGACCTCTTCGCCGGAGAACTCGCCGGAGACAGAGAGCTACGCCGGCCACGGAGGCACTGGAGCAAGTCCATTCTCCCCCTTGCTTCAGATCCTCCGTATGTACACTTCTGATCCTCAAACGCTTTCTCATCTCCAGAAATTTTAGCCTTCCCAGAGACTTAGTCATTATATCGGCCAATTGATTAGCCGATTGGACAAATTCAATGTCTACCTTCCTTTCTTCCACGCATTGTCGAATGAAGTGATATCTGGTATCGATATGCTTCGTACGACTGTGATGGACTGGATTTTTGCTTAGGGAAATTGCCGATTGGTTATCGACAAACAGCCTAGTTCCCTGCGGGGTGCAGATAACGTGGAAGAGCCACATCAACGCCCTCTCGCAGGACGTCCAGTACCTCGCTACCAAGGACACTACCATCTTGGGCAGCTGCAATGGCCACGCCCCGCTCTTCCTCTGGTATGCGCTGAACCACAGGGGACACCGTGGGTTCGAGAAGGATGTCCATCGGTGCCTCCTCAACGCTCACTTCTTGAGGGGCCGCCTCCGTGAGGCAGGCATCGAAGCGATGCTCAACGAGCTCAGCTGCACCGTGGTGTTTGAGCGACCGCAGGACGAGGACTTCGTCCCCAAGTGGCAGCTACTCTGCGATGGGAACATCGCCCACGTGATCGTGATGCCCAACGTTACCATCGAGAAGCTCTGCATCTTCGTCGACGAGCTGGTTTGGCGCCGCTCTGTTTGGTCTCGCGGCGGTGAGATCCCTCCGCCCTGCATCGCAGGGGATGTCGGTTACGAGAACTGCGCCTGTCTGCTTCACCTCCGCGCCCAGTGACGAAGTTGGGTCAGAGCCGAGGCGGACATTGGACACTGTAAGAGTTGATTTTGCTCTGATTGTGAAACGGCCTCAAGTCATAAATAGGGTACTGCGTGTTAGAAGGATTAATCTAGGATCTATATTGATGAACGAAATGTATGAAACAATAAAATAAAAGAAGTCATACCAGAATCCATCGTTGAATGGAGAATGAGGGAGGGATTAACCTTTTGGATCTACACAACTGAGTTGTGTGTGTGTGTGTGTGAGAGAGAGAGAGAGAGAGAGAGAGAGGAAGGGAGAGAGGGAGGGAGAGGGAGAGACAATGGTGTTGAAAGCTGGTGGGGACAGTGAAGCTGACGGCGGTGAACCTGGCAGTAGAGAAATCAGTCAACTGTAGCCATTGATCTGCCAATCGGTGATCAATTAAGGAACCAGATCATGATCACAATCCTAGTCATTTCTATGATCATGATTGTTGATTGATCAATCATGATAGTCAATCTGACAATTGATTGATCATGATCACAGTACCCTAGTCATAAATCCCTCGGATGACGATGCCAAACTCTCTACACCTCCTCTATGTGTTCTGTGAAGTTAGTGTTGCTTGCAGCCATGAGATTAATATCTGCTCTTATAGATAGATAATAGATAGATAGATAGATAGTGAGTGAGTGATAGACGGAGAGAGAGGGAAGTAGCAAAACTTGAGGGAGCTAGATTAATATGCCATCCATCTGAGAATGCAGCCATCTATCTGACTATTTTCTGTCATTGCTAAGAAAATTTAGCAAATTTAAAATTTATAAATTCTAAAAAATAAGAGAATTTAAGAAAAATATTTTTTTTTAGTGGATTTTCCATGTCAATCACAATGAAGATGAAATATTTTTAATTATTTATGATTTTCAGTTGATAGATTATTTTTTAGAATTATTTTCTAGCCAAATTATAGTGAAATAAGCTAAAAATGTGAATTTGGGGATTACTAACATTAACTGACATCAACCTGTGAAGAACAACCCCAATTCGTAGTCGAAGGAAATACGTTGACTTGTAAATAGATCAAATTGAAGCCAAAATTGTGGAAATAAGGAAATCATAGAAAAGTGCTTTTGTTAGCAACTTGATATAGGATCAAAAAATGTATTATTTGAGTCTAAAATAGTAAAAATAAACAGAAATTAAAGCTTGCAGAAGAACTGGGTGGCATAGTCGTCGATCGGATTTCCACCCAAATACGATTGATTGGTGTTGGAGTGGTGCACTGATTGGTTTCCTACACCTTCTCCAATAGATTTTTGGCAATCCCAACAACTAGCACTTGCTGGAATCGAGTAGTGAAGGTGATTCAACTCTAAGTGCGTCTCAATGTCGAGAGAAAGATCCTAGAAGAAATTCTTCACCGCTTGTATCAGGTGAAGAATTGAGAAGATTCCTAGAAGAAATTAAGCCTATATAGCATTTGCATGAGGGAGAAATTTGGATGAAATCCATCGTTTGTATCAGATGGATGGATTGGGCAAAATCCGGAATTTGTAGTGACCGGATGAGAGGGGTTTTGATCCAAGAGGGGCGTAGAATAATCAAGGATGCCTTCTTCTTCTCCGAAAACACCTTTTCAATCTTCCTTTGTGCATATTTTGTCGATTTATTACAATAATTTGTCATATTTCTTGTTGCAATAAGTGTGTCCGCCGTTAACATGAAAACCTTGAAAAGATTTAATTTTTCATTAGTTTTAAGCGATTATAAACCATAAAAATGACATGTATTTAATTATAACATGATTTCGAATTCATATTTGTCAATTTACTTGGCAAATCTCTCTCTAAAGAATCAATTGATCATCCCACGTGATTTTTGCTGATTTTTCAGGATTTTCACTGATTTTCTGAATTTAATGATTTTTTTGAAATTTCCTTAATATTTCTATAAAATCAGAATAAATGTAGAAATATTCTAAAAAATAAAATAAAAAAAGATCATGTGAGAAAACATTTTATCATATTACATGATTAATTTCTTCATGTAATTTTTATTAATTAACATTAAAATCATATAAATCATTTTAAATCTAAATGTTCCAATTTAAAGTATTTTACAAGGATTTTAATTAAAATTAAAGGATAAATCATAAAAATACTCAGGACATTATCATGTAAATATTGAGAGTTATCACCATCCCTATGCGAGTTGGACGAAATCAAAGCTTCGTAGATGAGAGTTAGGAAGAAATCAATATTTCTTAAATAAGTTAATTTGTTATACATAAAATAATCACATGCATACCTTTTATTTATTGTAAGCGTGTGGTTGAAAAGGCCAGTTTGGCTTGGGTCTAATAATTTTCAGCATCCCATTCTCATGATCGTCACGTCGTGGATGGGGACCAAATCTGGGCATTTCTCAGGATTCGGGCAGGGTCCATTCCAGCCCCCAAGGGCTCGTAATTCAGAAGCCCATAGATAAATCGATCTGTATCCTATGCCGTGATTGCTCATCGACGACCACAGGTTTAAGGATCTTTATGGAGAATTATGCTCACGTCTCTGTCCTACGGCTGAGAGCGAGAGAGATGTGGCTAGAGAGAGAGAGAGGCGGCGGATTTGTGGGCCCACAGCTCGTATCCAAAGGACATGTGAATTGGCAAGTCAGAAGAGTTTACAAGGGATGAAAAGCTTTCAATAAGCCCCACTTCATTTGTCCAAGGGCCACGTGCTCATTGATGGGGATGGGATTAGACCCTTCCAACGACCAAATAACAGGCCAACCCTAAGCTGAGCACGCATGTCAAAATCATCAAACGATGAGGGGATCGAACCTTTCATCACATTGTTAGCTTTGAAAAGCTAAATCCTGCAGCAAGAACTTCCAGAATAGGAAGAAATCAAGAACACAGAACGAAATGCACAAAATCAATTATTATGGCAAGCACCCACAGTTTCATCGAACACCTTGTGCCCCTTTATATGGGGAACCAATAGGAGAAGGAGAGAGAGTGAGAGAGTAATGACCACCGGAAGAGCTGGCTCTGCATTTTACGTGCCCACTTATCCACCGTTATAACTCGAAGAGATGTGTGGTTGTGATTATACATGCAGAACGAACTTAATGAACTCAAAATCGAAAAATCCCAAATGTTTCTCACTGGAGAGTTCGCCGGAGACGGTAAGCAGCGGCGGAGCTAGCGCAGCTCAACACATGCGTCCACCGTTTGGCTATGGCTTCCTACGTGACCTGTCACCCGGGGTATGATGACTGAGACACATTGGTGCTTTTCCTCTTCAACACCGACAAAGCAGATCCTCGCCGACCCAGAAAATTGGAGTTGCTGTAGAGAGAGTGACAGAGAGAGAGAGAGACGGGGATATTGTCCCCAAGGAGAGAGAGAAGGAGAAGAAGCAAACATACTTCATGCTGCCTCCCTTCTGTAACTTCTTGCCCCCTCTTTCTTCCTTCATCGTAATGAGAACTCGAGTACCTCTTTCTACCGCTCTTCCCCCTCTATCTGCTAGGCAAAGGATCCCCCTTTCTTCCATCTTTTGTGCAAGACAGTTTCCTGAAATTTCACCCACATCAGTGTGAGTCTTCTGACTGTGTTCTGCATGCAGGCACGTGAATCTATTCTGTGCTATGCCAGCACATGCTGTTTGCTGGAACCTTGCCCTTACCCAGCTGTGCCGCTTGCTCAAAGACTTTATCGTTAAATTCACAGATGGCTTCCATGAACCTCTGTTTGACTCGGCAGTGCAATCTTTCAAGTTACACATGCCCCCTATGAGCCTTCGTTGCTCGAGCATGCCATGTCAGAATGCTCCGACATGTGCCTTCAACATGCAAGACTCTCTTTGCATGCCATACTATGCCACATCATGCCAATGCATGGACCACCTCAAGGCCCAATGGCCACAGTAGAGTTGCACTTCTGGAATCCAGTTCTGACAAGGGACGAGTGTCATAGTGTGCTCTTATCCCATAGTAGGATCCGCCCCCTAGAAAATCACTAGAATGGATCATCCTCATGTATGATGCAATACTCCTTGGATAACAATACTTGGAATTTTTGAGGACAGAACCAAGGGAGGAGAGAGAGAGAGAGGGCTGATGTGACCCTAAGTCATTATTAGAATCATTATTCAATTTTAATAATTTATAGACCTAGATTCATCAAAAATAATATTAAATAGATATAGTTGTTAGTTAGGTCGTCTCCTCACAGAAAGCTTTTAGATATCTTCTCATTCTCTAATTTAATAGATTATGACGTTGAGTTGAAATTTTAAATTGATATTCAAAGAAATAAATGAAATAAAATAGTATAAATATAGATACGAATTTAAAACTTATAGAAAATAGAAAAATAAATGAAATATACTTTAGAGTGATGAAAATGGAAAAGAAATAAGTAAAGATATGATTAAAGCTAAGAAAATAAATTTATTTCACAAATCAAATAAGAAAATAATGAAAACTCTAATAAAAATCAAACTTATAACCCTTAGAATGCATGGTTTGATGTCAACATCTGAGTAGTGCTTCTCAATCCTACATCTATTTTAATAGAATAGATTTAAGTGACAAAAATAGAGTAGAACGATCAAAAATCAATTGTGCAATCTTTAGAATTCTATTTTCACATTAAAAAAAAGAACAATCACTTTCTCTTAAGAAGAACTCAAGAACAATTTAAAAAAGGATCCCCTCTCTCTCTCTTCCATCCTTTTTATTCTCTAGGTCTGCAAATCAGCATTCTATTTTCATTTGCTATTTTTCTAGATTTTCCTCAATTTTTTTAGATTTTCTTGCCATCGCACATGAGAATATAGATATTGTTTGTTTTACGGGACAATAATCTATATTTGTAAATATGGCCAGCCACATGCTTATTACAATATATCTGGTTTATCAAATAATAACCAATATTTACGTATGTGTCCTCACCACGTTGCAAGTTGAAAATTGTGCAATTTGTGCACCGTCGATCCACGATGATCAATAAGTGACGTGGCCACTTGTACATCGTCAAATGAGGTAGCCGTAGTCCTTTGACTTGCATATACTTTATCAAAGCACATGATATGACAATTGACGACATGGCTCATTGTCGAGCATCAGATCCATGTGCCATGGATCCACCAAAAGGAGGATGACATGGTTGCACATCGGTCATCAGATAGTTGTGGCCTTTCTCCTACCATTATTGGGATATATGCATCCATCGGTAGGTGCAATGAAGTAGGTGACATGTTGCCTCCTAGTGCATCAAATTGCTCTGCTTTTACGAACCTGAGATTCGAGGAGCAACTAGCTTCATGGACTTGGTGATGTATCACTCTTCTATTTGTTAGATATGTGACATGAGAAACACATTAGATGGATGATATCTTAGGCCTACAAAAGCCCACTAATGGCAAGCCCATTAAAAAAAATTGTATTCTTATTTAATTCCAAAATTTTTAG
This sequence comes from Spirodela polyrhiza, assembly GCA_024713555.1. Taxonomy (NCBI): domain Eukaryota; kingdom Viridiplantae; phylum Streptophyta; class Magnoliopsida; order Alismatales; family Araceae; genus Spirodela; species Spirodela polyrhiza. Next base: position 1,835,134 of record CM046545.1, on the reverse strand, counting down.
AAAATTCTTAGAAAATTTTTAGAAAATTCATTTCAATATAAATAATTCGCTAAAAATTATAAAAATTGAAAAAAATAGAATTTTATTAAAAATATATTAAATGAGAATTAACTTCAAAATATGTAATGAATTCTCCTCAATTTTCTTTTTATTCATAAAATATCAATTTAAATCAAGATTTAAAGAGGTTCATTTAAATAAAAAATAAAATAATTAACATGATAACTTGTGAAATACTTTTCAAATATGTATTATTCTCTCTAATTTAATAACATATTAACATATAATTTTCACAAGTTATCAAAGGCAAGCCCACATTGACCCCCTCAAATGGATGCAGAATAGTGTGAACATATGCATAGTCTATTAAATTTTCATAGAGCAACGAATTCGAGGAGATTTAATGTGGTCCCCTTATTAACCCACAAGAGACAAAGGTGGATGTTGCAATTTGAGAACATTGATAGGTTAAGATATTTAAATAACGAGGATGAGGAAATTTTAGGCTCAAGTGTTTAAGATAATCAAGCAACGTTAAAGATAGAAATTATCTAATAGAGAAAGGGTAAAGAAAGAGATTACTAGTAGAGAACTTATGCACCTTCCATCAGCAATGATTGTTAATTTGAAGTGTAGAATCTTGCTCCTTACACTAAGTCATTGAGATAGAGTGGTGGTAAGAAAGAGGAGCAATGAACAGAAATTTGACCCTCACGATCAGCTCTTTTCAGAGAGCAAGTAGCCCTCATGATTTCTCCAAATGGAGTAAGGAAAGAATTCAACTTCAACTATCCAATCCATATTATAGGCATATTTTATGGGTCTGGAAATCAGGAAGATAGACAGATAATTAACTAATAGCAACTAATTAATAATAAACAAAGTCATGGTGGTGATGCATAGTATGTGCGCGATGTGGCCATAACCCACTCCTTTCCTCATGTTGTTCGATACATGGGGGAGAGTGAGGGTTCTCTTTCCTTTTGTCATGCTGGTGAGGTGGCGAGTTAGGTTCTTCCACAGCCATCGAGGTCTTCTGATTTACTTCCTCGTCACAAACATGTCAGAAACTGCTTTGAACATCCGCGTCAAAAAACTATTCAAAAATTGTTCAGGGTAAAAATAGGGCGTTCCCTGGCTGTGCTTGTTGAATGAAGAATAAGTAATCTAGTCTGAGTAGAGGAAAATGACCAAGAATACAGCTCAAGTAGGTCCTTATTTATTCATCAGTGTGTCTACAGACTGCACAAGAAGTCACTCTGGATTTCCGACGTAGAACACAGAAGAGCACTCATGACTGGGTGCTAACCAGCAAAATCCAATCTGTGAATCAGGACTTGTGAAGTCGGTTGGAGATCTCGATGGCTTTGACCTCTGGCTTCTTCACTTCCTCCTTGGGAACGGTCACAGTCAGCACCCCGTTCTCCATGGACGCCTTAGCCAGATCCGCCTTGGCATTCTCCAGGAGCCAGAACCGCCGCGGCTCCGCTCCATCCGGTGACACCTATTGCTCTTCTCCTCCTTGTCATTGCTCCTCTAGCCACTGATTTGGAGGATGCAGCCCTCCTCCACCTCCACCTTCACCTCCTCCTGAACTCCCAAGAGGTCGGTGGTGAAGACATGAGCCTCCGGGGTCTCCTTCCAGTTGACGGGGTGCCGGCAAAGGTGGAGGTCTCAGAGTGCCATCCCGGCGCAGGATGGAGAGGAAGTGGTTGTCGCTGCTGCTGTTGCCGAAGGGGAACCCCTGGAAAGGATCCCAGACATCCAGCGAGAATGGATCGAAGATGTTTGTGGTGCACCTCCCGAAGAAAGCTGGGATCAACGGCATCTATGTATTGATCAGAAGAAACCTAGAAGATCGATAGGAAGCAAGATGGTGCGACGAAATGGAGGATTCAGAAAGCTTCATAGTTTCAGTGAGACCTAGAGTGGAGAGGTGTTAGTATTTATGCAAAAGTATTCTTGTTTTTGTCTTTATTAGGCCCTTCGTTTTTATTGTTTAGTGGGCTAAAGAGGTCGTGTTTTTAGTGGGCCATAGTGGTCAGTCCATTTAATATGAGTATAAATACTCTCTCTCTCCTTAATTTAATATATGAAAAATGTTTCGTCCTTTTCTAGGGTTCATGAATGCATGAACCATTCCCTTTCTCCCTCTCTCTCCCGTCCATTTTTCTCTCCAAAATCAGTGTGTTTCTTGCAGGTTTATTTCTCTATTTCCTACAAGTAGTATCAGAGCGCCAAGTTCGCATATTGGGTGTTGTATTTTTTTCTGTGGAGAGAGCAGCAACAACGGAAGAGCAGAAATTCTAAGGTTAGTGAAAAGTATTTAAGGGTTTTTGAAGATTTCTTGCCGTAGTAAGTATTTTGAATATTGGAATCATCATTTATGTGGAGAGGAATTGTCATAATAGTAAAATGGCAAATGGTAATCTCTTAAACTTGTCACAACCTCTTATTCCATTTTTTAATGGAGAAAAATATGATTTTTGGAGTATCAAAATGAAAACATTTTTTATTTCTCAAGACTTATGGGAATTAGTTGAGAGTGGAAAAAAGGAAGGAGAGACTTCAAGACAAGAAAATAAGAAATTTCAAAAAAAGGATACGAAGGCATTATTAGTTTTACAACAATCAGTTTTCAGATGCCATTTTTCCACGAATTGCTAATGCATCAAGTTCATTTGAAGCATAGAAAATCTTGAAAGATGAATTTCATGGTGATAGCATTGTTATGAATGTGAAGCTTCAAACTCTTCGTCGAGAATTTGAAAATATTTTTATGAAACCAAATGAATCAGTGCATAATTTCTTTTCTAGAGTTGCTATTATTATAAATCAAATGAGAATATTTGGTGAAGATATTTCAGAAAAAAGAATTGTTGAAAAATTTTTAAGAAGTTTGCCTTCTAAATTTGATCACACTATTATTGTCATTGAATAATCGAAGGATTTATCTATTTATATCCAAAATAAGTTGGCTGAAGCACTGTTGGCACATGAAAAATGAATTAATAGACAAAATGAAAAATTTATTGAGCAAGCATTCCAAGTAAAGGTTGAAATTTCAAAAAATGAGAAAAGTAGTGAAGGTAGACTTACACAATGAGGACATGGTAGAGGACACAATCAAAACAAAGGTTATGGAAGAGGACATGGTAAATCATATTATGGGCAGCAAATAAATAATGGAAGAAATCAGCAAAATCAGAAACCAAATTACAAAATTATGCAATGTCATTTTTTTAAGAAATATGGCCACATTGAAGCATGTTATGAAAAGGTAAAACAATAATAATATATAAAAAAAGAAAATTCTAAACCAATGTGTAATTTTTGCAAGAAGTATGGTCATATTGAAGTAAACTGTTGGGACAAGAAAAAGGAGCAAGCAAATATTGTTGAATAAAATGGTCAAAATAAGTTATTTATCACTAATGTTTTTTCAAGCTCAAGTACATCAAATATATGATTTATTGATAGTGGTTGCAGCAATCATATGATAGGTGAAAAAGATTTATTTTAAAATATTGACACATCTATGGTTTGTGATGTTACTATTGGTGAAGAAAATAGTGTGAAAATTGAGAGCATTAATACTATTATTGTTCACACTAAATCAGGGGCAAATACATTAATTCATGATATTTATTTTGTTCCAAAATTGTCACATAACTTACTTAGTATGGGTCAATTATTGGAATGTGGCTTTATTATTTATTTTGAAGATGATAGATGTGGTATTAAGCATAAGAAGAGTGGTATGACTCTAGTGGTGATTCCTAAGATTAGAAAGATGATGTTTCCTCTTGATATTTCAAGGCTTATTGACTTTAGTATGATTATAAAAGAAAATGATTTATCTTCACTTTGTCATATGTGTTATAGTCATGTAAACTTTAATGTATTAAAATTATTATAACACAAGCATATGGTTATTGGTTTACCTTCTATTTCAACAAATGACAAAGTATGTGAAGGATGTGTTTATGGCAAACAACATTAATTATCATTTACTATTGGTAAATCATGGAGAGCAAAGTTTTCACTTGAATTATTACATGCTTATTTATGTGGTCCAATGAGGACATTATCCTTGAATGGTAGTCAATAGTTTTTATTGATTATTGATGACTTCACACGTATGAGTTAAGTTTATTTATTTCAAGACTTTTGCTGAAAAATCAAGTGGACATGTTATTAAAACTCTTCGAACAGATTGAGGGGGAGAATTTATTTCTCATGAGTTTGAGTTATTATGTAAGAAGCATGGAATTAAAAGACAACTCACTATTAGAAAAACTCTAGAGCAAAATGGTATTGCTAAAAGAAAGAATAGAACTATTGTAAAAATGGCTAGAAGTATGCTTAGTGAGAAGCATCTTCCAAATGATTTTTGAGCTGAAGCCATTACAACTTCTATTGATCTGTTAAATATTTCTCCTACAAAAGTGGTGATAAATATGACTCCTTATGAAGCTTGGTATCATCGAAAGTCAAATGTTGGTCATTTAAAAGTTTTTGGTTACATATTTTATGACTTAATTGATGCTAATGATTGTTGTAAGATGGACAAAAAGAGTGAAAAATGTATTTTTCTTAAATATAGCGATGAAAGTAAGGGTTATTGATTATATAATCTTGGAACAAAAAGATTATTGATTCGTCGCGACATTATATTTGATGAATATGTTTACTAGAATTGGAATGCAGGCTGAATTTATCAAAGTTCTTTTTGTGAAAATGGGCAGAAAATTATGCAAAATGGTGAAGATTCAATAGGTGAAGCTTCTACTTCATGTGTTACACCTTCAAGATCTTCTCCAAGAAATGCAAGTGATATTAATAGCTGAAATGATTCAAGTTCAGAATCATCAAGCCCTCTAAGAAAGATGAAGTCTTTATGTGATATTTATGAATCATGTGTTTTTGTTCTTATGATTGTAGAACCAACAAGCTATGAGGAGGTACAAAGTAATGATGAATGAGAGAAGACAATGCAAGAAGAAATTATAGCAATTGAGAAGAATGACACATGGGAGTTGGTGGATTTACCACAAAAGACAAAAGTAATTGGAGTCAAGTGGGTTTATAAAGTAAAGTATAAACTTGATGGCAGTGTTCAAAAACTCAAGCAAGATTAGTAGTGAAGGGATATACACAGTAACAAGGTATTGATTATTTTGAAACATTTTCTCTGGTTGCAAGATTTGAAATAATTCGTATTATTTTAGCCATGGCAGCTCAAATGAAATGAAAAGCTTTTTAATTTGATGTTAAATCAACATTTTTGAATGATTATTTAAATAGAGATGTATATGTTGAGCAACCGCTAGGTTTTATTCTTAAAAGAAGAGAGAACAAAGTGTACAAATTGAAGAAGACACTTTATGGCCTTAAATAAGCACTAAAAGTATGGTATAGTAGACTTGATTCATATTTTCATAAGTATCACTTTTATAGAAGTGAGAATGAGCCAATGCTTTATATCAAGACGCAAGATAAAGATATTTTGATAGTATGTGTTTATGTTGATGATATTATATATACTATATCTTCTTTGTCATTAATTTCAGATTTCAAGAATGGTATGATGGCTGAATTCAATATGACATATTTGGGATTGCTTCATTATATTCTTAAACTTCAAATTATTCAAAATGATCATGATATATTTATTTCACAAGAGAAATATGCATGTGATTTGCTAAAAAAGTTGAATATGTTTCATTTCAAGACTTGCTCTACTCCTATGAATATAAATGACAAATTATGTCTTGATGATGGAACTACAAAAGCAAATGAACATTTTTATAGAAGTATTGTTGGTAGTTTGATGTATTTGACTCATACTCGTCCGAATATATTATTTTCAGTTGGTATGATTTCAAGATTTATGCACTACCATCTATTCATCATCTTGAAATAGCAAAAAGAATATTTTAATATATGTGTGGCACTATTGATTATGAAATTCTATATCAACATGTTACTGAATTTAATTTTTTTGATTATTCAGATAGTGATTAGGTAGGTTCTATTGATGATAGAAAAAATACAAGTGATTTTTTTTCAACTTTGGTTTAAGTACAATTTTATGCATCTCTAAAAAGTAAGAATCTACAACACTATCATCTTCTGAAGTCAAGTATATTGTTACATCATTGGCTGCACAATAAGCAATATGGATGAGAGAAATTTTACAACAGTCAATGCCTATAGTGATTTATTGTGACAATGTGTCAATTATTTCTATGACAAATAATCTAGTATTTCATGGAATAAAAAGCATATTGAGGTAAGGTACTATTTTATTCAAGATTTAGTTGCTAAAGATTTTATTGAAATGAAATTTTGTTCAATATTGGATCAAGTGGCAGACAACTTTACAAAGGTATTAGGACATTCTAAATTTGTGAAATTTAGAAAAGCTCTTGGTCTTAAATGTTTTTACATTAAGGGGGAGTGTTAGTATTTAATGCAAAAATATTCTTATTTTTGTCTTTATTAGGCCCTTCGTTTTTATTGTTTAGTGGGATATAGAGGTCGTCTCTTTAGTGGGTCATAGTGGTCAATCCATTTAATATGAGTACAAATACTCTCTCTCTCTTATTTTAATATATGAAAAATGTTTCGTCATTTTCTAGGGTTTGTGCGAGCACGAACCTCTCCTTTCTCCCTCTCTCTCCCGTCCATTTTTCTCTCCAAAATCAGTGTGTTTCTTGCAGGTTTATTTCTCTATTTCCTACAAGAGGATGAGATATTTATTAGGGAAGCTGCAAAAGTCTAGAATATTTGAGATGCCTCTAGAAACTTCTAGCAAATATCGAGAAGATTCTAGCATTCAACCCATAAATCTCCCAGAAAAGAGGAAGAGGCCAGGTCGAAGAGGGAAGCATCTTCCAGATCGGTGGGCAGAGAAGCAAGGAATGGCCATAGGTAGCACGAGATTCATCTGCCCGCCTGTAACATGACAGGGCACTTTGACGAAGAGCAATCACCTCATCTGCAATGGCCTGCACTAGCTAAAAGACTACCTAATGTGAGTGGGGAAGAGTGTGCTCAGCCCTAATTTAACCCCCTTCAGTTGTTGGGCACCCCAGTACGACCAGGGAGCTGAAGCTGATTTACCTTGAACTTGGCATCAGTGGCCAACTAACGTCATCTGCTCCTGTGGATAATATTTATCTATGTTATAACATCATATTCCGTACAATAAGTTTAAGTAATCTCTTAAGTGTGTCTCTTCATGATCAGTTTAAAGTTGATGGATTGGGAACCGAAACATAATACTTGACCTATATATAAAAAAATAATTAAATATTTTACTCTCATCAATATTCTATATTTATGAAACTACAATCATGCAGATTCCTACAATGGCCGACGGTCCGATGGTCGGTGGAAGCACCTAGAAACCGCTCAATGAATCTGGCCCCTCCTCCAAGCTCCTCGGCTCGCTGACCAGCAGAATCTGGTCCGGACGTGGGAGACTACTGGAATCTTCTGGACAATCTTGGACGTTTCTAGAACTTTTCAAACCCAACACCCATAAATAGACCACCCCCCTCCCGTCACCTCTGGGTATCTCGCCGAAACTAGGAAGCGTTCTGAATCCTCCATTTCGTCGCACCGTCCTGCTTCCCATCGATCTTCCAGGTTTCTTCCGATCAAAACACAGATGTCGTTGATCCCAGCTTTCTTCGGGAGGCCCACCACCAATGTCTTCGATCCATTCTGGGATCCTTTCCAGGGATTCCCCTTCGGCAACGGCAACAGGAGCAGCGGCTACCACTCCCTCTCCGTCCTCCGCCGCGGGTGGGACTCCGAGACCTCCGCCTTCGCCGCCACCCGCGTCGACTGGAAGGAGACCCCGGAGGCTCACGTCTTCACCGCCGACCTCCCGGGGGTGAACAAGGAGCAGGTGAAGGTGGAGGTGGAGGAGGGCCGCATCCTCCAGATCAGCGGCCAGAGGAGCAAGGACAAGGAGGACAAGAGCGATAGGTGGCACCGGGTGGAGCGGAGCAGCGGCGGGTTCCTGCGGCGGTTCCGGCTCCCGGAGAACGCCAAGGCGGATCTGATTAGGGCGTCCATGGAGAACGGGGTGCTGAGCGTGACCGTCCCCAAGGAGGAAGTGAAGAAGCCGGAGGTCAAGGCCATCGAGATCTCTGCCTGACCTCAGGGGTCATGATTCACGGATTGGATTTGCCTGGTTAGCACCCATTCATGAGAGCTCTTCTGCGTTTTGCCTCGGAAATCCAGAGTGACTTCTCGTGCAGCCTGTAGACACACCGAATGAATAAATAAAGACCAGTTGAGCTGCATTCATGGTCATTTTCCTCTGCTTGGACTGGATCACTTATTCTTCTCTCAACACGCGCAGCGTGGGAAAGCCATCGTCTTTCCTGAACGATTTCTGAACAGTTTCCCGACGCGGATGTTGGACGCCGTTTCTGGGGTCTTGAGGGGGTCAACGTGGGCTTGCCCCTCTCTCTCTCTCTCTCTCTCTCTCTCTCTCTCTCTCTCTCTCTCTCTCTCTCTCTCTCTCTCTCTCTCTCTCTCTCTCTCTCTCTCTCTCTCTCTCTCTCTCTCTCTCTCTCTCTCTCTCTCTCTCTCTCTCTCTCTCTCTCTCCGCCTCCCTCTATGGATTTGACCCCATAAGCGGGACCACCACCCAATAGCATGTTGCCGTCAGAAGCAGAACCCCGTATTTCTTGCAGAGAATCTCCTAATTGTTCCAGAGCAACTAGAAAGAGATTCTTTAACCAGAAGGAACTCAGTTCCGATGTAGGATACCTATCCAGAAGTTTTCGCAACTCAATCATGTATGATGGAATCATCAAAGATTTGATCTTTTTTTTTAAGTAGGTACGCAACTGAACCAGAAATTTCCTTGCCTGTGCAATTTCTAACGAATAAAGATATCCATTTGCTCCAGCCAAAATTCCGAGTACTGCTATGCGAGGATTATTGCATCATACACGAGGACGATCCATTCTGGTGATTTTCTGGGGGGCGGATCCTACCGTGGAATAAGGGGACGCTGTGACACTCATCCCTTGTCGGAACTCTACCGTGGCCATGAGGCCTTGTGGTGGTCCGTGCATTGGCATGATGCGGCACACTGGTATGGCACGCAAAGGCAGTCTTGCATGTTGAAGGCACGCGTCGGCGCATTGTGACACGGCATACCCGAGCAACGGAGGCTCATAGGGGGCGTGGGTGACTCCAAAGATTGCACTGCCCAGTCAAAGCGAGGCTCATGGAAGGCATCTGTGAATTTAACGATGAAGTCTTTGAGCGAGCGACACAGCTGGGTAAGGGCGCGGTTCTTGCAAACAGCGTGTGCTGGCATAGCACAGAATAGATTCGCGTGCCTGCATGCAGAACATAGTCAGAAGACGCACACTGATATGGGTGAAATTTCGGGGAACTGTCTTGCATAAGAGATGGAAGAAAGTGGGATCGTCTGTCACAGAAGATACAAGGGAGGAGCGGTAGAAAGACGTACTCGACTTCTCATTACCAAATAACACCCATTATATGGAGTGCGAACCCTAGATAATATTTCTCATATTGCCTTTAGGCTACACCCCGTAATACTCTCCCTCAAGATGAATTTGATCGAAGTTCATCTTGGACAGTGAGAGAAACAAGAACAAAATAAAATATATAAAAGGACATAGATTGTTGGTGAGGATGAACACACATCGATCAATATAATGTACGACAAGGATGGATAAGAGAGGCTGATTTTCTCTTTCTCAAAACCACCACTGAAAATTCAAAAAAAGAAACAACGGACCAAGATACTGCAACCTCTGGACATGAGACTTTAGTGGAGATGGAAACACAACCAATAGACTTGATGACGCTGTCGACGAACCTACTGCTAGTGAACTTGAACATGTTGTTAGATGACAGATGAAGATGACTCTAGAGCCTCCTCGTCCCTAAATTAAAAAAACTACCAGAAGGAGAACCCGCCCCGAATGACACAAAAAAGACCTACTTGGAATGTCAAGATAGCATACCCAAAAATGACGAAAAGATAGTACACCCTCAAATGGTGCAAGAACATACGGATGCAAGCTTTGTCAACTAAACCTGCATAAGAGAAGGAAGAAAGGGGAATCTTCTGTCTCAGAAGACAAAAAGGAGGAGCAGCAGAAAGACTTCCTCGATTTCTCATTACAAATAACACCCCTATATATAGTGTGAACCCTACACAATATTTCTTATATTGCCTTTAAGCTCCATCTCGTAATATGACGCGACAAAAGAAGGGCACATGGTTGGTTACATAGCAGTGGCGTCATTCGGTGAACGATCGCCTAGGTTCATGCCGACAGATATTCAACATTCATCCCAAACACATGGTGAGGCCGGTACAAGGTTAACAAATGGAACACACGGAGTTACTAATCTCACTAGCAAGGCCCACTTTGAGAACACAAATCGTTAAGCCAATGGCTTTGGAAGAATACCTCGACCACAAATCTAGATAATAGTTAACTGATGTGTCTCTTCTTCCATGTTGTATAAATACTCATTCCAAACTAAGGAGGGGATTAATCTTAGAGTGTTAAAATGAGAAAAGTACATGGCGACCTCTTTATAAATAGAGAGATATCATGGCCTTATGGAGAAGGCACGAACATACTGGTCTCTCCCCTCTTGTGTGTGGGCTTTCGTTAAGACTTATACACTCCCCTTTTCCTTTGACCAAGTAAAGCTTCTGCAAGGTTTTACAAGGGCGCATGCAGTTTGGTGTTCCTAACGCAGCATCTGAGACCACTGCATAGTGGCAAAAATATAGGCACAAGAGGGGTCCTCAGGGTTTTCTGGGTTCCTTTCACGGTGCTGGAGACTAATACAGCATCCGAGACCACTGCATGGTGGCAAAAATATAGGTACACGAGCCTGACCACTACATCACAATTTCGCATCCAAATAAATTTTCCGTCCGACATCGAGGAAGAGATGTTGAGAGAGAGACACCCCCGTAACCAGAGGATCACTTGCCTAGAGGAGCGAATCCTTTGGTGCCCATTTCTGCAGAGGCAATAGAAACCCGCTTCCAAGTGACAGAGCAGCATATAGAAGACATGCAGGCCACTGTAAGTGAGGCCTTCGCCTGCACCAACATGAATGGGCAGAAGATAGACTCCTAGAACTTGATCCTTGACGCCACAGCTCACATCATGCCCTGATCTAACGACATACCATGATGTTAAAGACCCTAATCTTGTTAGACACGTACTTAATATGTGAAACAAATGTAGCAAACTCCATGTTTGTCCTAACCAAATACGTGTTGCTGATTGGTAGGGATTGATCTTTCAGCTCTTTTACAAACGCATCCCGTGTGTTGACATATCTGACTTGAACCTTAGTTCATGCTTGCCACCATGGCTTGGCATCGCACAAAACGGTACATGCTCGCCACCACGACATTCTCTATTTTCAGGATATGCATCACCCAGAAATGGTTATCTAGGTCACACAAGAAATTACTACCAGACCCTCTGGCATGTGACACCACTAATCTTCAGTTTGCCTACTCACAAGTGATTCAGCAGTGCTGTGTCTACAATGAGTGCCTCAAGTTTCTTGCACAAAGGACATGGGGTCGATTATGACGATGACCGGTGTCCTCGTGGTCCCAAGAAAAAACCTAAAGCATCAGATTTTTTACTCGTATTCAAAGCATCAATAAGGCTATTTAAGACAAGGAAGCCAAAGTGGCAGTGGGTGACGGCAATGGTGAGCATTGGAGAGGGGCGGCCACAGGCAGACCTATGACAAGGGCCATGGAGGACCCAAGACTACTACAGCAACGTGATAAGGCAGTCTGACGAAGAGCAATCACTTCCTCTGCAAAGGCCCCCACAGTAGCCCCCAAAGCCTACCTAATGCGTGTAGGCAAATAGGGTACTACGATTATGATCGATCGTTTGTCAGTCACTCTCACCTCTCACTCTCTCTCTCTCTCTCTCTCTCTCTCTCTCTCTCTCTCTCTCTCTCTCTCTCTCTCTCTCTCTCTCTCTCCCTCCCTCCCTCTCTCATTAATAAAGTTGATAAACCAGTTTATTGCATATTAGGAAGCTTTAAATTGAGACTTCACAAGCCAGTCCCTCATGCCACAAGTGACATGTCTAAAAATGTGCTTCATGTAGGTTGGAAAGTACGTTCATTTAATCTCATATATTAATATATATATATTAATAAAGTTAATATATTAATAAGGTTATATATGTATATGTATATACATATATAACTCATATATATATGCATATATATATTAATAAATTTAAAAATTATGCCTAATATATATATATTGAGGAAGCTTAATTTATATATATCTTAATAAAGCTAAAACTTAGGCCTAATATATAAATATATATTTAATATAGATATTATCTCTTTATATATAATATTTAGCCACTTGATCACCAGATCACTTGAATATATAATGAAAAATAATATTAAATGACAATCACTCGATCATCATTGATCTTATCATCGATCATGACAATCAACCATCACGATCAGCAATTTGGCTAATCAAATCGTCAATCAATCATGATCACAATACCCTATCGGCAAGGGTGTGCTCAGCCTTGATTTAACCCCCTTTAGTTGTTGGGCACCCTAGTACAACTAGCGGAGCTGAAGTTGATTTACGTTGAAGTTAGCATCAATGGCCAACTAACATCATCTGACCATCTAGATAATACTTATTCTATGCTATAACATAATATTCAGTATCATAGGTTTAAGTAAACTCTTAGTTAGCAAGTGTTTATTCACGTTTCATGTGGATTATCATTCCTCTTAAGTGTGTCTCTTCAGGGTCAGTTTAAAGTCGATGAATTGGGAACCGAAGCATAATACCTGAACTATAGTAAAAATAGATCAAATATTTTATTACATTAATGGTTTTATTTATCTTAAACTACCGCCACGAAGATTCCTACAACGGCCGACGGTCCGATAGTCGGTGGAAGCACCTAGAAACCGCTCAATGAATCTGGCCCCTCCTCCAAGCTCCTCGGCTCACTGACCAGCAGAATCTGGTCCGGACGTGGGAGACTACTGGAATCTTCTGGACGATCTTGGAAGTTTCTAGACCTTTTCAAACCCAACCCCCATAAATAGACCACCCCCCTCCCGTCACCCAAACTACAAAGCGTTCTGAATCCTCCATTTCGTCGCACCGTCCTGCTTCCCAGCGATCTTCCAGGTTTATTCCGATCAATACAGAGATGTCGCTAATCCCAGCTTTCTTCGGGAGGCGCGGCACCAGCGTCTTCGATCCATTCTCGCTGGATGTCTGGGATCCTTTCCAGGGGTTCCCCTTCGCCAACGGCAACAGCAGAAGCCACAACCACTCCCTCTCCGTCCTGCGCCGCGGGTGGGACTCCGAGACCTCCGCCTTCGCCGCCACCCGCGTCGACTGGAAGGAGACCCCGGAGGCTCACGTCTTCACCGCCGACCTCCCGGGGGTGAACAAGGAGCAGGTGAAGGTGGAGGTGGATGAGGGCCGCATCCTCCAGATCAGCGGCCAGAGGAGCAAGGAAAAGGAGGACAAGAGCGACAGATGGCACCGGGTGGAGCGGAGCAGCGGCGGGTTCCTGCGGCGGTTCCGGCTCCCGGACAACGCCAAGGCGGACCTGGTTCGAGCGTCCATGGAGAACGGTGTGCTGACCGTGACCGTCCCCAAGGAGGAAGAGAAGAAGCCGGAGGTCAAGGCCATCGAGATCTCCGGCTGACTTCAGACCGCTCCCGATCGATGCTCTCTGCTCGATCCTTCCATTGCAAGGCCTCTTCCTATTGGAGCCCTTTTGCTGTGAATCCGCTCGAACTGACGCAGTTAATCTACATGTGTAACGCTTTCATGCTTTCCAGATTACTAAAAAATTTCCTTTTTCGTAACCTTTGACTTAGACATCACTAGATGCTGTTCGCCATACCCAACTTGGGATCTGTCAAGAGTTTTCTCATGTTCTTTCCTTGGCACTCACACCAGAACAATAACGCAGAGTTAGTCTCCAGTTGGTCCGCAAAGATTGTCATCACCGCCTGCTGGGGGGAAAGGGCAGTGGAAAATTTGTTCATTTACCATCAAAAATATTTCCAATAATTAACTACCAGATAGCTGAGCTTCCTCCTTGTTGAATCCTCCAAAATGGTAAGCAAGAAAAAAAGAAACACGCTTCGGCTGGAAGAGATTCAGGGAGAGAATTTACAGTCACAAGGTGAGAGACGCCGCTGCACTGGGCCGCCGCAGGGGAAGCGATGAGCACCCGTTGCAGTCTCCCAGCTCATCTCCTGTACCGATGGCGCTTGAAGTTGAAATAGACGTGCAGAATCCCGCGTTCAAAGGTGCACTTGAACCCCTTCTTGTGCGAGTACTCCCACTCTTTGTTCACGATGCGGAACGCCTGCCAAGAAGGACAGATATCTCCGACTGGTGAGGGGAAAAAGTCCGCCAATAATGGACCCCACCCACAACAGAAGCTCAGCACAAGGGTCAACGCCGGTAAACTCAACGGACGAGCGTGGAGATCGAAGGAAAAAGGAAGGTTTGGGAGATGGGACTCTTCCCTCAAGTACTCTACGTGATTCTACCGTGACCGAGAACACGAGAGAGGTAGTAGGTAACAAGCGGAGAGAAAATGTCCACCCCTAATGGACCCACATGAGAAGAAACACAAGGGTCAAAACCGGGAAAGTCAACGGAGGAGCGTGGAGATCGATAAAAAAAGAAGCTTTTGGAGATGGGACGCATCCCTCAAGGACTCCTGAGCAAGAACGCGAAAGAGGTAGCCGGTGGCAAGCAGAGGGAAAAAGTCCGCCAATAATAGGCCCACAGGAGAAGCACACCACAAGGCTCAACGCCGGGAAAGTCAACGGATGAGCGTGGAGATCATTGAAAACGGAAGATTTTTTTTTTTTTGGAGATTGGACTTACGATGTCTTCGTAAGGAGGCCCTGCATGGAACCTTATGAGGCAGGTCTCGCCGTTGCTCCCATCCCGCTCAATGGTGTACACGGGCGCCTTCGATTTATCCACAAGATCCGGGTAGAAGATGTTGAACTTGTAACCCTGAACGATCTTCGGCGGAGGATTATCGTGATCGTAGTGGGTCTGATTGTACTTGTTCCACTCGTAGCCCGTATGAACCCGGTTGAAGTACTTGGGCTTCCGAGGCCGATACTTGTCATGCCACCAGTACACCTGCGTGCGCATCATCGTTCGTCAACCAGAGCAAAAAAAATATATTCATAATGGAGAAAAACCGCTGTTGAATCCCATTTCAGCTGTCGCCATGAACCCTGATCGATCTGGACCTCACCTGAGAATCAAGGTTGACTTCGGCGCCCGAGCCGAAGACGGCGTCGCCTTCTTCCATGATCCCCATCGCCTTGATTGCCTTGGACTCGAAGTTGTCATCGTCCTTGCTGACCTTCGTCAACATGGCCTTCTGGATCCTTCTCTGATGCTCGACGGCCTCGCGCTTCCGATCCTGTTGTAGATAAATCAGAGGCGGCAATCAGAATTCGACACAAATAGTAACAGAGAACTTGGCGATCGAGAACTCGGAAGGAATTCTCAAAAAAGATAATGAGCATTGCATTTGATGCATCAAGACAGTTATGCGTACGTTCCCAGCTCCAAACGCTACCATTTATCTAATTCTGCACATGGAAGGATGAGAAAAAGAAAAAGAGGAAATTATAACATCGTCTAAACAAGAAAATCTTGGTCCTCCTGGTGGTGCAGTCTTTGATAACATTCCAAGAATCTGGGAAGGCTACGAAGGCCATCAAGCAGCCAACCAGTTGCTCTGATGGACAGATTTCTGCAATCTGTCATATTTTGTGGCGCAGTATTTTTCCATTTTCCACTGAACCATTTAAATTTTGACTCAACAATTTTCTCTCTCAAGCCCAATAAACAATAGACACTGATTTACCTCCACCATGTCCATGCCTATTATGCCCATTAACCTCCAGTTATATGAGGTGCTCCTCATATGACTGAGTTCCACATAGCTCATAGACTTAAAACCAGGCAACTGCCATGAAAGACATACACTGAGTTCATCTCCAGTTCCTGTAATTTTTCAGAACCCATTCAGGGAAGTCCACAATGGTGTTAAGTTCCTTCCATTTTGGGAATGACATCCTGGGGGCATAACTTAATGCCGTGTTGATAATCTCTCAGCCTCTCCATCATCCCACCGACGGGTGAGAACCAAAAGCAGATGCAGATGAGAATCGTTCCAAAGAAGAGGCAACTCGCAATCGAAAATGACTGGGAGTGAAGGATCGAAATCCCTCTTTCATGCCAGTGAAGTCATAGTTTATTTGGAGAATCAGTGTGTGCTACCCACAAGCCACCATAAATCAGAAAACTCATTTCATTCAATAAAAAATCACATAAATTAAAGATTTGAGGGAATTAATAGGATCATTTTCCAAATTTAGGATAGCATTCATATATTTTTCGTGTGGTTTGATGAATTTTGAAGATCGATATAGCATTATATATACCCTTTGTGTATTACATGGTACAGTGCATCAGTGCCACGTCATTGAATTCATGGATTAGTAAATCCACATTAGCCCAACGAGCCCATGTGGACGACTAATATGGCAATTTTAGATCAGAAGATTTTTCATTTTCCTATCTGAGCACATCACATCAGTTACTCAATAGAAAAAAAAGGGCACCAGAAATAAATGGGCATTCTTGTGAAGAAAACATACTAGCTCAGCCTGGTCAACTTCAGGATCAACTGCTCCTTCATCTTCGTCACCATGCAAAAGTTCTGGTGAAAACGAGCCAGGCTCTTCATTGAGTTCTTCCTTCGGTTCATCAACTATCATGGCTGGAGAATAAACTTGGACATCTAAGATGTTAAAGGAAGACCAGTTAATAAAGGTTACACAGGTGTAAAATCATAAAATCTTCATAAAAAAGCTAAAACTGTTATGAAATCATACCTTCCGGGAAGCTTGTTGGCTCCTCCTCTTTAACCTCTACGCCAATCTCCTTTTCAATGGTTGTATGTGCACTCACAGGCTGCTCCAGGCGTTGTAGATGCTTCCTCAATAAATCTGCATGGATTTCCTTCAAACAGGCCTGCAGAAAAAGTAATTTTGTCCATGATACCAAAACTATGATATCACAAATAACATGAAAACGATAACTACTGGAAAAAAAAGAATATGGTGAGAGAAAGATTCAGGAGTCTGTGCCAGATAGAATGGCATCATGATGATACAGTTTTTCTAGCTCTGGCATAGAATATCCCGCATAACTCTAGACTAGAGAGAAAAATACAACGACTTAGCATGGATATTCAGAGTCAAAGTATTCAACACAACAATGGGCGTCTACCAGGCTTCTTTGTACCCCGCAGAGACAAAAAAAAACAGAGTCAGTATGCTGTGAGCAGACATGTTCCCTTCCCCAAATCTTCACCAATTCAGTATATTTGGCAACTGTACATCTTAAAAGAACCTTGGCACCCCTCATGAACAAAAGGTTCAGCTGTAGCTAACTTCCCTGTTATTAGAAACCAATCCGTTAACATGAAAGCAAAGAGGGCACTGCTCATGTATTCTTGCACTCTCCCTTTGTATTTGACCACTCCAAAATTCAGGTTCTTATTTTTTTTCTCAGATAAGTGTTTCGTGATCCTAAACAATCATTTAGTACGACAGACCCATATATTTGGTTCATAAAGTCGTACCTAGCGTTCGTTAAAATCAGTACAAACCAAGTCATAGACTGAAAATAACTCCCTTGAAATCATTTGTCGCCCAAAAATATGAGAAAATTAGGTATCAGTACATGTCCTTCAAGTCCAAAGTAAAGACTAAAACTATCTTGTTGCATACGTAGTCAAGTATAGCATCGCTTCCATAAGCCTCAAAAACTGTAGAAAAGAAAGAATCAAAACTACCACCACATACAGAGCTAAATAAGGCACGGCTTTCCTAGGTCTGAAAAAAATTAGAAGAGCTTTACAGAAGGGAGGCTACAAGATGAACGTTGATAAACAGAAACACTACCTCTGAGAGCAATTACATATAAAGATTCATATTAAATTATATATTTCGCAGCAAAATCGATTTTGATTGAATCTGCACAATGACTGGTACCCATTTTGTTACATGTCTGCCAAAAATAGAGTAGTTAGAAACTAACACCATAGGCCAGTTGCATATAGCGTTGCACCTACAGAATAATATATTTTTTAGGGAACCTTCAAGTCCCCGAAATAAAAATTGATTTCACAGCAATAACAAATAGAAAATGTTTTTCGCCAAAAATGCCTGCAAAAAGTTTTTAGACAATCCACTGTAGGAGCGTGTATATAGGCAATTTAGAATGTCACTCGTGAAAATTTGTGAAAGGCATCCCTGTTTCTATACCTTTGCCTTGTATATTGGGAGTCGTTTGAGAACAGCCTCCCAAAACTCAACAACTTTGGCTGTACCGCTGAGCATTTGTGACTCAATTTTCCGTTGCAGTGCCTCCAACTCATCTAATGTTTTCGCTTCTAGGAGCCTCCTTGCATCTGCCTCAATGCTTGAATGAAGACCCCTTTCTTCAGCAAGTACCTCAGGAGGAGGCTTTTCACCACGAACTCTAGCACGATCAATTGCATCTCTTTTCCGAGCCTCAGCTAGCTCCCAGTTACAGACGACCATCATCGCCTGATACAAACATCTTTCTCCATGTGAAAAATGAGGCGATTGAAAGTTCGTATAAATTACAAAACAAAAATATTAACCAACATGCTCAACTTCATATTTCAAGATGAAACACTAAATGGCAACATTATGAATGTCAATGATGGAATAAAATACAAGGTGTTGGCATCAAGAAATTATTTTCAAACTTTCTCTTTGACTGAAGTATTAGGCATAGCAAGATCAAATATCGTGAAATAAAAAGGGCCATGGCGAAACTATTACTTTTGGCGTGATTGGGTATTTATATGATCAATCACTCTATCCTTGTGTAGTAGGAAATGGTTGCACGAAGGGTTATTCACAGTTTGTGAAACACATGCCATATCCTTTGTCTTTCAATGGTTAAATATTACCTGTTAGAGCCAATTTTCAAAATACACAGTTCGCTGGATTCCAGTGTTTCTCTAACAAATCTGTGAGGATTCAGAATGAAGGTTCTGCATTCTATGAATTTTAAGTTCTAATTGATTCGTTAAGATATCAATGTCTTGTGGTTCCAGGGACGAATATTTTTTCTTCACGAAACTCTCGCCGTGTGATAGAGAAATAGAGATAGACTGTGACACAGAGATTGAAACAAAATCTTTGAGGAATTAAGGATGCAATCGTCTATATTCATGTGTATAGAGAGCGAGATGGAGAAATGTTGCCTAATGTGGAGACCAGCTCATGAACTATGCGGAAGATGTGGATCAGATGGGAATGGGGGTGGGCCAACATAATCTTCCAAGATTCCACATGTTTAGATCGTGTAGGATCCGTAGTTAATGACAATTTACATGGACAACAAGTCTCAAAGACCGGCGACTTAGGCGATGTGTTCATAAATGAGGATGGGATTCGACACTCCAAGGATACCACGCAAGTGTTAGTATTTAATGCAAAAATGGTCTTATTTTGTCTTTAGTAGGCTATTTGTTTTTTGTTGTTTAGTGGGTCATGTCGTGTCTTTAGTGGGCCATAATGGTCGGTCCATTAAATATTAGTATAAATACTCTCTTTCTCCTTATTTTATTAATAGAAATCGTTTCGTCCTTTTCTAGGGTTCGTGAGAGCGCGAACCGTTTCTCCTCTCCCTCTCTCTCCCGTCCATTTCTCTTCCAAAATCAGAGTGTTTTCTTGCAGGTTTATTTACTTATTTTCCTACAGCAAGGTCGTCCCTGACAGCTCACTCGGGTCGTGACGTTAAAATCAACAGACGTGCAGCGGGTCGGACCGCCCATCACAAAAGTGGAGCATTTGGCTGTCGTTTATCAGCCAACACTTCGCAGCGGATATAAGAAGAGAGCCACATTGGCGCTTCTCCTTCGGGCATCACCAAACCATCACTCAGGTTCCGGGTACTATCTATACATACATATATATCTATATATATATATATGTATATATATATATATATGTATGTAGCGAGGGAGAGAGAGAGAGAGAGAGAGAGACGGGGATACCTAATCCCTAAGTAGAGAGAAAGAAGAGAGAAGAAAACGTATTATTTTGTTGCCTCCCTTCCGATCCTCTCTCTCTTTCTTCCTCCTAGTCACCATGGTCGGAAACTTCGTAAGCGCCTCCGGACTCCTCCAGGACATCGGGAAGGTGAAGCCACCGGCAGAGGAAATCGAACCGGCCGCGATCTACGGGACCCGTTCCGTTCGGCTGGGAAATGAAAATGAGAGGAAGAGGGAAATCGTGGGGGAGACTAACCTGCACTTGTCAAGCTTTGAGATTATCGAGCCCGACGCCGACGACGAACTCACCGGCGACCGGGAGGCTTACATGGCCTGCGTACTGGACAAGTACAGACAAAACCTCGTGGAGAGGACCCAAAACCAACTAGGTAAGAGACCGACCGTGGATCTCGCGCTGAGACGAGAACAAGCCGCTAATCTCACGTGAATATTTCCTCATTCACTGTATTGTAGGGTTTCCGGCTAATCTAGACTTCGAGTACGGCGCTCTCTCGCAATTCCAATCCTTCGCCATGAACAACCTGGGCGATCCCTTCATCGAGAGCGGCTATGGCATCAATTCAAGACAGTTTGAGGTGGCGGTTCTGAACTGGTTCGCACGCCTGTGGGAGCTGGAGAAGAACGAGTACTGGGGCTACATCACCAACGGTGGCACGGAAGGCAATCTGCATGGCATCCTAATCGCGTTCGTCGCAGATCCTACCGAACCCTCTCTCTTGCTCTGTCTCTCTCTCTCTCTCTTGCTCTCTCTCTTGCTCTCTCTTGCTTGCTCTCTCTCTTGCTCTCTCTCTCTCTCTCTCGCTCTCTCGCTCTCTCTCTCTCTCGCTCTCTCTCTCTCTCTCTCTCTCTCTCGCTCTCTCTCTCTCTCTCTCTCTCTCTCTCTCTCTCTCTCTCTCTCTCTCTTGCTCTCTCTCTCTCTCTCTCTCTCTCTCTCTCTCTCTCTCTCTCTCTCTCTCTCTCTCTCTCTCTCTCTCTCTCTCTCTCTCTCTCTCTCTCTCTCTCCTCTCTCTCTCTCTCTCCTCTCTCTCTCTCTCTCTCCCCCCCTCTCTCTCTCTCACTCACTCACTGACTCTCTCACCCTCTTCCACCTCTCGTGCGATGCTTCTGCTTGACCGGCACAGGCGGGAGATCTTCCCAGACGGAGTTCTGTATACTTCCCGGGAGTCCCACTACTCGCTGTTCAAGGCCGCGAGGATGTATAGAATGAATTGCGTGAAGGTGGAGACGCTGGTCTCGGGTGAGATCGACTGCTCCGACTTCCAAGCCAAACTTCTTCCCAACAAGGAGCAGCCCGCCATCGTTAACGTCAACATCGGTCTGCTATGCCCAGAATACCTCGCAGACCTTTCTCCTCCTCCTTACTCTACTTCTTCACAACAAAGCACTCGCCAAAGCTCAGACAAGCATTTCGCGCCTCAGGGACGACGGTCAAGGGGGCGATCGACGATCTGGATCTCGTCATCAAGATCCTCGAGGAGTCGGGCTTCAAGGATCGCTTCTACATCCACTGTGACGGTGCTCTCTTCGGTCTCATGCTCCCCTTCGTGAAACGCGTGAGCCCCCTGCAGCGCCATCGTCTAGAGTTCCCCGAGTTCGAACTGCGCTGAATGATGGAGATTTCTCTTCTGCAGGCGCCGAAGGTGACGTTCAGGAAGCCGATCGGCAGCATGAGCATCTCCGGGCACAAGTTCGTGGGAAGCCCAGTTCCCTGCGGGGTGCAGATAACGCGGAAGAGCCACATCAACGCCCTCTCGCGGGACGTCCAGTACCTCGCTACCAAGGACACTACCATCTTGGGCAGCCGCAACGGCCACGCCCCGCTCTTCCTCTGGTACGCGCTGAACCGCAGGGGCTACCGTGGGTTCGAGAAGGATGTCCATCGGTGCCTCCTCAACGCTCACTTCTTGAGGGGCCGCCTCCGGGAGGCCGGCATCGGAGCGATGCTCAACGAGCTCAGCTGCACCGTGGTGTTTGAGCGACCGCAGGACGAGGACTTCGTCCGCAAGTGGCAGCTACTATGCGATGGGAACATCGCCCACGTGATCGTGATGCCCAACGTTACCGTCGAGAAGCTCTGCGTCTTCGTCGACGAGCTGGTTCGGCGCCGCTCTGTTTGGTCCCGCGGCGGTGAGATCTCTCCGCCGTGCATCGCAGCGGATGTCGGTTACGAGAACTGCGCCTGTCTGCTTCACGTCTGCGCCCAGTGACGAAGTTGGGTCAGCGCCGAGGCGGACATTGGAGACTGTAAGAGTTGATTTCGCTCTGATTGTGAAACGGCCTCAAGTCATAAATAGGGTACTGCGTGTTAGAAGGATTAATCTAGGATCTATATTGATGAACGAAATGTATGAAATAATAAAATAAAAGAGGTCATACTAGAATCCATCGTTGAATTGAGAATGATGGAGAGATTAACCTTTTGGATCTACACAACTGAGTTGTGTGTGTGTGAGAGAGAGAGAGAGAGAGAGAGAGAGGAAGGGAGAGAGGGAGGGAAAGGAAGAGACAATGGTGTTAAAAGCTGGTGGGGACAGTGAAGCTGACAGCGGTGAACCTGGCAGCAGAGAAATCAGTTAACTGTAGCCATTGATCTACCAATCGGTGATCAATTAAGGACCCAGATCATGATCGCAATCCTAATGATTTCTATGATCGTAATTGTTGATCGATCAATCATGATTGTCAATCTGACAATCGATTGATCATGATTACAGTATCCTAGTCATGAATCCCTCCTCGGATGACGATGTCAAACTCTCTACACCTCCTCTATGTGTTCTGCAAAGTTAGTGTTCCTTGCGACCATGAGATTAATATCTGCTCCTATAGATAACTAGATAGATAAATAGATAGATAGTGAGTGAGTGAGAGATAGAGAGAGGGAAGTAACCAAACTAGAGGGAACTAGATTAATATGCCACCCATCTAAGAATGCAACCATCTGTTTGACTGTTTTCTATCATTGCTAAGAAAATTTAGCAAATTTAAAATTTATAAATTCTAGAAAATAAGAGAGTTTAAGAAAAATATTTTTTTCTAGTGGATTTTCCATGTCAATCACAAGGAAGATGAAATATTATTTTTTATTTATGATTTTCAATTGATAGATTATTTTTTAGAATTATTTTCTGGCCAAATTATAGTGAAATAAGCTAAAAATGTGAATTTGGGGATTACTGACATTAGCTAACATCAACCCGCGAAGAACAACCCCTATTTGTAGTCGACGGAAATACGTTCACTCGTAAATGGATCAAATCGAAGAAAAAATTATGGAAATAAGGAAATCATAGAAAAGGGCTTTTGTTAGCCACTTGATATAGGATCAAAAAAATTATTTATTTGAGTCTAAAATAGTAAAAATAAACAGAAATTAAAGGTTGTAGAAGAACTAGGTGGCATAGTCATTGATCTGATTTCCACCCAAATACAATCGATTGGTGTTGGAGTGGTGCACCGATTGGTTTCCTACACTTTCTCCAATAGATTTTTGACAATCGCAGCAACTATCACATGTTGAAATCGAGCAGCAAAGGTGATTCAACTTTGAGCATGTCGCAGCATCGAGGCAAAGATCCTCGGAAGAAATTCTTCACCATTTGTATTGTGCGAAGAATTAGGAAGATTCCTAGAAGAAATTAAGCCTCTGTAGCATCTGCATGAGGGAGAAATTTGGATGAAATCCATTGTTTATATTGGATGGATGGATTTGACAAAATCCGGTGTAAGTAGTGGCCAAACAAGAGGGTTTTGATCCGAGAGGGGCGTAGAATAATCAAGGATACCTTCTTCTTCTCTAGAAACACCTTTTCAATCTTCCTTTGTGCATATTTTGCTAATTTATTACAATTATTTTTCATATTTCTTATTGCAATAAGTGCGTCCACTGTTAACATGAAAACCCTGAAAATATTTGATTTTTTATTAGTTTTAAGTGATTATAAACTATAAAAATGACATGCATTTAGTTATAACATGATTTCAAATTCATATTTTTCAATTTACTTGGTGAATTTATCTCTAGAGAATCAATTGATCATCCCACGTGATTATTGCTGATTTTTAGGATTTTCACTGATTTTCTGAATTTAATGATTTTTCTGAAATTTCCTTAATATTTCTATAAAATCAGAATATAGAAATATTATAAAAAATAAAATAAAAAATAAAAACATGTGAGAAATTATTTCATCATATTACATGATTAATTTCTTCATGTAATTTTTATAAATTAACATGAAAATCATATAAATCATTTTAAATCTAACTTTTCAAATTTAAAGTATTTTACAAGCATAAATCATAGAAATACTCAAGAAATTATTATGTGAATATTGAGAGTTATCATCATCCCAATGCGAGTTGGACAAATTCAAAGCTTCGTAGATGAGAGTTAGGAAGAAATCAATATTTCTTAAATAAGTTAATTTATTATACATAAAATGATCACATGCATACCCTTTTTTTTATTGTAAGTGTGCAGTTGAAAAGGCCGGTTTGGCTTGGGTCTAATAATTTTCAGCATCCCATTCTCATGATCATCACATCGCCGATGGGGACCAAATCTGGGCATTTCTCAGGATTCAGGTGGGATCCATTCTAGTCCCCAAGGGCTCGTAATTCAAAAGCCCATAGATAAATTGATCTATATCCTATGCCACGATTGCTCGTCAATGACCACATTTTTAAGGATCTTTAAGGAGAATTATGCTCACGCCACTATCCTACAGTTGAGAGCGTGAGAGACGTAGCTAGGGAGAGAGGGGCAACAGATTTGTGGGCCCACAGCTCGTACCCAAAGGACGTGTGGTTTGGCAAGTCAGAAGAGTTTACGAGGATGAAAAGCTTTTAATAAGCCCCACTTCATTGGTCCAAGGGCCATGTGCTCATTGATGGGGATGGGATTGGACCCTTCCAACTAGGGACCTTTACGTCCTAGACGTGGACACTAGGACTGGACAAGATGGAGTAATTTGAGAGGGGACATCTGTCCCATCCCAAAGGCATCCCGTCCACATCATCCATGTGTCGGATGGGACACCTTGGACGTGAGGGACGCTGATAAGTCTTCATTATCATGAGTTAATAATTTAGTAAGATGATGTTTTTAGTCTTAACTCATGATAAATAGACTTATTTTTATGTTAAATCGTGAGAAGTGGTTTCTAGTTGATAAATAGACTTAATTACATGATTTTATAATTTTATTTTATTGAGAGAAATGAAAAAAATATTTTTATGGAAAAAGCAAAATTATCCGCCGGCCAACCGAGCCCGCTAGCGGGTCAGAGGCCCAGTCGGGCGGAGCCGCTAAGCAGCTAAGGACTGCGAGCTCAAGGCTCGAGCAGCTAAGGACCAAACCGCGAGCTCAAGGCTCAAGCAGCTGGCGAAGCGGACCGCGAGCTAGGTGCTCAAGCGGACGTGTGCGTCACTCTCCTTCCACGTCATCGGTGGCCAGCCAGGCGTGGGGCAAGGAGTGTTCGTACACACGTGGGTGATTTGTACCTATTGATGGGTAAAGAATTGCCCGTAATATATGCGCGTGAAACTCGCCCAGAAAACCGATGTGAGACTAAACCGCGCACCTTACTTTTTCCCACACATTTTATAAATGACATAAATGCCCCTCAATGACCGATATAAAATGATCCTTATGACGTCATAGATTGAGGGTATTTTAATACTTATTTCATCTCTCCCTCTTTCTCTCTCTCAAAGGCAGAAAACCGACGAAGAAATTGCAATTTCCGGAGAGCGATTAAGCTGCAAAAATCACCAAAAATTCAGCAAAAACTTAGTCAACGCCATTCGCAGAGCATCGTGGCCGAAATTGGTGTAGGATTCTGGACAAAACATCGCAAACTCAACGAAGAAATCATCTCCGCTTGATCAACGAACAAGCTGTCACTAGAAAGAGGACGATCCGCCGAGAGACGAGTCGCCACCTCCTGAGAGCGTATCAGATGCGATAAAGGGCCTCCTCTCACTGTGCTGACTTGAGGACGAAGCCCCTGAGACGCACCCCACCTCCATCCAGCACACCTCTGTCGAGTGACAGTCGCCGAAGGGCCGTAAGTCGCCGTTTTTCTGTTCCGCCGAGTGACAGCCACCGGAAACGATTTGGCGATCCATTCCACCAATTTCTGGGCTTCGAAAGAAGTTATAGAGATCACCCACATCGTCTTTGTCCAAGGAGAGCCTTCGAGGCCGTGGACATTGCACGATTTCTTTTCTAAACATGCAAAATTCCGGCGATCGCCGCTGCGAAGTCAGAACTCTATTTTTCCTATTTTAAACTTTATTTTCACTTAAATTAGTAATCTTTAGCACGATTTCAACATCCAAATTATTTCGTACTTGAGTTATGATTCTTCGGGCTTTTACAGAACTAAATTTGCTCTATTAATTTCACAGTAATCACTTACGAAAGAATCGTAGGTCGGAGCTCTATTTCTGCCCGATTCGTGTTCTTCAGGCGCTGACGTCACCTGATGTCATTGCCTTATTTCCTTTTCACATTTATTAAATAGATTATATTTATCATTTAGTTAAAAAATTTATAAAAAAATCATATTCCTTCAGAAAAATTCTGAAATATTACTCAATATTATATACATCCCTGTGATCAACTTGGAAATTTCCCACTATTTTTGAAATCTTTTATCGATTTATAATTGATTTATTCACTCTGATAAACATTTAAAATTCCAAGAATTGGTCCTTTCTAGTTTTATAAAAATTTTAAATTTGCGTGATTTATTATACAATGATTAATTCACGTCAAATTTTGGTGCCATTGCCGAGGATGTATGACATGATATTTGGTAATTTTCTGTTTTTCTTTTAGAATATAAAAAAATATAACTCTTGTTTTTATTTTTGTCTTACAGAAAAATAAAAAGAGAGTAGCACAAAGAGCAACAGAGCAAGGATAGGAGCAAACTGAAGGAGGATAACGGTTATTAAATTTTTGCCTCAAATTTATTTATTTTTATGCATGGTAGAAGATCTTTACATCCAAGACTAGAGAATTCTCTCATTATTTTACCTAAAACTAAAAATTCTAAAGAAAAATTAATTTCGATGGATCCTGAAGGTAGCATAGGTCAAATTGAGAACAATCCTATGGCCATGAAAAATCATTATATCCTTGATTCATTTCAAAGAGCATCTAATATTAGAGTTCCATTGGCACCCACTGTTAAATTCGAAATAAATTTAGGAATTTTTCAAATACTTCCTAATTTTTATGGATTACCTTTAGAAGAGCCTCATCAGCATTTAAAAAAATTTCATATGGTATGTGATTTAGTTAATCTCCCTCAAGTTACACCGGAAATTATTAAGATGAAATTAGTTCCTCATACACTTAGGAACAAGGCTAGTTATTGGCTATCTACCTTAGATAGAGAATTAACTAGTTGGAAAGATATAGAACAGGCTTTTCTTCGAAAATTTTACCCTTTAAGAAAAACTCAAAATATGAGAAAATATATATGGAGTTTTGCTCAAAGGCCAGGAGAAACTTTGCATGAAACATGGGAAAAATTCAAAGATTTACTTAGAAAATGTCCTCATCATGCTATACCTAAGTGGCAGCTCAATAGAATTTTTTATGATGGATTACTAGAATAACATAGGAATATGGTTGATTCTATATGTGGAGGAGCATTTATGGAGAAGACCCCTGATGAGATTTATAGTCTTTATGAAAATTTAAGTGAAAATTCGAGAGATCAAGCCTCTTTTGAGTTATATGATAGGGATAAGAGGAGAGGAATGTATGAATTTCATCATCAAGATGAATCTAATCTAAGAAATGAGGTTAATCAAATTAATAAAAAGTTAGATAAACTTGATGTATTTATTGAGAATTTTCAGAAGCTTCCTAATCCTCCATTTAGTTCAAATAATTCATATCCTATGCATGGTGAAAATGAGCATTTCGAATTTCAATGTTATAATTTAGATCAATCATTTCAGCCTATGTAAGAACAAGTACAAGTAACCCACGGTTTTAATAGAAATAGGGAGTCTTTTCCTAATTCTTATAATCATAATATGAGGAATAACTTTTCATGGAGTGACCCAAATAATATTCAAAATCTAGAAGCACTTAGACCCAATTTAAATTCTGAATTTCGTCCAAAACAAGAAAACAGATTTCAAAAAATTCAGCCCTCTCATACTCAACCTAATGCTATGGAAATGATGTAGCAAATGAGTCAAATGATGTAGCAAACTATGAATCAAATGATGTTGCAACAAAAACAAATTATAGAGGCTCTTAGGAATAGGAGAGAAGAGGGACAACTACCTAGTCAAACCATAGAAAATCTAGGAAAATGCCCAACTGTTGGATTCCAGCAAGGAGAGTCTAGTAGCATGAACTTAGGAAAAAACCTACGAAATGATAATGTTAGGACAATAAATGTATTAAGGAGTGAAAAAATTTTACCTAATCCTTATCCCCAAACAGTAGAAGAAGAGGAAAAGGTGGACAGTCTAAAACAAAATCAAGAAGAAGAAAATGAAGAACTTTTAAATTCTACTAATGAAAATCTGAAAGAAAGAACGAAAATTCCATTTCCTAAAGCTTTAAAACCTAGACAAAGAAAGAAAAAGGAACATAATGAAGAAATAAAGAAAATTTTACAAGATGTACAAATTAATCTTCCTTTATTTACTGCAATTGAACATATTCCTGAATATGTTAGAGTTTTAAAAGAAATGTGTACACCAAAAAGAGCCCCTAGAGTAGAAAAATTATCTATACATGCTAGTGCTTTATTATTAAATCAAAAGATATTGGTGCTCCTTTAATTTCGTGTAATATTGGTGGATTTATTTTTCAAAATGTATTACTTGATACCGGTGCTAGTATTAATGTATTGCCTGCAAGTATTTGTGATAAATTTAATATTTCTAACCTTAAACCATCTACTGTACAATTTTTTGATAAATCAATTAAAAATCCTAAATGAATTTTAGAAAATGTGATAGTAATAGTGAAAGGATGTAAATTTCCAGCTGATTTTGTAGTGCTGGAAATAGATTTTAATGGATAGTTTTATGACACCCCAATCATCTTAGGGAGACCATTCTTACATACAACAAAGATGAATATTGATTTCCCCACAAGTATTGTAAAAATTTCATGTGGAGATCAATCAGTAGAAATTAAAATCTTTGAGGTATCAAATGATCTTAAGAAATCTCAAGTGTATGATTGTCATACCATAGAATTTTTAGATGATTATGATGGTCTAGATATTATTGATGATTGTGTGATGTAAGAATTAAAAGAAATCGAAAACATCAATTTAAGAGAGAAGAAGGAAGAAGATCACACGAATTTAGAGCTAAAACCTCTTCCTTCTAATTTAAAATATGCATTTTTGGAGGAAAATAACTCATTCCCTGTCATTATTGCAGCTGATTTGAATAATGAGCAAGAGGAAGAATTAATAGAAGTAATTCGAAAAAATAAGAAAGCTATTGGCTGGAAAATGGATGATCTTAGAGGCATTGATATGAATGTGTGCATGCATAATATATATTTAGAGGAAGGAGCTAAACCAAGTAGAGAACCACAAAGAAGATTAAATCCAAACATGATGGAAGTGGTAAAAAAGAAAATTTTAAAATGGTTGGCTGCTGATATTATTTATCCTATTTTAGATAGTAAATGGGTTAGTCCTACACAAGTGGTACCAAAGAAATCAGGAATCACGGTTATAAAAAATGAAAATGGGGAGGAAATACAAACAAGATTAACCACTGGTTGGAGGGTTTGTATTGATTACAGAAAATTAAATTTAATAACTAGAAAAGATCATTTTCCTCTACCATTTATTGATCAAATTCTTGAAAAACTAGCTAGAAAAAGATTCTTTTGTTTTCTAGATGGATATTCTGGTTATAATCAAATTTATATAAATCCTTCAAATCAAGAAAAAATGACTTTTACTTGTCCATTTAGTACTTTTGCTTTTAAACGCATGCCCTTTGGATTATGTAATGCTCCAGCTACATTTCAAAGATGTATGCTGTCTATTTTTTCTAATATGACTGGAAAATACATGAAAATTTTTATGGACGATTTTTCGGTTTTTAGTGAATCATTTCATGAATGCCTAAACCATTTACACCATGTGCTGAAGAAATGTATAGAAAAAAAATTAGTTTTGGGTTAGGAGAAATCACATTTTATGGTTAGAGAAGGAGTTGTGTTGGGACATATTGTGAGTGAAAGAGGTTTGGAGGTAGATAAAACGAAAATTGATATAATATCTAAAATGCAACCCCCAAATTCAGTAAAACAGATTAGATCTTTCTTGGGACATACAGGTTATTATAGAAAATTTATTCAAGATTTTTCAAAAATTTCCAAATCTCTCACCATGTTATTATCTAAAGATGTGCCTTTTAATTTTGATGAGAAATGTTTTGAATCTTTTTCTGAAATAAAACGATTACTTACTGAGGCACCTATTTTACAAGCTCCTGATTAGTCTCTTTCATTTAAAATAATGTGTGATGTATCAAATTATGCAGTAGGAGCTGTTTTAGGACAAAGAAAAGAGTCAAAACCCATAGTTATTTCATATGCTAGCAAAACTATTTCTGATACTCAATTAAATTATACTACAACTGAAAAAGAGTTGTTAACTGTAGTATTTTCATTAGAAAGATTTAGATCATATATTTTAGGAGCTAAAATCATCATTTATACTGATCATGCAGCATTAAAATATTTACTTAATAAGAAAGATGCAAAGCCATGTTTATTAAGATGGATATTATTGTTGCAGGAATTTGATTTGGAAATAAAAGATAAAAAAGGTTTCGAAAATGTTGTTGCTGACCATCTTTCTAGATTGAGTGATATAGGAACAAATGCAGCACCTTTACAAAATGCATTTCCAGATGAGTAATTGATGAGAGATCAACATCAACCATCACCATGGTATGCACATATTGTTAATTTTTTTAGTTTCTGGAAAAATTCTAGAACAGTGGGAAAAGAATAGAAAAAAATCATTTCTTTGCTAAGATTAGAAATTATTTTTGGCATGATCCTGATTTATATTACTTGGGTAATGATCAAATTCTTAGGAGATGTGTTCTTGAAGAAGAATATCATAGCATTCTTAAAATGTGCCATTTATCTAACTGTGGAGGACATTTTTCTAGCAGAAAAATAACTGCGAAAATTTTTCAATGTGATTTTTATTGGCCTACAATAGTTAGAGATGCTATTGAATTTAGTAAAACATGCATTTCATGCCAATCTATAGGTAACTTAAATAAAATAGATGAAATGCCTATGAGTAGTATGTTAGTTGTTAAAATTTTTGATGTATGAGGTATAGATTTCATGGGTCCATTCCCATCAGTTGAAAAATATGAATATATCTTGCTTGCTGTTGATTATGTGTCTAAATGGGTGGAAGTTATTCGTACTAGAACTAATGATCATAAAATCGTGATGAAATTTGTGCAAGAAAATATTTTTTCAAGATTTGGATGTCCTAGAGTGATTATTAGTGATGGAGGAACACAGTTTATAAATAGACATTTTAAAGAACTGTTGAAAAAAAAATGGAGTACACCATAGAGTAGCCACTCCATATCATCCTCAAACAAATGGGCAAGCTGAAGTAGCAAATAGAGAAATTCAAAGAATTTTGAGAAAAATAATGAGACCAGATAGGAAGGATTGGCCCACGAAATTACAAGATGCATTATGGGCATATAGAACAGCTTATAAAAATTCCATAGGTATGTCTCCATTTCGTCTCATTTTTGGGAAACCATGTCATCTTCCTATAGAAATAGAACATAAAGCATTATGGGCTATAAAAAAATTATGTATGGATGAAAAATCAGCTAGTGAGCATAGAATTTTTCAGCTACATGAATTAGAGGAGTTAAGGAATGAAGCTTACGAAAATCATAGAATTTATAAAGAAAAAACTAAAATCTTTCATGATAGGTACATCAGCAGAAAAATTTTTGAAGTTGGACAAAAAGTATGATTATATGATTCTAGATTGAAACTATTTCTAGGAAAATTGAAATCAAAATGAACAGGACCTTATGTGGTGGAAG
The DNA here is from genome assembly GCA_024713555.1 of Spirodela polyrhiza. Classification (NCBI taxonomy): domain Eukaryota; kingdom Viridiplantae; phylum Streptophyta; class Magnoliopsida; order Alismatales; family Araceae; genus Spirodela; species Spirodela polyrhiza. The sequence goes on along the minus strand of CM046545.1, from coordinate 1,802,783 downwards.
AAATATATAATCATGGAGCTGTAATGATTAGAAATATTAAAAATGATCATAGTTTTAAGGTAAATGGATAGAGGCTTAAACCTTACATAGAACATGAATGCCTTGTAGAAAAAGAGATTTTATTATTAAAAGAAATTCGAGAATGAGATTAATGTGTCCAGCTGGAGACATTAAACTCAACGTTGCATGGGAGGCAACCCATGGTTCTGTTTAAAATTAGTGCTTTACTTTTGTTGAATTTCGCAGCATCTATTTTTCTGTATTGTTTTCTTCTTTCAAGAAAAAAAAAAAAGAATAAAAGTGCAAGAGGAGGAGTGTAAGACGAAGTGGAAAATTAAAAGCGAGCTTGAGGTTATATGTTCCTGAACTTGATCCTTTATTACAGTATTTTTTGTGCTTAATTTTATTTATATACATACTTGATTGAAAATTACATTTTCTATAATTTGTGTCATTGGGGACAATGTCAAATTTAAGTTGAGGGGTAAGGTGATGAAGATATTAAGTCTTAATGCTGTAGAATGAATAGGAACATATTTTGGAAATTTTTCATCATCTATAAGAGTAATTTTTCGAAAAATATAGTGCTGATTTCCTAGTTCTGTCAGAAATAATAGAAAACAGTGCAGAGTGCAGACTGTCAAAAACTAGCATAAAAAAATTATAAAAATAGTACGAAACTTGAAATTTTAGAGACACTTTTCTCACATTTCAAACCCCTAGGCATATATTGTTGAAAGTCAGAATAATTGTTATGAAAATGATAGTTTTGATTTATTATTTTTACAAATAGATTGTTGCTTAAAATTGAACTGACAAAACTAAAATAGAGGCATAATTTTCAAATCTAATTTTTACATCATATTATGTGCACGGAAAAATTAAATCAATTAGATTGATTGATACCAAAGGATATTAGGATGATTATTATTGAGTTAAGAGAGTGATTGAATAGCTTAAAATGTTGGAATACTCCTTAGATACATTATAGATAACATGGATTTGATTTTACAGATTTTTCACTTCATGACCTTGATGGATAGAATTTACTTGATGATAAAATTTGATTGATCATTTGAGTTTAATAGAGATTTTTACACCCTGATCTATAGGACTTGTGAGGAGAAATCACTTATTTCGAAAAAGAGAAAAAAATGAGCAGTGTGAAAAAAAAAAAAAAAACACTTGCTGCAAAATAAGTGGATAATGTAAAAGCCCTAGAAATGAAGAGTACACATGGAGGGTGTGAGACATCATTCTCATTGTCGAAATTTATTTACAGGAAAAGCTACTTGTTCACCACGAAAAAAAAAAAAAAAAGGAAGAAGAAATATGGTGCAAACTTCAAAAATCAAGCCATAGGGAAGGGAAAGGTAGGATCAATATTATGCTTGGATGATTTTTGATAATTGGATCATCTTGTGAATTATATCCATGAGTAAAGAAGTGATAAAGATGTAGATTGAAGAAATGAAATTTATATTGTTATTCTAAGGAGTGTTTAGACATTTAAAAGCTTGATATCTTTCTTCAATACTTGATAAAATAGTCCAAAATATCTAGAGGTTCATCATTTCTAATTGTATTTTGTGCATTAAAATATAATGTCTGAAATTTCTGAATGATAATTATATTTTTAATTCCATTACTAAGGGACTAGCAATGATTTAAGTTGGGGGGTGTGATAAGTCTTCATTATAATGAGTTAATAATTTAGTAAGATGATGTTTTTAGTCTTAACTCATGATAAATAGACTTATTTCTATGTTAAATCGTGAGAAGTGGTTTCTAGTTAATTAATATGAATTTTTGCTTAATTACATGATTTTATAATTTTATTTTATTGAGAGAAATGAAAAAAATATATTTATGGAAAAAGCAAAATTATCCGCCGGCCAATCGAGCCCGCTAGCGGGTCGGAGGCCCAGTCGAGCAGAGCCACTAAGCGACTAAGGACTGCGAGCTCAAGGCTCGAGCAACTAAGGACCAGACTGCGAGCTCAAGGCTCAAGCGGCTGGCGAAGTGGACCGCGAGCTAGGTGCTCAAGCAGCTGACGTGTGCGTCACTCTCCTTCCACGTCATCGGTGGCCAGCCAGGCGTGGGGCAAGGAGTGTTCGTACACACGTGGGTGATTTGTAGAAAAATAAATTAAAACTTAGACTATGATCATCTTCTATTGATCCATGTGTCACTCATGGATGAGCAAAAGAATGAGTGGTGAGGAAATCAATAAAACAATCAAATTTTAAGAATTCTTCTTCAAATCCCTATGTCACTCAAAAATCTGAAGAAGAACAATAAAATGAAGTGATAAAGAAAGTTGTAAATAACTGAAATTAAGAACTGTAAATAACCCAAATATTTGAGAAAGAACGAATCCTCAACTAAATCACAAAAAGAAAATGAAATGAAAATACTCAAATTCCTAAACTATAGCATTCTCACTCCTCTTTATCCGTCACACAGAAGGGGTTTGAGAAGGGGAAGAAAGGGGGTCAAAATCATTGTAAATGCCACTACCACCGTCGTGCTTGACTCCATCTATGCCTATCATGTATGAGGGAAGCTCGCATCAACTATCATTGCCATTGCCACCTCAGCAATTTTGTGGGGAACAAGCTCTGTCTACTGTAGCTTCCATCACCGTCTCCACACCACCATGCTACTGCTTCACCATCACCATCTCTACTTGTCACACGGAGAGGCTAGCCGTCGTTGTGCCCTAGCTGTCTCCACGCCGCCATGCCACCACTTCACCGTCACCGTCACCGTCACCGTCTCCACCTGTCACGTGGAGAGGCCAGCCATCACCATGCCCTAGCCGTCGTGGTCCGCCCAATCTCCCCTTTCTCTCTCCTCTTCTCTTCCCTTTTAACCCCCCATTGAAATGGGTTGGGTATTGGGCCTGATATTGGGCTTGATGGCGGGCATGTGTAATCAGCCCACTATCTTGCCCATTATTAGTCTAACAAAATTACAATAAATTCAGGAAACTCTAACTTTCATTTTCATATTTTTCTACAGCCCAAGAAAATATTTCTCAAGGTACTTGCCTTGGATATTCATGTTAGTATAAATTAAATCACTAAACAAGCATTTCTCAAGAATAATACTCAAATGAGATAATTCTGATGAAATTAGTTATAAAATGTATTTTATCATTTTTCATATAATCTCATTCTATTTAACATCAATTAATGTGACATTTATAATCATTTTTCATTGATTAACATAGAGAAAAGACACGTTATTAGTTACATCAAGGCCCTAACTTTGCTTGGGTTCCTAGTATCACAATTGCATCCCTTGCCTGATGAGTGCGCCCCACCAGAAGGCCGCTCCACCCAAGGCCAATGGATCTTAATAGGAAATTAGAAGAGGAAGCCATTAGAATGCCAACACTATATGCATGATCATATGAATAGTAGGGGGGAGGTTTTTAACTCTCCTAACTCTATCCATGTCTTTTCCTCACTATTTGTTTCTAATGTGTAATGTTTCAAAGTACATTTATTTCTTTCATTTTATTTTATCTTGATATGAGACTATCAAGAATTCTAATGTGAATTCTATATGTTTACTTATCAGAATGCGAACTACTTCTATTTAAAATTATTATTTATTTTTGTTTGAACTCTTAATTTTTCTTTCATTTATTGAAGATGTGGGTGAACTTTTGATTTAATGTATGATTTATATATATCATTTATCTTACTTATTTATGACATAGACATGGAATCTGATAATGATGAACATCGCGACTCATCGAATGAGGTTGACGATGTGCTTGCAGATGAAATACATCATGATAGTTTTCGATGCAATGTAACATTAGAAGCCTTAAAATTCTTTACATATATGGGGGATTACTTATATGCATGCGATCTTTGTGGTAGAGTCAACACAACATACCAAGTTGTAGTAAAAAGACATAAAGATGATAGTACAAATGTATTTTAGAGACATCTATAGAAGAAACACCTTACAGATCATAATGAACTAAAAAGAATTGGGATGAATGATCGGTTGTTATATATATATTTGCAGGGAGCTCATTGGTTGTACAAGCTTACAATGGCATAAAAGAAGAATGCCTAATTGAGGTAATAGTTAAGTTCATTTGCTTGAATGACCAGCCATGGGAAATAGTTGACAAAAGTCATTCAAAGTGATCTTGAAGTATTGTGTGCAAAAGAACATCCCCATCCCTAAATCTAAGGTGATTAGAGAAGGCACACAGAAAATCTTCTAACAAATTAAAAAGAAGTTCAAAGAAATGTTTAAAGATGTCCATCAAGTATCACTTACTGTGGATGCCTGGACATTAGATGACAATATTAGTCTTCTAGGTGTCACTGTTCATTAGATTAATGATGATTGGGAATTGTGCAAGTGTGTGCTTATTACTAAAGAGCTTATTGGAAAGCATTCAAGGAAAACCATGGCTCACATCATTCTAGGTGCACTCGAAGAATTTGGGCGTCAGTCGAAGGTATAACAGTATTATCGTTTTATTTTTTTTACTATGTATTTAAATTTATAATGAAATTCTTCAATTTAATGTAGGTTTTTGCAGTGATCATTGACAATGCATCGAACAATAGAAGAATGATTAAAGTGCTTTCAGAATAGTTGGAATCTGTGAATCCTAGTTTCACTATTGATCGTCATGTGCCTTGCTTTGCTCATGTCATTAATTTGGTAGTTCAAGTTGGCATACAGAGTTTGAATGTCCCACCCCCCCCCCCCCCGTGCTCTTTGTTGGAGAAGATGGAGATGTAGAAGGCCTCCATGAGAGTGTTGACAAGGACACCCAATCGCAAATCGACACTTCCTATCATCGCACATCGACTTTATTATGGGAAGTAGTTCTTCATGTCTAGGAATTGATCAACACGATACGCTTGTCAACGAAATGATTTGATAAATACATGGAGGTCTACAATGTTCTTGAGATGCCCAACAGTAATGAATTACCCTTGGACTGCCGCACGCGATGGAACTCTACTTATGCCCTGTTAGTTCCTACATACGAAAAAAGATCGGTCATAGACAATTTAAAGTGTAGAATCTTGCTCCTTATACTAAGTCACTGAGATAGAGTGGTGGTAAGAAAGAGTAGCAATAAACAGAAATTTGACCCTCATGATCAACTCTTTTCAAAGAGCAAGTAGCCCTCGTGGCTTCTCCAAATGGAGTAAGGAAAGAATTCAACTTCAACTATCCAATCCATATTACAAGTGTATTTTATGGGTCTGGAAATTAGGAAGATAGATAAGTAACTAATAGCAACTAATTAATAATAAACAAACTCATGGTCGTGATGCATAGTATATGCACGATGTAGCCGTAACCCACTCCTTTCCTTATGTTGTTCGATACGTGGGGGAGAGTGTGGGTTCTCTTTCCTTCTGTCATGCTGGTGAGGTGGCGAGTTAGGTTCTTCCACAGCCACTAAGATCTTCTGATTTATGTCCTCATCACAAGCATATCAAAAACTGCTTTGAACATCTGTGTTAGGAAACTATTCATAAATTGTTCAAGGTAAGAATATGGTGTTCCCTAGCTACGCTTGTTGAATGAAGAATAAGTAATCTAGTCTGAGTAGAGGAAAATGAGCAAGAATACAGCTCAACTAGGTCTTTATTTATTCATTAGTGTGTCTACAGACTGCACAAGAAGTCACTCTAGATTTCCAACACAAAACAAACAAGAGCACTCATGACTCGGTACTAACCAGCAAAATCCAATCTGTGAATCAGGACCCATGAAGTTGGTTGGAGATCTCGATGGCCTTGACCTCCGGCTTCTTCACTTCCTCCTTGGGGATAGTCACGGTCAGCACCCTATTCTCCATGGATGCTTAAACCAGATCCACCTTGGCATTCTCCAGGAGCCAGAACTGCAACAGGAGCCCACCACAGCTCCGCTCCATCTAGTGCCACCTGTTGCTCTTCTCCTCCTTGTCCTTGCTCCTCTACCCACTGATCTGGAGGATGCGGTCCTCCTCCACCTCCACCTTCACCTCCTCCTCCTCAACTCCCAGGAGGTTGGTGGTGAAGACATGAGCCTCTAGGATCTCCTTCTTGTTGACAGGGGTGTCAGCGAAGGCAAAGGTCTCGGAGTGCCACCCCAGTGTAGGACAGAGAGGAAGTGGTTGTCATTGCTGCTGTTGCCAAAGGAGAACCCCTGGAAAGGATCCCAAACATCCAGCCATAATGGATCAAAGACATTTTGTGATGCACCTCTCGAAGAAAGCTGAGATCAATGACATCTCTATATTGATTGGAAGAAACCTAGAAGATCGATAGGAAGTAGGACGGTGCGATGAAATTGAGGATTCAAAAAGTTTTATAGTTTCGGCGAGACCCAAAGTGAAGAGGTGTTAGTATTTAATGCAACAGTATTCTTTTTTTGTCTTTATTAGGCCGTTCGTTTTTGTTGTTTAGTGGGCTAAAGAGGTCGAGTCTTTAGTGGGCCATAGTGGTCAGTCCATTTAATATGAGTATAAATACTCTCTCCCTCCTTATTTTAATATACGAAAAATATTTCATTCTTTTCTAGGGTTCGTGAGCACACGAACAATTCTCTTTCTCCCCCTCTCTCTCATCCATTTTTCTCTCCAAAATCAATGTGTTTCTTGTAGGTTTATTTCTCTATTTCTTACAAGTGGTATCACAGTGCCAGGTTATCATATTGGGTGTTGTATATTTTTTATGAAAAGACCAGCAATAATGGAAGAGGAAAAATTTTGAGGTTAGTGAAAGTATTTAGGGGTTTTTCAAGATTTATTATCATAGCAAGTATTTTGAATATTGGAATCATCATTTACATGGAGAGGAATTATCATAATAGTAAAATGTTGAATGGTAATCTCCTAAACTTGTCACAACCTCTTGTTCCATCTTTCAATAAAGAAAAATAAAATTTTTGGAGTATCAAAATGAAAATATTTTTTATTTCTCAAGACTTATGAGAATTAGTTGAGAGTTGAAATAAGAAGAGACTTCAAGACAAAAAAATAAGGAATTTCAAAAAAAGGATACGAAGGCATTATTAGTTTTATAACAATCAGTTTCAAAAGCTATTTTTCCATGAATTGCTAATGCATCAAGTTCATTTGAAGCATAGAAAATTTGGAAAGATGAATTTCTTGGTGATAACATTGTTATGAATGTGAAGCTTCAAACTCTTTGTCGAGAATTTCAAAATATTTTTATAAAATTAGATGAATCAACGCATGATTTCTTTTCTAGTGTTGATATTATTATAAATCAAATGAGAATATTTGGTGAAGATATTTCAGAAAAAAGAATTGTTGAAAATTTTATAAGAGGTTTGTCTTCTAAATTTGATCACACTATTGTTGCTATTGAACAATCTAAGGATTTATCTATTTATACCCAAAATGAGTTAGCTGGAGCATTCTTAGCACATGAGGAACGAATTAATAGACAAAAGGAAAAATATATTGAGCAAGCATTCTAAGCAAAGGTTGAAACTTCAAACAATAAGAAAAGTAGTAAAGGTACATCTACACAATGATGACATTGTAGAGGACACTATCAAATAGAGACCGTGCAAGAGGACATGGTATATCATTATATGGGCAGCAAAGAAATAATAGAAGAAATCAATAAAATCATAAACCAAATTACAAAATTATGTAATGTCATTTTTCTAAGAAATATGGTCACATTGAAGTATATTGTTATGAAAAAGTAAAAACAACAAGAAAATATGAAAGAAGGAAATTCTAAACCAATGTATAATTTTTGCAAGAGGTATGATCATATTGAAGTAAATTTTTAGGACAAGAAAAAGGAGCAAACAAATATTATTGAAGAAAATGGTCAAAATAAATTGTTTATTACTAATATTTCTTCAAGCTCAAGTACATCAAATATATGATTTATTGATACTGGTTGCAGCAATCATATGACAAGTGAAAAAGATTTATTTTAGAATATTGACACATCTATGGTTTGTGATATTATTATTGGTGATGGAAATAGTGTGAAAATTGAAGGCATTGATACTATTGTTGTTCACACTAAGTTAGGAGTAAATACATTAATTCATGATGTTTATTTTTTTCCAAAATTGACACATAACTTGTTTAGTGTGTGTCAATTATTAGAATGTGGCTTTATTGTTTATTTTGAAGATGATAGATGTGTTATTAAGTATGAGAAGAGTGGTATGACTCCAATGGTGATTCCTAAGATTAGAAAAATGATGTTTCCTCTTGATATTTCAAGGCTTATTGACTTTGGTATGATTATAAAAGAAAATGATTTATCTTCACTTTGGCATATGCATTATGGTCATGTAAACGTTAATGCATTGACATTATTACATCACAAGCATATGATTATTGGTTTACTTTCTATTTCAGCAAATGACAAAGTATGTGAAGGATATGTTTATGGAAAACAACATCGATTATCATTTCTTGTTGGAAAATCATGGAAAGTAAAGTTTTTGCTTAAATTATTACATGTTTATTTATGTGATCTAATGAGGACATTATCCTTGAATGGTAATCGATAATTTTTATTGATTAATGATGACCTCATACATATGAGTTGAGTTTATTTTATTTCTCATAAATTTGAGGCATTTAGGAAGTTTATTTATTTCAAGGCTTTTGCTAAAAAATCAAGTGGGCATGTTATTAAAACTCTTCGAATAGATCGAGGGAGAGAATTTATTTCTCGTGAGTTTGAGTTATTATGTAAGAAGCATAGAATTAAAAGAAGCTCACTATTAGAAAAACTTTTGAGCAAAATAGTATTACTAAAAGAAAGAACAAAACTATTATGGAAATGGCTAGAAGTATACTTAATGAAAAGCATCTTCCTAATGATTTTTGAGCTGAAGTCATTGCAACTTCTATTGATCTTTTAAATATTTCTCCTACAAAAACGGTGATGAATATGACTCCTTATGAAGTTTGGTATCATCGAAAGCCAAATGTTGGACATTTAAAAATTTTTAGTTGCATATGTTATGCCTTAATTGATGCTGATAATCGTGGTAAGATGGAGAAAAAAAGTGAAAAATGTATATTTCTTAGATATAATGATGAGAGTAAGGGTTATCGATTATATAAACTTGAAATAAAAATATTATTGATTCATCACAACATTATATTTGATGAATATGCTCGCTAGAATTGAAATGCAGACCAAATTCATCAAAGTTCTTTTTGTGAATATGGGCAAAAAATTATGCGAAATGGTGAAGATTCAATAGGTGAAGCCTCTACTTCATGTGTCACACCTTCAAGATCTTCTCTAAAAAATGAAAGTGATATTAATGGCTAAAATGATTCATGTATAGAATCATCAAGCTGAATTCTTTATGTGATATTTATAAATCATGTGCTTTTACTCTTATAATTGTAGAACCAACAAACTATGAGGAAGTACAAAGCAAAGATGAATGGGAGAAGGTAATGCAAGAAGAAATTAGAGCAATTGAGAAGAATGACACATGGGAGTTGGTGGATTTACCACAAAAGACAAAAGTAATTGGAGTCAAGTGGGTTTTAATGTAAAGTATAAACTAAATGGTAGTGTTCAAAAATTCAAGGCAAGATTAATAGTGAAGGGATATGCACAGCAACAAGGTATTGATTATTTTGAAACATTTTCTCCGATTACAAGATTTGAAATAGTCTATATTGTTTTAGTCATGACGGCTCAAATGAAATAAAAAGTTTTTCAATTTGATGTTAAATCAACATTTTTGAATGATTATTTGAATAAAGATGTACATGTTGAGCAACTGCCAAGTTTTATTCTTGAAGGAAGAGAGAACAAAGTGTACAAATTAAAGAAGACATTTTATGATCTTAAACAAGCACCAAGAGCATGGTATATAGTAGACTTGATTCATATTTTCACAAGTATCACTTTTATAGAAGTGAGAATGAGCCAATGTTTTATATCAAGACTCAAGATAAAGATATTTTGATAGTATATATTTATGTTGATGATATTATATATACTAGATCTTCTTTGTCATTAATTTCAAATTTCAAGAATGGTATGATGGCTGAATTTAATATGACAGATTTGAGATTACTTTATTATTTTCTTAGACTTCAAATTATTCAAAATGATCATGATATATTTATTTTACAAGAGAAATATGTATGTGATTTGTTGAAAAAGTTTAATATGTTTCATTGCAAGACTTGCTCTACTTCTATGAATATAAATGACAAATTATGTCTTGATGATGGAACTATAAATGCAGTGAAACATTTTTATAGAAGCATTGTTGGTAGTTTGATGTATTCGACTCATACTTGTCCGAATATATTATTTTAATTAGTATGATTTCAAGATTTATGTACTCATCATCTGTTCATCATCTTGGAATAGCAAAAAGAATATTTTTATATGTGCATGACATTATTAATTATGAAATTCTATATCAACATGTTATTGAATTTAATTTTTTTAATTATTCAGATATTGATTGGGCAAGTTCTATTGATGATAGAAAAAATACAAGTGGTTTTGTTTTCAACTTTGGTTCAAGTACAATTTCATGGATTTCTAAGAAGCAAGAATCTATAGCACTATCTTCTAAAGCCGAGTATATTGCTGCATCATTGGCTACACAACAAACAATATGGATAAGAAGAATTTTACTATAGTCAATGTCTGCGATGATCTATTGTGACAATGTGTTAACTAATTTCATGAAAAATAATCCAATATTTCATTGAAGAACAAAGCATATTAAGATAAGGTACCATTTTATTTGAGATTTAGTTGTTAAAGATTTTATTAAAATGAAATTCTGTTCAACATTGGATCAAGTGGCAGACAATTTTACAAAGGCGCTGAGACATTCTAAATTCATGAAATTTAGAGAAGCTCTTGGTCTTAAACATTTTTGCATTAAGGGGGAATGTTAGTATTTAATGCAAAAATATTCTTATTTTTGTCTTTACTAGGCCCTTCACTTTTGTTGTTTAGTAGGCTATAGAGGTCATTTCTTTAGTGGGCCATAGTGGTCAGTCCATTTAATATGAGTATAAATACTCTCTCTCCTTATTTTAATATATGAAAAATGTTTCCTACTTTTCTAGGATTCGTGAGAGCACGAACCCTCCCCTTTCTCCCTCTCTCTCCTGTCCTTTTTTCCTCTCCAAAATCAATGTGTTTCTTGCAGGTTTATTTCTCTATTTCCTACAAGAGGATAAAATATTTATTAAGGAAGCTGCAAAAGTCTAGAATATTTGAGATTCCTCTAGAAACTTCCAGTGAATATTGAGAAGATTCTAGTATTCAACCCATAAATCTCCCCGAAAAGAGGAAGAGGCAAGGTCGAAGAGGGAAGCATCCTCCAGATCAGTGGGCAAAGAAGCAAGGAATGGCGATAGGTAGCACGAGATTCATCTGGTCGTCTTCTGCAACATGACAGGGCACTCTGACGAAGAGGAATCACCTCGTCTGCAATGGCCTGCGTTAGCGAAAAGACTACCTAATGTGAGTGGGCAAGAGTGTGCTCAGCCCTAATTTAACGCCCTTCAGTTGTTGGGCACCCCAGTACGACCAGGGAGCTGAAGCTGATTTACGTTGAACTTAGCATCAGTGGCCAACTAACATCATCTGCTCCTGTGGATAATATTTATCTATGTTATAACATCATATTCCGTACAATAAGTTTAAGTAAACTCTTAAGTGTGTCTATTCATGATCAGTATAAAGTTGATGGATTGGGAACCGAAACATAATACTTGAACTATATATAAAACAATAATTAAATATTTTACTCTCATCAACATTTTATATTTATTAAACTACCATCATGAAGATTCCTACACTGGGCGACGGTCCGTTGGTCGGCGGAAGCACCTAGAAACCGCTCAATGAATCTAGCCCCTCCTCCAAGCTCTTCGGCTCGCTGACCTAGAGAATCTGGTCCGGACATGGGAGACTACTGGAATCTTCTGGCCAATCTTGGAAGTTTCTAGAAATTTTCAAACCCAGCCCGCATAAATAGATCATCCCCATCCCGTCGCCGCTGGGTATCTCACCGAAACTACGAAGCTTTCTGAATCGTCCATTTCGTCTCACCGTCCTGTTTCCCATCGATCTTCCAGGTTTCTTCCGATCAATACACAGATGTCGTTGATCCCAGCTTTCTTCGGGAGGCGCACCACCAACGTTTTCGATCCATTCTCGCTGGATCTCTGGGATCCTTTCCAGGGATTCTCCTTCGGCAACGGCAACAGCAGCAGCGGCTACCACTCCCTCTCCGTCCTCGGCCGCGGGTTGGACTCCGAGACCTCCGCCTTCGCCGCCACCCGTGTCGACTGGAAGGAGACCCCGGAGGCTCACGTCTTCGCCGCCGACCTCCCGGGAGTGAAAAAGGAGGAGGTGAAGGTGGAGGTGGAGGAGGGCCGCATCCTCCAGATCAGCGGCCAGAGGAGCAAGGACAAGGAGGACAAGAGCGATAGGTGGCACCGTGTGGAGAGGAGCAGCGGCGGGTTCCTGCGGCGGTTCCGGCTCCCCCGGAACGCCAAGGCAGATCTGGTTAAGGCGTCCATGGAGAACGGGGTGCTGACCGTGACCATCCCCAAGGAGGAAGTGAAGAAGCCGGAGGTCAAGGCCATCGAGATCTCCGGCTGACTTCAGACCGCTCCCGATCGATGCTCTCTGCTCGATCCTTCCATTGCAAGGTCTCTTCCTATTGGAGCGCTTGCTGTGAATCCGCTCGAACTGACGCAGTGAATCTACATGTGTAAAGTTTTCCTGCTTTCAGAGAGAGAATTTACAGTCGCAGGGTAAGCGAGGCCACCGCACTGGGCCCCCGCAGGGGACGCGATGAGCACCCGTTGCAGTCTCCCAGCTCATCTCCTGTACCGATGGCGCTTGAAGTTGAAATAGACGTGCAGAATCCCGCGCTCAAAGGTGCACTTGAAGCCCTTCTTGTGCGAGTACTCCCACTCTTTGTTCACGATGCGGAATGCCTGCCAAGAAGAACAGATATCTCCAACTGCTGAGGGCAGAAAGTCCGCGAATAATGGACCCAAATGAGAAGCTCAGCACCAGGTTCAACGCTGGTAACGTCAACGGATGAGCGTGCAGATCGATAAAAAAAAGGAAAAAAGGAAGGTTTGGGAGATGGGACTCATCCTCAAGTACTCTACGTGATTCTACCGTGAGCGAGAACACGAGAGAGGTAGTAGGTAACAGGCGGAGAGAGAAACTCCACTCTTAATGAACCCACATGAGAAGAGCAACACAAGGGTCAAAACCGGGAAAGTCAACGGATAAATTTCTCAGATGGCCGTTAGGCTACACCCCGTAATACTCTCCCTCAAGATGAATTTGATTGAAGTTCATCTTGGACAGTGAGAGAAACAAGAACAAAATAAAATATATAAAACGACATAGATTATTGATGAGGATAAACACCCGTCGATCAATATAATGGACGACAAGGATGGATAAGAGAGGCTGATTTTCTCTCTCTCAAAACCACTAATGAAAATTCAAAAAAAGAAACAACGGACCAAGATACTGCAACCTCTGGACATGAGACTTAAGTGGAGATGGAAACACAGCCAATGGACTTGATGACGCTGTCGACGAACCTACTGCTGGTGAACTTGAACATGTTGTTAGATGACAGACGAAGATGACTCTAGAGCCTCCTCGTCCCTAAATTAAGAAAACTACCAGAAGGAGAACCCGCCCCGAATGACACAAAAAAGACTTACTTGGAATGTCAAGATAGCATACCCAAAGATGACGGAAAGATAGTACACCCTCAAATGGTGCAAGAACATACCGATGCAACCTTTGTCAAATAAACCTGCATAAGAGATGGAACAAAGGGTAATCTTCTGTCTCAGAAGACAAAAAGGAGGAGCAGCAGAAAGGCTTCCTCGATTTCTCATTACAAATAACACCCCTATTTATAGTGTGAACCCTACACAATATTTCTATTATTGCCTTTAAGCTCCATCTCGTAATATGACGCGACAAAAGAAGGGCACAAGGTTGGTTACATAGCAGTGGCGTGATTCGGTGAACGATGGCCTAGGTTCATGCGCACAGATAGTCGACATTCATGCCAAACACATGGCGAGGTCGGTACAAGATTAACAAGTGGAACACATGGAGTTGCTAATCTCACTAGCAAGGCCCACTTTGGGAACACACATCGTTAAGCCGTTGTCTTTGGAAGAATACCTCGACCACAAATCTAGATAACAGTTAACTGATGTGTCCCTTCTTCCATGCTGTATAAATACTCAATCCAAAATAAGGAGGGGATTGATCTTAGAGTGTTAAAATCAGAAAAGTACATCGTGACCTCTTTATAAATAGAGAGATATCATGGCCTTATGGAGAAGGCACGAACATACTGATCTCTCCCCTCTTGTGTGTGGGCTTTCGCTAAGACTAATACACTCCCCTATTCTTTTGAGCAAGTAAAGCTTTTGCAAGCTCTTAAAACGGCGCATCCAGTTTGGCGTTCCTAGCACAGCATCTGAGACCACTGCATCGTGTCAAAAATATAGGTAGAAGAGGGGTCCTCAGGGTCTTCTGGGCTTCTTCCAGGCTGCTGGAGACTAATACAGCATCTGAGACCACTGCATGGTGTCAAAAATATAGGTACACGAGCCTGACCACTACATGACAATTTTGCATCCAAATAAATTTTCCGTCCGACATCGAGGAAGAGATGTTGAGAGAGAGACACCCCCGTAACCAGAGGATCACTTGCCTAGAGGAGCGTATCCTTTGGTGCCCATTTATGTAGAGGCAATAGAAACCCACTTCCAAGTGACAGAGGAACATATAGATGACATGCAGACCACAGTAAGTGCGGCCTTCGCCTGCACCAACATGAATGGGCAGAAGATAGACTCCTAGAACTTGCTCCTTGACGCCGCAGCTCACATCATGCCCTGATCTAACGACCTACCATAATGTTAAGGACCTTAATCTTGTTAGACACGTACTTAATATGTGAAACAAATGTAGCAAACTCCATGTTTGTCCGAACCAAATACGTGTTGCTCATTGGTAGGGATTGCTCTTTCAGCTCTTTTACAAACGCATCCCGTGTGTTGACATATCTGACTCGAACCTTAGTTCATGCTTGCCGCCATGGCTTGGCATCGCACAAAACGGTACATGCTCGCCCCCCACGACATTCTCTATTTTCAGGATACGCATCACCCAGAAATGGTTATCTAGGTCACACAAGAAATTACTACGACACCCTCTAGCGTGTGACACCACTAATCTTCAGTTTGCCTACTCACAAGTGATTCAGCAGTGCTGTGTCTACAATGAGTGCCTCAAGTTTCTTGCACAAAGGACATGGGGTCGATTATGACGATGACCGGTGTCCTTGTGGTCCCAAGAAAAAACCTAAAGCAACAGATATTTTACTCGTATTCGAAGCATCAATAAGTCTATAGAAGACAAGGAAGCCAAAGTGGCAGTGGGTGACGGCAATGGTGAGCTTTGGAGAGGTGGCCACATGCAGACCTATGACAAGGGCCATGGAGGACTGTCACAAGACTCCCAAGCGGCTCTGCTCGGATCCTTGTGGGATTCCGATTCGGATCGTCACAATCCGACTTTTCTACCGAAGAGAGGTGAGGTGATCCGCTAAAACCAAGGTGACCAATTACGGAGGCGTGGGTCCTGTTAAATAGGGCCCCGCCTCCCGTCGTTCCGTTTTACAAATGGTGTGGGACTAAACGTCCACGTCAGCCATCCTATCCTCCATCAGGGCAACATTGTTATCCCCCTCACCCTGGCGTGGTGTCATGGTGCCGTCTCCGTTCGCCTGTCTTGGTCGCCACGCCAGCGTTCCGCTCCTCGTGTGCTCCCGCCACGTGTCGGGCAGCACGGAGTTGTGTTGTCCCCAGGGTCCGGCTCGGGATCGGGCCCCAGTGACATCCTCCCCCGCCCGAAGCTTCCGCCGTCTGCGGCAGAATTGGCTAGTTGTGGTAGGCCTGGATGAGGGATTCGAACTGCCACAGGTCGACCTCCCGTTCCCAGGTGGCATCGGAGGTGGGCTTGCTGACCCACTTCACGAGGTAGGAGGTGACATGGTGAGCGTGGTGACGACTGCCCCTGTTGACGGTGCGGTGGGCGAGTATGTCTTCCGCCTGGTCGGAGAAGTGGGCATAGACCATTGGTGGTGGCCGTTGGGGTTGATGCTGGGCTGGGTCCTCACCGTCCGCGTAGTAAGGTTTGAGGAGGGACACGTGGAAGACCAGGTGCACAGGCAAGCACAGCGGTAGGTGTAAACGGTAGGTGAGCCGGCCGACCCGCTCCACGATCCAAAATGGGCTGTCGTACCCGGGACGAGCCCGCTGTGACATGAGAACCGCTGAAGACTCTTGTGAGTGGGAAGGAGTCTGAGGAAGATGAAGTCACCCACCTGGTAGTCGACTTCCCATCGGTGCTGGTCGGTGTACTTCTTCATCTGCCGTGCCCACGGCCTAGGGCTTCTCGCGCCTCCTCCAGCAGCTCCTCTCGGTGGCTGGCATAGCAGTAGGCCACCGGGAGTTGGCCCGGTCGACGCTACTTAGCCGCTTCCAGCGGGGACAGTGGCTGCCGGCCGAGAACCAACTCGAACGGCGAGTGTCCGGTGGCGGAGCTGCGGTGGGAATTATGGGCGAACTGGGCCAGGTCGAGGAGGCATACCCAGTTGTCCTGCCGGGCGGAGACGTAGTGCCGGAGATACTGCTCGAGCATCCCGTTGACACGTTCCATCTGGCCATCCGTTTGGGGGTGGAATGCGGTGGAGAACTTGAGTTGTGTCTCCAGCAAGGTGAAGAGGGACGTCCAGAAGTGCCCGGTGAAGCGTGAGTTGCGGTCGGAGATGATGCTTCGCGGAAGCCCCCACAGCTTGACGACTTGGCGTAGGAACACATCCGCGATCTCCTCTGCCGTGGCGCCCGTCCAGGTGGGGAGGAACATGGTGTATTTGGAGAAGCAGTCGACGATCACGAGGATGGCGTCGTGACCGTTGACCTTGGGCAGTTTGGTGATGAAGTCGATGGAAATGGAGTCCTAGGGAGCTTCGGGGGAAAGAGGCTCGAGCGTACCTGGCGGGGAACGCCGTTCGACCTTGTCCTGTTGGCACGTCAAGCAGGTGCGGATGTATGCCTCGACGTCCCGCTCCATACTCGGCTAGTAGTAGCTGCCGGCGAGGAGGGCTAGGGTTTGTTGCTGCCCCAGGTGCCTGGCGTGGGGAGCATCGTGGACTTCGCACAGGAGATGCTGCCGGAGCTGCTCCCCGCCGGGTACGTACGGACGGTAACCTGCGGCATAGATGATGCCATCCTCGAGCCAAAAACGGCGGGTCTCACCGGTCTTGATTTGATGTAGGATCTGCTGGGCGGTGGGGTCAGTCGAGTAGGCCGACCTGATATCGCTGAGGATGTCTCCCGTGGCGGCCGACGTGGCCGTGAGGCGGGCGGAGATGTCCTGATGGTTGAGGGCATCTGCCACCGCGTTTGCGTGTCCCAGTTTGTACCGGAGTGTGAAGTCGTACTCCGCGAGAAGGTCTTGCCACTAGGCCTGTTTCGGTGTGAGCTTCTTCTGGGTGTTGAAGCAGCTGGTCGCCACGTTGTCGGTGAAGACCGTGAAGTAGGCGCCGAGGAGATAGTGTTGCCAGGTCCGCAGGTAGTGGACCACCGCGGTCAGCTCCTTCTCGTGTACTGAGTAGCACTGCTCGATATCGTTGAGCTTCCGTCTCTCAAAGGCGATGGGGTGACCGCTCTACATGAGAACTCCTCCGATGGCACAGTCGTACACATCCGTGTGCACCTCGAAGGGAAGGGAGAAGTCGGGGAGGCGAAGGACTGGTTCGGAGGAGATACGGGCCCGCATCTAGTCAAAAGCCCGCTGGCAGGCCGCGCTCCAGTCCCACCTCAGTCTTTGCAAAGGAGGTCTGTCAGGGGGGCAATGATGTGCGAGAAGTCGTGGATGAACTTCCGGTAGTAGTTGGTGAGGCCGAGGAACGAGCAGAGGTCGGTGGTGTCGGAGGGGGGTGGCCACCAGTCGATCGCGGCGACCTTGGCGTGGTCCATCTTGACATGCCTGTGGCCCACGACGTGGCCTAAGAAGTTGACTTCCTCGAGGCTGAACGTGCATTTTGAAGGGTTGAGGTAGAGCTGGTGGTCACAGAGTGTGTTGAAGAATGTCCGCAAGTGTTGCAGGTGCTGTATATTAAGATGTCGTCGAGATAAACTATGACGAATTGATCTAAGAAAGGGCGAAAAATATTGTTCATAAGGTTGCAAAAGGTGGTCGGAGCATTGGTTAGCCTGAACGGCATGACCATGAACTCATAGGAGCCGTAGCGGGTAACGCACACCGTCTTTGGCTCGTCGCCCGCCTTGATCTGCACTTGGTGGTACCCGCTCTTGAGGTCCAGCTTGGAGAAGATGTGCACACTCCCTAAGCAGTCAAATAACTCGTCGGCGTTGGGGACAGGGTACTTGTTCTTCACTGTAATCCGGTTGAGCGCCTTGTAATCAATGCACAGATGGAGTGATCCATCTTTCTTGTGCTGAAAAAGGACCGGCACGCCGAAAGGGGCGTGGGAGGGGTGTATGTGGCCCGCGCGGAGCAGATCGTCGAGTTGTTGCTTCAATGTCGCCAGCTGCGACGGGCTCATCTTGTAAGGGGCGCGAGCTGGCGGCTTCTCCCCTAGCAGCAGGTCGATGGTGTGTTCGATCTCCCTTCATGGTGGTAAGGTCGCCGGAAGCTGGTCGGGCATGAGGAAGCTGAATTCTTGGAGAAGGGACGATACCTACGAATGGTGGGGTCGCGGGGCTGTGTCCTCCTTCTCTTGCACCATGAGGAGGTAGGTGGCCATGGTGGGGTCGTGTTCCCGCTGAATCTGGTGGGCCGAGACCAGCTAGGGTGGTGGCGTTTCCTGCGGGGAGCCTTGTACGAAGCACAGTTGGTCGCCCCCGCAGACAAGCAGGCCGTGGCAGTGGAGGAAGATGCCCGCCTTGGCTTGAAGGGTGAAGTCGGCCCCCAAGATGGCCCCAAAACATCCATGGGGATGATGAGGAAGTCCATCTGACCGTGCCATTGCCCCACGCAAGTGTTGACGTTCTTTGCGACGCCGCTTGTGGCCGTCGTCATGGTGTTGACTGTCTTCACCCAGTTGACGGTCAGTGAGATGGTGAGCTGTAGTCGCTGCGCTTCGCGGGTGGCGAGGAAGCTGTGGGTCGCCCCCAAGTCGACCAGCACCTGGACCGGGACGCCGTTGAGCTCGCAGTTCACGAACAGGAGTGGTCGCAGTCCCGGTCGCATCTCTTTAGCCTGTAGGGCATTGAGGGAGGAGGTGGGGTGGTTATGGGGTACCTCTTCAATGAGGGGGAGCGCCGGTTCCTAGGTCAGAATGGCGTTGAGCCGAGCCCGGGCTATCCGCCTGTCGGCCCAATCGGGGCAGTCGGTGCTCCGGTGGGTGCCCCTGCACACGTGGCACCCCATCCACCTGGGACCTTCTAGTTGTTGAGGTGTTGTGGGTGGAGGACATCCGCCCTGATCTCCTCTGCCCTGACCGGGGCTCCCGCACGTGCACCCTTGGTCCTTGGCTCGCCCCCCTGCTGACTTTTCTCCTTAGGCCTCGGTGGGGTTTCGAGGCCAGTCCACGAGACTGTCGGCGACGGCCAAGGCCGCTTGGATGTCTTGCACGTTATGCCGACGCAGCTCGTTTTGGGCCCACGGCTGGAGTCCCTCCGTGAAGTAATGGAGCTTGTCTTCTTCGTCCATCCTGGGAACTTCGAGCATCAACATTGAAAATTTTTCCACATACTCATGGATGGACCCACCATGCTTGAGTTGCCGCATCGCTGACCGTGTGGCCTGTCTAGAATTAGCAGGACAGAACTGGGCTCGGAGTTCCTGGGCCCACTTGGTCCACGTCGAGATCAGCAATCAGGTGGAGTCCTCGGTGCGGAGACGCCACCAGGTTTTGGTGTGTCCGGTGAGGTATAGGCTTGCTAGGAAGACTCGCTCTGTTTCTAAGGTCGTGTTGGCATCCACGTAATGTTGTAAGTCCCATAGGAAGTTTTCGATCACCATTGCGTCGCGCTCCCCTACGTATGGCTGCAGTTCGGGGGCTTTCACGCGTCGGGTGGTGGTGGAGCTCGTATCCGGTGTTTTTGCCAAGCCCTCGATGTGGGAGTGCAGCCGGTCGAGCTGGTCTTGCAATGTTTGGAATCGGCCATCATGTTCCTCGTGTTGGGCCACAAAAGACATGGCCATCTCCCCGGTCTGTGCGTAGATAGTCGTGATCTCCTCGTCCAGCCTTCGGCCGAGACTCTCGGTGTTTGCGGCTTGGGTCCGGTGCTGCGCTTCGGTGTCCCGGCAGAGGTCGCTGATCTTCGTTTGAAGCTAGGTGGATAACGATTCCACGAGTCGTGTTAACGACTCGAGTTGTTTGGTGAGTCAGGTGATCCGCTATCCCTAAGTGCCCCCGGCTCCCGGGCATCCCCCGTTAGTCTCCATCTGGGTCGGAGTGGGTGGGTCAGAAGAAACTTTGGGCCGGTGGTGGGCGTATTGACCTTGGTTTCCGACTCTGATACCACTATCACAAGACTCCCGAGTGGCTCTGCTCAGATCCTTGTAGGATTCCGGTTCAGATCGTCGCAATCCGACTTTTCTACCGAAGAGAGGTGAGGTGATCTGCTAAAACCAAGGTGACCAATTATGGAGGTGTGGGTCCCACTAAGTAGGGCCCCACCTCCCGTCATTCTATTTTACAAATGGTGTGGGACTAAACGTCTAAGTCAGCCGTCCCATCCTCCGTCGGGGCAATGCCATTATCCCCCTCACCCTGGCGTGGTGTCGTGGTGCCATCTCTGTTCGCCTATCTTGGTCGCCGCGCCAGCGTCCCGCTCCTCCGTGTGCTCCCGCCACGTGTCGGGCAGCGCGGAGTTGTGTTGTCCCTGGGGTCCGGCTCGGGATCGGGCCCCGTGTGACGAGGACCCAAGACTACTACAACAACGTGATAGGGCAATCTGACGAAGAGCAATCACTTCCTCTACAAAGGCCCGCACACTAGTCCCCAAAGCCTACCTAATGCGCGTAGGCAAGTAGGGTACTATGATTATGATCGATCATTTCTCAGTCACTCTCACCTCTCACTCTCTCTCTCTCTGCCTCCCTCTCTCATTAATAAAGTTGATAAGCCAGTTTATTACATATTAGGAAGCTTTAAATTTAGACTTCACAGGCCAGTCCCACATGCCACAAGTGATACGTCTAAAAATGTGTTTCATGTAGGTTGGAAGGTAAGTTCATTTAATCTAACTATATATATATATATATATCCATATATATACATATATATTAACAAAGTTAAAAATTACGCCTAATATATGTATATTTATTTTTAGGAAGCTTAGTTTATATATCTTAATAAAGCTAAAACTTAGGCATAATATATAAATATGTATTTAATATAGATATTATCTCTTTATATATAATATTTAGCCACTTGATCACCAGATCACTTGAATATATAATGAAAAATAATATTAAATGACAATCACTCGATCATCATTGATCTTATCATCAATCATGACAATCAACCATCACGATCAGCAATTTGGCTAATCAAATCATCAATCAATCATGATCACAATACCCTATCGGCAAGGATGTGCTCAGCCTTGATTTAACCCCCTTTAGTTGTTGGGCACCCTAGTACGACTAGCGGAGCTGAAGTTGATTTACATTGAAGTTAGCATCAATGGCCAACTAGCATCATCTGACCATCTAGATAATACTTATTCTATGCTATAACATAATATTCAGTATCATAGGTTTAAGTAAACTCTTAGTTAGCAAGTGTTTATTCACGTCTCTTCAGGGTTAGTTTAAAGTCGATGAATTGGGAACCGAAGCATAATACTTGAACTATAGTAAAGATAGATCAAATATTTTATTACATTAATGGTTTTATTTATCTTAAACTACCGCCACGAAGATTCTTACAATGGCCGACGGTCCGATAGTCGGTGGAAGCACCTAGAAACCGCTCAATGAATCTGGCCCCTCCTCCAAGCTCCTCGGCTCGCTGACCAGGAGAGTCTGGCCCGGACGTGGGAGACTACTGGAATCTTCTGGACAATCTTAGAAGTTTCTAGAACTTTTTAAACCCAACCCCCATAAATAGACCACCCCCCTCCCGTCACCTCTGGGTATCTCACCGAAACTACGAAGCGTTCTGAATCCTCTCCATTTCGTCGCACCGTCCTTCTTCCCATCGATCATCCAGGTTTCTTCCGATCAATACACAGATGTCGCTGATCCCAGCTTTCTTCGGGAGGCGCACCACCAACGTCTTCAATCCATTCTCGCTGGATGTCTGGGATCCTTTCCAGGGGTTCCCCTTCGCCAACGGTAACAGCAGAAGCCACAACCACTCCCTCTCCGTCCTGCGCCGCGGATGGGACTCCGAGACCTCCGCCTTCGCCGCCACCCGCGTCGACTGGAAGGAGACCCCGGAGGCTCACGTCTTCACCGCCGACCTCCCGGGGGTGAACAAGGAGGAGGTGAAGGTGGAGGTGGAGGAAGGCCGCATCCTCCAGATCAGCGGCCAGAGGAGCAAGGACAAGGCGGAGAAGAGCGATAGGTGGCATCGGGTGGAGCGGAGCAGCGGCGGGTTCCTGCGGCGGTTCCGGCTCCCGGACAACGCCAAGGCGGACCTGGTTCGGGCGTCCATGGAAAACGGGGTGCTGACCGTGACCGTCCCCAAGGAGGAAGTGAAGAAGCCGGAGGTCAAGGCCATCGAGATCTCTGCCTGACTTCAGGGGTCATGATTCACGGATGGGATTTGCCTGGTTAGCACCCATTCATGAGAGCTCTTCTGCGTTTCGCCTCGGAAATCCAGAGTGACTTCTTGTGCAGCCTGTAGACACACCGAATGAATAAATAAAGACCTAGTTGAGCTGTATTCATGGTCATTTTCCTCTGCTTGGACTGGATCACTTATTCTTCTCTCAACACGCGCAGCCTGGGAAAGCCATCGTCTTTCCTGAACGATTTCTGGACAGTTTCCAGACGCAGATGTTGGACGCCGTTTCTGGGGTCTTCAGGGGGTCTGTTGGCTTCACAAAGCCGAAGAACGCTCCAAGAACTTCCGGAGATGGAAGGAAATCAAGAAAATAAGAGAACAACAAACTTCGTGTAATGAGAAATGTTCTGTTGACATATCGTCGAACACTCAGCCCTTTATATAGGGCAGCCAATAGGAGCTAAGGAGAGAGTGCATCTCTAACTAACTCCGCGACAGCTGACGTCCCATCCGAGGTGGCAGCATCCCCGCCGTTATAACTCCTGGAGATGGACGGCCACGATCAACCTGAAAACAAACAAGTAAGGACCTGGGAATGGAAATTCCCAAATCGGCATTTGTCAAAGAAACCGCTGGTGACGGTGATCCTCCAACGAGCTCGAGCAAGCTCCATCAATCTCCTCCTTGCTCTAGCTCCTCCATGCGCAGATTTCGTACCCCGATACGGCCTCGCATCTCTTGAAATTTTAACTTTCCAAGAGCTTTGGTGAATACATCAGCCAATTGATCCTCCGTCCGAACGTAGCATATCTGGATCTTCTTGTCTTCAACACATTGCCGAATAAAATGATATCTCGTATCAATGTGCTTGGTTCGGTTGTGGTGGACTGGGTTCTTGCTCAAAGTAATGGTCGATTGATTGTCCACCATCAATCTCACAGCCTTTTGCTCCTCGCCCTTCATCTCACTTATCAGCCGATTCATCCATATTCCCTGACAGGCTGCTGATGTGGCTGCAATATACTCAGCTTCACATGAGGATAAAGCAATGATGCTTTGCTTCTGTGACGACCAGCTGACTGGTCTTCCTCCGAGGAAGAAAATGTGACCAGAGGTGCTCTTTCGATCACTAACATCCCCTGCAAAGTCACTGTCACTGAAGCCAATTAAGTCGTGATTTATCTCACCTTTCACATAGAGAATTCCGTAGTCAAGTGTGCCTTTGACGTATCTCAGAATGCGCTTGACTCCGCTGAGATGCTCCACAGCCGGATTCTCCATAAACCTACTCAAAATTCCCACCGAATAGAGTAAGTCAGGTCTGGTATGAGTCAAGTACCTCAAGCTCCCAATTAAACTCCTGAACTCAGTGGAATTCACCCTTTCACTGCCTTCATTGCAGGTGAATTTCACTCGAGCTTCAAGTGGAGTAGACACTGCATTGCAGCCTTCCATTTTTGCATGCTCAAGAATCCTCAGAGCATAGGCTTTCTGAGACAAGAGGATAAACTCATCAGTCTGCTTTACCTCAAGTCCCAGATATGAACTTAGTGATCCAAGATCACTCATGGCAAATTTGAGCTTCATTTCTGCCTTGAACATTTCTATTCCTCCTGAGCTTGACCCTGTGACAATCAAATCGTCAACATACACTCCCACAATTAGGACTTCACTGCCAAATCTCTTCAGATATAGAGCTTGCTCATATTGACTCTTCACGAACCCAAGTGAGAGTAGATTCTGATGAAGCTTGAAGTACCAGGCTCTCGGGGCTTGCTTCAAGCCATATAGAGCCTTCTTTAGCCGAAAAACATGATCTTCTCTACCTTTCACAGTGAATCCATCGGGTTGCTTCACATAGATAGTTTCTTCAATTTCACCATTGAGAAACGAGGATTTGACGTCAAGATGATGAATCATCCACCTCTTCAGAGCTGCTAAGGCAATTAGAGCCCTGATTGACTCAAATCGGACCACTGGAGCAAATACCTCTTCATAGTCAACCCCTTTTCTTTGTGAGTAGCCTTTGACCACGAGGCGGGCCTTGTGTCTTATCACTTCTCCTTGTGGATTCTTCTTTAATTTGAAGATCCACTTTAGCCCAATTGGCTTGCAATTTGCTGGAGAGGGCACTAGTTCCCATGTTTGACTTCGGTCTATGGCAAGCATCTCCTCCTTCATGGCTTGCCTCCATACTACCTCTCGAGAAGCTTCAGAATAGGTGTAGGGTTCTTCCCCCGTCAGCATACATGTTTGATCATCTGGAGTCATAGGGGTGGTCTCTGTATACAAGTCAGATATTGACCTGTATCTCGGGGGTTGACTGTCTTCAGAGTCACTCTGAGGAGCTGAAATCGCTTCACATGGAGTGGGGACCTCATAATCAACGCAGTCAACTTTGTCTTCTATACTCTGATCAGGGAGAAAATCAGGTGAGAATGTAAAGGAATTCGAAAATTCACCTTGCATTGACCAAGTCCACTTCTCTGCTTCTTCGAAGATCACATCACGACTGATAGTAACCTTAGAGTTGACCGGGTCAAAACATCTATAGGCCTTCGATCCAACCTCATAGCCTATGAAAATCATAGGTTGACTTCGGTCTTCCAGCTTACTCAGGTGTCCCCTGGTATTCTTCACATGGACAATTGACCCAAAAGTCCTCATATGGTCAACTGATGGCTTTCTTCCAGTCCACTTCTCGTACGGAGTTTGACCCTGCAAACTTTTGGTGAAAGACCGATTAAGGATGTAAACAACAGTACTTACTGCCTCTTCCCATAGCTCTCTAGGGAGGTCTTTTGCCTTCAGCATGGCTCGGACCATGGACATCACAGTCCTATTCTTCCTCTCCACTACCCCATTCTGCTGAGGTGAGTAAGGCGCGGTCAATTACCTCTTAATGCCATGTGAGACACAAAAATTTGAGAATTCATGTGATGTGAACTCTCCTCCTCTATCGGACCTGAAAGTCTTAATCTTCGTCCCTTTCTCTGTCTCTGCCAGAGTCTTGAACCGTCT
This sequence comes from Spirodela polyrhiza, assembly GCA_024713555.1. Lineage (NCBI taxonomy): Eukaryota > Viridiplantae > Streptophyta > Magnoliopsida > Alismatales > Araceae > Spirodela > Spirodela polyrhiza. The sequence goes on along the minus strand of CM046545.1, from coordinate 1,776,935 downwards.
GAAGGCTTCAAATGCATCAGACTTCTCCTTCAACATCGCCACCCACGTTAGCCTCGAAAAATCATCAATAATTAGGAGGAAATACCTGTTTCCCCCTAAGGTGGGTGGTGAGAGAGGGCCACAAATGTCGGCATAGATGAGCTCTAAAGGCTCATATGCACGAAATGAGGATGCCTGAGGGAATGACACCCGGTGTTGTTTTCCGGCAACACAACTTCGGCAGAGTTGACTTGGCAGGTTGATCTGTGGAAGTCCGTCTACAAGCTGCTTACTGGACATCTCTTTCAACGTATGAAAGCTGATATGTCCAAAACGAGTGTGCCACAGCCAATTTGCCGAATTGTCTTCAGTGGTGACAAGACATTGATCCACTACTCTGAGCTTCAATAGGTAGAGTCTGCCCTCGGACCTCTGCACTTCAGCGAATAATTGACCATCGGAGTCAAAGATAGTCAGCTTACCTCCAGCCATGGTCATACGACAGCCTTCTTCATCCAGTCGACTGAGACTGAGGATATTTGCCGCCAAATCAGGTACGAACAGTACACTGGGAAGCCGAAGAATTCCCCCATTCTTCTGATTGATCTCAATGTCACCACGTCCTTCAATTCGGATCTTCGAAATGTCCCCGAATTTGACAAAGCCTGATGCTGATTCGTCCAGATCACAGAAGAAATTCCGACGTCCTGACATGTGGTTTGTTGCTCCCGTATCCAGATACCAGAGTGCTGGATCGGAGAGTGCACTCTCAGATCCATGAAGGAGCAAATCACTTGCCTCTTCTACTACGGCCATGAGGAGGGAGGAAGTTGCCGGTGCCGGAGCAGAGGAGGTCACCGCCTCTGCTTCCGGAGTGGACTCAGCCACATAAGCCCGATCTTCTCTCTCCTTCTTCGCACTTCGACATTCGTAGGCGAAATGTCCATATTTCTGGCAATTATAACACTGTATTGCCGATTTATCAAATGATTTCTTCTCCTTGTCATCTTCAGGAGGCTGATTTCGTCCTCGGCCTCGACTTCTGCCTCTTCCTCTACCGCGGCCGCGATGACGTCCTCTGCCACGAGATGAGGACTCCTCCTCACTCGAGACTTTTACCTTGCTCAGCACCTTGGCCAGCAAAGCCTGCTCATCTTCACGAGATTCCCGATCTTTGAGCTGTAACTCATGAACAGTAAGTGAGCCAATTACCTCGTCCAAGGTGACTCTGTCCAAATCTCCGTATTGCTCCAGGGACAGAGTGATTGCATCGAATTTTGAAGGCGTCGCCCTCAGGAATTGGCGCACAACTTCTGGCTCCGGTAGCTTCTCGCCCAAATTCCTCAGATCGGAGAGGATTTGTGTGAATTTCATGTTGAAATCCACTACGGAGTCAGTCTTACTCATCACAAGGTTTTCAAATTCACGCCGCAGGCCTTGAACACGAGACTGCACGACTCGTTCCACTCCGAGGTTGCACTGCTTCAGAATCTCCCAATTCTGCTTAGCTGTCTTCTTCGCGTCAAGAACATGTAGCATATCTTCCGGAATGCCGCTGATGATTGCGGACAAGGCCAGTCAATCCTTCTTCTTGGGTACATTGTCCCCTACGATTGCTAGCCACAATTCATGCGAATCGAGAAAGACCTCCATACTCATCGCCCAAACATGATAGTTCGTCCTGGATAGCTTCAAGGAAGGAGCAGGAATCGTCATCTCCTGTCCGTGCTCCACGGAGGTGCTCGCCTCAGTTGCCTTCTTCGCCATTCTTGATCCCTGTGGAGTCGAGTGGCTCTAATACCACTTGTTGGCTTTGCAAAGCCGAAGAATGCTCCAAGAACTTCCGGAGATGGAAGGAAATCAAGAAAATAAGAGAACAACAAACTTCGCGTAATGAGAAATGTTCCGTTGACATATCATCGAACACTCAGCCCTTTATATAGGGCAGCCAATAGGAGCTAAGGAGAGAGTGCATCTCTAACTAACTCTGCGACAACTGACGTCCCATCCGAGGTGGCAGCATCCCTGCCGTTATAACTCCTGGAGATGGACGGCCACGATCAACCTGAAAACAAACAAGTAACGACCTGGGAATAGAAATTCCCAAATCGGCGTTTGTCAGAGAAACCGCCGGTGACGGTGATCCTCCGACAAGCTCGAGCAAGCTCCATCAGGGTCAACGTGGACTTACCCCTCTCTCTTCTCTCTCCCTCCCTCTCTCTCTCTCCCCCTCCCCTCTCTCTCTCTCTCTCTCTCTCTCTCTCTCTCTCTCTCTCTCTCTCTCTCTCTCTCTCTCTCTCTCTCTCTCTCTCTCTCTCTCTCTCTCTCTCTCTCTCTCTCTCCTCTCTCTCTCTGTCTCCCCCTCTCCCTCTCCCTCTCCCTCTCCCTCTCCCTCTCCCTCTCCTCTCCCTCTCCCTCTCCCTCTCCCTCTCCCTCTCCCTCGCCCCTCCCCTCTCTCTCTCTCTCTCTCTCTCTCTCTCTCTCTCTCTCTCTCTCTCTCTCTCTCTCTCTCTCTCTCTCTCTCTCTCTCTCTCCTCTCTCCTCCCCCTCTCCCTCTCCCTCTCCCTCTCCCTCTCCCTCTCCCTCTCCCTCTCCCTCTCCTCTCCCTCTCCCTCTCCCTCGCCCTCTCCCTCTCTCTCTCTCTCTCTCTCTCTCTCTCTCTCTCCCCGCCTCCCCCTATGGATTTGACCCCATAAGCGGGACCACCACCCAATACCATGTTGCCGTCAGAAGCAGAACCCCGTATTTCTTGCAGAGAATCTCCTAATTGTTCCAGAGCAACTAGAAAGAGATTATTTAACCAGAAGGAACTCAGTTCCGATACCTATCCAGAAGTTTTCGCAACTCAATCATGTATGATGGAATCATCAAAGATTTGATCTTTTTTTTTAAGTAGGTACGCAACTGAACCAGAAATTTCCTTACCTGTGCAATTTCTAACGAATCAAGATATCCATTTGCTCCAGCCAAAATTCCGACTACTGCAATGCCAGGATTATTGCATCGTACACGAGGACGATCCATTCTGGTGATTTTCTGGGGGGCGGATCCTACCGTGGAATAAGGGGACGCTGTGACACTCATCCCTTGTCGGAACTCTACCGTGGCCAAAGGGAGTTTCTTGCATGTTGAAGGCACGCGTCGGCGCATTGTGACACGGCATGCCGAGCAACGGATGCTCATAGATGGCGTGGGTGACTCCAAAGATTGCGCTGCCGAGTCAAAGCGAGGCTCATGGGAGGCATCTGTGAATTTAACGATAAAGTCTTTGAGCGAGCGACACAACTGGGTAAGGGCGGTTCTTGCAAACAGCGTGTGCTGGCGTAGCACAGAATAGATTCGCGTGCCTCCATGCAGAACATAGTCAGAAGACGCACACTGATATGGGTGAAATTTTGGGGGAACTGTCTTGCATAAGAGATGGAAGAAAGTGGGATCGTCTGTCACAGAAGATACAAGGGAGGAGCGGTAGAAACACGTACTCGACTTCTCATTACCAAATAACACTCATTATATGGAGTGCAAACCCTAGATAATGATTCTCAGATGGCCGTTAGGCTACACCCCGTAACACTCTCCCTCAAGATGAATTTGATTAAAGTTCATCTTTGACAGTGAGAGAAACAAGATTAAAATAAAATATATAAAACGACATAGATTATTGATGAGGATAAACACCCGTCGATCAATATAATGGACGACAAGGATGGATAAGAGAGGCTGATTTTCTCTCTCTCAAAACCACTAATGAAAATTCAAAAAAAGAAACAACGGACCAAGGTACTGCAACCTCTGGACATGAGACTTAAGTGGAGATGGAAACACAGCCAATGGACTTGATGACGCTGTCGACGAACCTACTGCTGGTGAACTTGAACATGTTGTTAGATGACAGACGAAGATGACTCTAGAGCCTCCTCGTCCCTAAATTAAGAAAACTACCAGAAGGAGAACCCGCCCCGAATGACACAAAAAAGACTTACTTGGAATGTCAAGATAGCATACCCAAAGATGACGGAAAGATAGTACACCCTCAAATGGTGCAAGAACATACCGATGCAACCTTTGTCAAATAAACCTGCATAAGAGATGGAACAAAGGGTAATCTTCTGTCTCAGAAGACAAAAAGGAGGAGCAGAAAGGCTTCCTCGATTTCTCATTACAAATAACACCCCTATATATAGTGTGAACCCTACACAATATTTCTATTATTGCCTTTAAGCTCCATCTCGTAATATGACGCGACAAAAGAAGGGCACAAGGTTGGTTACATAGCAGTGGCGTGATTCGGTGAACGATGGCCTAGGTTCATGCGCACAGATAGTCGACATTCATGCCAAACACATGGCGAGGCCGGTACAAGGTTAACAAGTGGAACACATGGAGTTGCTAATCTCACTAGCAAGGCCCACTTGGGGAACACACATCGTTAAGCCGATGTCTTTGGAAGAATACCTCGACCACAAATCTAGATAACAGTTAACTGATGTGTCCCTTCTTCCATGCTGTATAAATACTCAATCCAAAATAAGGAGGGGATTGATCTTAGAGTGTTAAAATCAGAAAAGTACATCGTGACCTCTTTATAAATAGAGAGATATCATGGCCTTATGGAGAAGGCACGAACATACTGATCTCTCCCCTCTTGTGTGTGGGCTTTCGTTAAGACTAATACACTCCCCTATTCTTTTGAGCAAGTAAAGCTTTTGCAAGCTCTTAAAACGGCGCATGCAGTTTGGTGTTCCTAACACAGCATCTGAGACCACTGCATAGTGTCAAAAATATAGGTAGAAGAGGGGTCCTCAGGGTCTTCTGGGCTTCTTCCAGGCTGCTGGAGACTAATACAGCATCTGAGACCACTGCATGGTGTCAAAAATATAGGTACACGAGCCTGACCACTACATGACAATTTTGCATCCAAATAAATTTTCCGTCCGACATCGAGGAAGAGATGTTGAGAGAGAGACACCCCCGTAACCAGAGGATCACTTGCCTAGAGGAGCGTATCCTTTGGTGCCCATTTATGTAGAGGCAATAGAAACCCACTTCCAAGTGACAGAGGAACATATAGATGACATGCAGACCACAGTAAGTGCGGCCTTCGCCTGCACCAACATGAATGGGCAGAAGATAGACTCCTAGAACTTGCTCCTTGACGCCGCAGCTCACATCATGCCCTGATCTAACGACCTACCATAATGTTAAGGACCTTAATCTTGTTAGACACGTACTTAATATGTGAAACAAATGTAGCAAACTCCATGTTTGTCCGAACCAAATACGTGTTGCTCATTGGTAGGGATTGCTCTTTCAGCTCTTTTACAAACGCATCCCGTGTGTTGACATATCTGACTTGAACCTTAGTTCATGCTTGCCACCATGGCTTGGCATCGCACAAAACGGTACATGCTCGCCCCCCACGACATTCTCTATTTTCAGGATATGCATCACCCAGAAATGGTTATCTAGGTCACACAAGAAATTACTACAACACCCTCTAGCGTGTGACACCACTAATCTTCAGTTTGCCTACTCACAAGTGATTCAGCAGTGCTGTGTCTACAATGAGTGCCTCAAGTTTCTTGCACAAAGGACATGGGGTCGATTATGACGATGACTGGTGTCCTTGTGGTCCCAAGAAAAGCCTAAAGCAACAGATTTTTTACTCATATTCAAAGCATCAATAAGGCTATAGAAGACAAGGAAGCCAAAGTGGCAGTGGGTGACGGCAATGGGGAGCATTGGAGAGGCAGCCACATGCAGACCTATGACAAGGGCCATGGAGGACCCAAGACTACTACAGCAACGTGATAGGGCAATCTGACGAAGAGCAATCACTTCCTCTGCAAAGGCCCGCACACTAGCCCCCAAAGCCTACCTAATGCGTGTAGGCAAATAGGGTACTACGATTATGATCGATCGTTTGTCGGTCACTCTCACCTCTCACTCTGTCTGTCTGTCTGTCTGTCTGTCTGTCTGTCTGTCTCTCTCTCTCTCTCTCTCTCTCTCTCTCTCTCTCTCTCTCTCTCTCTCTCTCTCTCTCTCTCTCTCTCTCTCTCTCTCTCTCTCTCTCTCTCTCTCTCTCTCTCTCTCTCTCTCTCTCTCCCTCTCTCATTAATAAAGTTGATAGGCCAGTTTATTGCATGTTAGGAAGCTTTAAATTGAGACTTCACAAGCCAGTCCCTCATGCCACAAGTGACACGTCTAAAAATGTGCTTCATGTAGGCTGGAAAGTACGTTCATTTAATCTCATATATTAATATATATATATATAAAGTTAATATATTAATAAGGTTATATATGCATATGTATATACATATATAACTCATATATATATATACATATATATATTAATAAATTTAAAAATTATGCCTAATATATATATATTGAGGAAGCTTAATTTATATATATCTTAATAAAGCTAAAACTTAGGCCTAATATATAAATATATATTTAATATAGATATTATCTCTTTATATATAATATTTAGCCACTTGATCACCAGATCACTTGACTGTATAATGTAATAATATTAAATGACAATCACTCCATCATCATTGATCTTATCATCGATCATGACGATGAACCATCACGATCAGCAATTTGGCTAATCAGATCATCGATCAATCATGATCATAATACCATATCAACAACGGTGTGCTCAGCCTTGATTTAACCCCCTTTAGTTGTTGGGCACCCTAATATGACTAGCGGAGCTGAAGTTTATTCATCTTGAAGTTAGCATCAATGGCCAACTACCATCATCTGCTCATCCAAATAATACTTATTCTATGTTATAACATAATACTTAGTATCATAGGTTTAAGGAAACTCTTAGTTAGCAAGTGTTTATTCACGTTTCATCTAGATTATCATTCCTCTTAAGTGTGTCTCTTCAGGGTCAATTTAAAGTCGATGAATTGGGAACCGAAGCATAATACCTGAACTACAGTAAAAATAGATCAAATATTTTATTACATTAATGGTTTTATTTATCTTAAACTACCGCCACAAAGATTCCTACAATGGCCGACGGTCCAATGGTAGGTGGAAGCACCTAGAAACCGCTCAATGAATCTGGCCCCTCCTCCAAGCTCCTTGGCTCGCTGACAAGGAGAATCTGGTCTGGACGTGGCAGACTAGTGGAATCTTCTGGACGATCTTGGAAGTTTCTAGACCTTTTCAAACCCAACCCCCATAAATAGACCACCCCCCTCCCGTCACCTCCAGGTATCTAACGTGAATTAATCGTTGTATAATAAATCACGCAAATTTAAAATTTTTATAAAACTAGAAAGGACTAATTCTTGGAATTTTAAATGTTTATCAAAGTGAATAAATCAATTATAAATCACTAAAAGATTCCAAAAATAGTGGGAAATTTCTAGGTCGATTACAGGGATGTAATTATATCGGGTAATATTTCAGAATTTTCCTGAAGGAATATGATTTTTTTATGAATTTTTTAACTAAATGATAAATATAATCTATTTAATAAATGTGAAAAGGAAATAAGGTAATGACGTCAGGTGATGTCAGTGCCTGAAGAACATGAATCAGGCGGAAACAGAGTTCCGACCTACGATTCTTTCGTAAGCGATTACTGTGAAATTAATAAATCAAATTTAGTTCTGTAAAAGCCCGAAGAATCGTAACTCAAATACGAAATATTTTGGATGTTGAAATCGTGCCAAAGATTACTAATTTAAGTGAAAATAAAGTTTAAAATAGGAAAAATAGAGTTCTGACTTTGCGACGGCGATCGTCAGAATTCTGCGTGTTTAGAAAAGAAATCGTGCAATGTCCACGGCCTCGAAGGCTCTCCTTGGACAAAGACGATGTGAGTGATCTCTAGAACTTCTTTTGAAGCCCAGAAATCGGTGGAATGGATCGCCAAATCGTTTCCGGCGGCTATCACCCGGCGGAACAGAAAAATAGCGACTTGCAGCCCTCCGGCGACTGTCACTCGATGGAGGTGTGCTAGATGGAGGTGGGGCGCATCTCAGGGGCTTCGTCCTCAAGTCAGCGCAGCGAGAGGAGGCCCTTTATCACATCTGGTATGCTCTCAAGAGGTGGCGACTCGTCTCCCAGTGGATCGTCCTCTTTCTGGCGACAACTTGTTTGTCGATCAAGCGGAGATAATTTCTTCGTTAAGTTCGCGATGTTTTGTCCAGAATCTTACACCAATTTCGGCCACGATACTTCGCAAATCACGTTGACTAAGTTTTTGCTGAATTTTTGGTGATTTTTTACAGCTTAATCGCTCTCCGGAAATCGTGATTTCTTCGCCGGTTGTCCGCCTGCGAGAGAAAGAAAGAGGGAGAGATGAAATAAGTACTAAAATGCCCTCAATCTATGACGTCATATAGATCATTTATATCGGTCATTGAGGGGCATTTATGTCATTTATAAAATATGCGGGAAAAAGTAAGGTGCGGCGTTTAGTCCCACATCGGTTTTCTGGGCGAGTTTCACACACATATATTACGGGCGGTTCTTTACCCGTCAATAGATACAAATCACCCGTGTGTGTACGAATACTCCTTGCCCCACGTCCGGCTGGCCACCGGTGACGTGGAAGGGGAGTGACGCACACATCAGCTGCTTAAGCGCCTAGCTCGCGGTCCGCTTCGCCAGCCGCTTGAGCCTCGAGCTCGCGGTCTGGTCCTTAACCGCTCGAGCCTTGAGCTCGCGGTCCTTAGCCGCCCAGCAGCTCTGCCCGACTTGGCCTCCGACCCGCTAGCAGGCTCGGTTGGCCGGCAGATATTTTTGCTTTTTTCATAAATATATTTTTTTCATTTCGCTCAACAAAATAAAATTATAAAATCATGTAATTAAGCAAAAATTCATATTAATCAACTAGAAGCCACTTCTCATGATTTAACACAAAAATAAATCTATTTATCATGAGTTAAGACTAAAAACATCATCTTACTAAATTATTAACTCATGATAATGAAGACTTATCAGTATCTCACCGAAACTATGAAGTGTTCCGAATCCTCCATTTCTTCACATCGTCTTGCTTCCCAGTGATCTTCCAGGTTTCTTCCGATCAATACATAGATGTCGTTGATCCCAGCTTTCTTCGGGAGGCACGGCACCAACGTCTTTGATCCATTCTCGCTGGATCTCTGGGATCCTTTCCAGGGGTTCCCCTTCGCCAACGGCAACAGCAGAAGCCACAACGGCTCCCTCTCCGTCCTGCACTGCGGATGGGACTCCAAGACCTCCGCCTTCGCCACCACCCACGTCGACTGGAAGGAGACCCCGGAGGCTCACGTCTTCACCGCCGACCTCCCAGGGGTAAACAAGGAGCAGGTGAAGGTGGAGGTGGAGGAGGGCCGCATCCTCCAGATCAGCGGCCAGAGGAGCAAGGACAAGGAGGACAAGAGCGATAGGTGGCACCGGGTGGAGCGGAGCAGCGGCGGGTTCCTGCGGCGGTTCCGGCTCCCGGAGAACGCCAAGGCGGATCTGATTAGGGCGTCCATGGAGAACGGGGTGCTGACCGTGACCGTCCCCAAGGAGGAAGAGAAGAAGCCGGAGATCAAGGCCATCGAGATCTCCGGCTGACTTCAGACCATTCCCGATCGATGCTCTCTGCTCGATCCTTCCATTGCAAGGCCTCTTCCTATTGGAGCCCTTTTGCTGTGAATCCGCTCGAACTGACGCAGTTAATCTACATGTGTAACGCTTTCATGCTTTCCAGATTACTAAAAAAATTTCCTTTTTCGTAACCTTTGACTTAGACATCACTAGATGCTGTTCGCCATACCCAACTTGGGATCTGTCAAGAGTTTTCTCATGTTCTTTCCTTGGCACTCACACCAGAACAATAACGCAGAGTTAGTCTCCAGTTGGTCCGCAAAGATTGTCATCACCGCCTGCTGGGGGGAAAGGGCAGTGGAAAATTTGTTCATTTACCATCAAAAATATTTCCAATAATTAACTACCAGATAGCTGAGCTTCCTCCTTGTTGAATCCTCCAAAATGGTAAGCAAGAAAAAAAGAAACACGCTTCGGCTGGAAGAGATTCAGGGAGAGAATTTACAGTCACAGGGTGAGAGACGCCGCTGCTCTGGGCCGCCGCAGGGGAAGCGATGAGCACCCGTTGCAGTCTCCCAGCTCATCTCCTGTACCGATGGCGCTTGAAGTTGAAATAGACGTGCAGAATCCCGCGTTCAAAGGTGCACTTGAACCCCTTCTTGTGCGAGTACTCCCACTCTTTGTTCACGATGCGGAACGCCTGCCAAGAAGGACAGATATCTCCGACTGGTGAGGGGAAAAAGTCCGCCAATAATGGACCCCACCCACAACAGAAGCTCAGCACAAGGGTCAACGCGGGTAAACTCAACGGACGAGCGTGGAGATCGAAGGAAAAAAAAAGTTTTGGGAGATGGGACTCTTCCCTCAAGTACTCTACGTGATTCTACCGTGAGAGAGAACACGAGAGAAAATGTCCACCCCTAATGGACCCACATGAGAAGAGCAACACAAGGGTCAAAACCGGGAAAGTCAACGGAGGAGCGTGGAGATCGATAAAAAAAGAAGCTTTTGGAGATGGGACGCATCCCTCAAGGACTCCTGAGCGAGAACGCGAAAGAGGTAGCCGGTGGCAAGCAGAGGGAAAAAGTCCGCCAATAATGGGCCCACAGGAGAAGCACACCACAAGGCTCAACGCCGGGAAAGTCAACGGATGAGCGTGGAGATCATTGAAAACGGAAGATTATTTTTTTTTTTGGAGATTGGACTTACGATGTCTTCGCAAGGAGGCCCTGCATGGAACCTTATGAGGCAGGTCTCGCCGTTGCTCCCATCCCGCTCAATGGTGTACACGGGCGCCTTCGATTTATCCACAAGATCCGGGTAGAAGATGTTGAACTTGTAACCCTGAACGATCTTCGGCGGAGGATTATCGTGATCGTAGTGGGTCTGATTGTACTTGTTCCACTCGTAGCCCGTATGAACCCGGTTGAAGTACTTGGGCTTCCGAGGCCGATACTTGTCGTGCCACCAGTACACCTGCGTGCGCATCATCGTTCGTCAACCAGAGCAAAAAAAATATATTCATAATGGAGAAAAACCGCAGTTGAATCCCATTTCAGCTGTCGCCATGAACCCTGATCGATCTGGACCTCACCTGAGAATCAAGGTTGACTTCGGCGCCCGAGCCGAAGACGGCGTCGCCTTCTTCCATGATCCCCATCGCCTTGATTGCCTTGGACTCGAAGTTGTCATCGTCCTTGCTGACCTTCGTCAACATGGCCTTCTGGATCCTTCTCTGATGCTCGACAGCCTCGCGCTTCCGATCCTGTTGTAGATAAATCAGAGGCGGCAATCAGAATTCGACACAAATAGTAACAGAGAACTTGGCGATCGAGAACTCGGAAGGAATTCTCAAAAAAGATAATGAGCATTGCATTTGATGCATCAAGACAGTTATGCGTACGTTCCCAGCTCCAAACGCTACCATTTATCTAGTTCTGCACATGGAAGGAGGAGAAAAAAGAAAAAGAGGAAACTGTAACATCGTCTAAACAAGAAAAGCTTGTCGTCCTGGTGGTGCAGTCTTTGAAAACATTCCAAGAATCTGGGAAGGCTACGAAGGCCATCAAGCAGCCAACCAGTTGCTCTGATGGACAGATTTCTGCAATCTGTCATATTTTGTGGCGCAGTATTTTTCCATTTTCCACTGAACCATTTAAATTTTGACTCAACAATTTTCTCTCTCAAGCCCAATAAACAATAGACACTGATTTACCTCCACCATGTCCATGCCTATTATGCCCATTAACCTCCAGTTATATGAGGTGCTCCTCATATGACTGAGTTCCACATAGCTCATAGACTTAAAACCAGGCAACTGCCATGAAAGACATACACTGAGTTCATCTCCAGTTCCTGTAATTTTTCAGAACCCATTCAGGGAAGTCAACAATGGTGTTAAGTTCCTTCCATTTTGGGAATGACATCCTGGGGGCATAACTTAATGCCGTGTTGATAATCTCTCAGCCTCTCCATCATCCCACCGACGGGTGAGAACCAAAAGCAGATGCAGATGAGAATCGTTCCAAAGAAGAGGCAACTCGGAATCGAAAATGACTGGGAGTGAAGGATCGAAATCCCTCTTTCATGCCAGTGAAGTCATAGTTTATTTGGAGAATCAGTGTGTGCTACCCACAAGCCACCATAAATCAGAAAACTCATTTCATTCAATAAAAAATCACATAAATTAAAGATTTGAGGGAATTAATAGGATCATTTGCCAAATTTAGGATAGCATTCATATCTTTTTCGTGTGGTTTGATGAATTTTGAAGATCGATATAGCATTATATATACCATTTGTGTATTACATGGTACAGTGCATCAGTGCCACGTCATTGAATTCATGGATTAGTAAATCCACATTAGCCCAACGAGCCCATGTGGACGACTAATATGGCAATTTTAGATCAGAAGATTTTTCATTTTCCTATCTGAGCACATCACATCAGTTACTCAATAGAAAAAAAAGGGCACCAGAAATAAATGGGCATTCTTGTGAAGAAAACATACTAGCTCAGCCTGGTCAACCTCAGGATCAATTGCTCCTTCATCTTCGTCACCATGCAAAAGTTCTGGTGAAAACGAGCCAGGCTCTTCATTGAGTTCTTCCGTCGGTTCGTCAACTATCATGGCTGGAGAATAAACTTGGACATCTAAGATGTTAAAGGAAGACCAGTTAATAAAGGTTACACAGGTGTAAAATCATAAAATCTTCATAAAAAAGATAAAAATGTTATGAAATCATACCTTCCGGGAAGCTTGTTGGCTCCTCCTCTTTAACCTCTACGCCAATCTCCTTTTCAATGGTTGTATGTGCATTCACAGGCTGCTCCAGGCGTTTTAGATGCTTCCTCAATAAATCTGCATGGATTTCCTTCAAACAGGCCTGCAGAAAAAGTAATTTTGTCCATGATACCAAAACTATGATATCACAAATAACATGAAAACGATAACTACTGGAAAAAAAAGAATGTGGTGAGAGAAAGATTCAGGAGTCTGTGCCAGATAGAATGGCATCATGATGATACAGTTTTTCTAGCTCTGGCATAGAATATCCCGCATAACTCTAGACTAGAGAGAAAAATACAACGACTTAGCATGGATATTCAGAGTCAAAGTATTCAACACAACAATGGGCGTCTACCAGGCTTCTTTGTACCCCGCAGAGAGAAAAAAAACAGAGTCAGTATGCTGTGAGCAGACATGTTCCCTTCCCCAAATCTTCACCAATTCAGTATATTTGGCAACTGTACATCTTAAAAGAACCTTGGCACCCCTCATGAACAAAAGGTTCAGCTGTAGCTAACTTCCCTGTTATTAGAAACCAATCCGTTAACATGAAAGCAAAGAGGGCACTGCTCATGTATTCTTGCACTCTCCCTTTGTATTTGACCACTCCAAAATTCAGGTTCTTATTTTTTTTCTCAGATAAGTGTTTCGTGATCCTAAACAATCATTTAGTACGACAGACCCATATATTTGGTTCATAAAGTCGTACCTAGCGTTCGTTAAAATCAGTACAAACCAAGTCATAGACTGAAAATAACTCCCTTGAAATCATTTGTCGCCCAAAAATATGAGAAAATTAGGTATCAGTACATGTCCTTCAAGTCCAAAGTAAAGACTAAAACTATCTTGTTGCATACGTAGTCAAGTATAGCATCGCTTCCATAAGCCTCAAAAACTGTAGAAAAGAAAGAATCAAAACTACCACCACATACAGAGCTAAATAAGGCACGGCTTTCCTAGGTCTGAAAAAAAAATTAGAAGAGCTTTACAGAAGGGAGGCTACAAGATGAACGTTGATAAACAGAAACACTACCTCTGAGAGCAATTACATATAAAGATTCATATTAAATTATATATTTCGCAGCAAAATCGATTTTGATTGAATCTGCACAATGACTGGTACCCATTTTGTTACATGTCTGCCAAAAATAGAGTAGTTAGAAACTAACACCATAGGCCAGTTGCATATAGCGTTGCACCTACAGAATAATATATTTTTTAGGGAACCTTCAAGTCCCCGAAATAAAAATTGATTTCACAGCAATAACAAATAGAAAATGTTTTTCGCCAAAAATGCCTGCAAAAAGTTTTTAGACAATCCACTGTAGGAGCGTGTATATAGGCAATTTAGAATGTCACTCGTGAAAATTTGTGAAAGGCATCCCTGTTTCTATACCTTTGCCTTGTATATTGGGAGTCGTTTGAGAACAGCCTCCCAAAACTCAACAACTTTGGCTGTACCGCTGAGCATTTGTGACTCAATTTTCCGTTGCAGTGCCTCCAACTCATCTAATGTTTTCGCTTCTAGGAGCCTCCTTGCATCTGCCTCAATGCTTGAATGAAGACCCCTTTCTTCAGCAAGTACCTCAGGAGGAGGCTTTTCACCACGAACTCTAGCACGATCAATTGCATCTCTTTTCCGAGCCTCAGCTAGCTCCCAGTTACAGACGACCATCATCGCCTGATACAAACATCTTTCTCCATGTGAAAAATGAGGCGATTGAAAGTTCGTATAAATTACAAAACAAAAATATTAACCAACATGATCAACTTCATATGTCAAGATGAAACACTAAATGGCAACATTATGAATGTCAATGATGGAATAAAATACAAGGTGTTGGCATCAAGAAATTATTTTCAAACTTTCTCTTTGACTGAAGTATTAGGCATAGCAAGATCAAATATCGTGAAATAAAAAGGGCCATGGCGAAACTATTACTTTTGGCGTGATTGGGTATTTATATGATCAATCACTCTATCCTTGTGTAGTAAGAAATGGTTGCACGAAGGGTTATTCACAGTTTGTGAAACGCATGCCATATCCTTTCTCTTTCAATGGTTAAATATTACCTGTTAGAGCCAATTTTCAAAATACACAGTTCGCTGGATTCCAGTGTTTCTCTAACAAATCTGTGAGGATTCAGAATGAAGGTTCTGCGTTCTATGAATTTTAAGTTCTAATTGATTCGTTAAGATATCAATGTCTTGTGGTTCCAGGGACGAATATTTTTTCTTCACGAAACTCTCACCGTGTGATAGAGAAATAGAGATAGACTGTGACACAGAGATTGTGATACGACTCCGAATTGCGTCAGTGGCAAGTTCGCGTATCTGTAATTCCAGAGACTGACAATTCTTGTACAGAACTGAATTATGAAGAAATTGAATACAATTGTACCTCTCTTCAATCTAGAGTTGCTTCAGTGACATTACAAATTCATCCTCCATGTAATATTCTGGAGCGGAGGATCTTACAATTCAGAGCAAAGTTGACTTCGCAGTGAAATTTACGGAGTAACTTGGTCTAGACAGACCAAGCAGAACAGAATAGAACAGAACAGAATAGAAAAAAAGAAAGAAAAACACGCCAATCGGAGATGGCTAATCTTGTAACTTTCTTCCCCCCTTCCTCCGGTAATCTTCCTCCACCTTTATAGTTGACGTACTCCACGGATCTTGACTTTCTTCTCGATTCTTCCCTTCTGTTAGTCAGTTGGGTTCCTTATGGTTGGATTCGCTCCCTCCGGTCCATCCGCTGTTGTATCCCTCCTGTCTCGACCGGTCTGGTTCGTGTTCCTCTTCTGCTTCGTCGGACTGGGAAGGCACAGCAGCCTATCAATACCTCCCCCCAAAGCTTCCACCTTGTCCTCAAGGGGAAAAGAATCAAAATTTCGCCGTATTTCTTGTGCCAATTCCCATGTTGCTGAAGCAGGCGGAAGGCCTTCCCATTGAATCAGTACTTCCAAGCCCCTAGGTCGATGTCGGGTCGCTAGGACTCTTTCTGGTCGAGCTAACCAATGCATATTTTCATCTAAGGACAGGGGATGTATTTGCAATTGATCAATTCGTCCTTGGGCTCTCTTCAACTGGGACACGTGGAATACTGGATGTATAGATGCTGTTTCTGGTAATTTGAGCTTATAAGCCACATTTCCAATTTTCTTAATAATTTGGTATGGCCCAAAGTATTTCGGGCTAAGCTTGGCGAAGAGTCTTCGACCCAAAGAATGCTGACGGTACGGTCTGATTTTGAGATAAACCCATTCCCCGGGACTGAATTCCTCATGTCTTCGATGTTTGTCAGCATACACCTTCATCCTCATTTGAGCTCTTTCCAAATTTTCCTTTAATTGGCGGAGAATGTCATCCCTTTCCATCAATTGTTGACCCACTTCATCACATGAGTTGTATTGATCATATAATCAGATTAGTCACGGTGGATCTCTGCCGTAAACAATCTTGAATGGCGTAAAACCTGTTGATGCATTTAAATTGGTATTAAACCAGTACTCTGCCCACGGCAACCATTTCGCCCATCTCTTAGGTTGATCACATGTGTAACACTGCAAATACGTTTCAAGACCTCTGTTCACCACTTCTGTCTGTCCATCCGTTTGCGGATGATATGCACTGCTCCTTCTCAAGAATGTTCCTTGGGCTTGGAATAGTTGTATCCAAAATTGACTCAAAAAAACTTGTCACCTATCAGTAATGATGGATGATGGAATCCCATGGAGTCGAACGAAATCCTTCACAAATTTGTCAACCACTTGGGATGTTGTAAATGGATGCTTCATTCCCGAAAAATGAGCGTATTTACTGAGTCGATCCACAATTACCATGATGCAATTATAACCACTAGATAAGGGCAAACCTTCCACGAAATCCATTGAAATATCTGACCAAATATGGTCTGGTATGGGAATTGGTTGTAGTAAGCCCGCTGGTCTCAGGTGTTCGACCTTGTTCCTTTGGCATATCTGACATTTGCTCACGTACTCCTTGATCGTAGCTTTCATTCCCTTCCACTTGAGATTTTGTGAAATTCGTTTGTAAGTTCATAGGAAGCCTGAATGACCTCCTATAGCCGAATCATGGAATTCCTGTAATATGGCGGGAATTAGGGCCGATTCTTTGGATAATACGATCCGTCCATCATACGTCAGAATTCCTTGCTCCATTTGGTAAGGAGGTATGCTTTCCTTGCCTTCTTCTATGCCATTGATGATTGGTACCAGCTGTGCATCCCTCCGTATTTCTTCTTTATTCACCAGAATATCAAGTAAATTGGTCTATGAAATCTCAAGTTGAAACAGTTTCACCATGTTGTCTTGTCTGGATAGAGCATCAGCAGCTCGATTTTCTTTTCCCTCCTTGTATTTAATCTCAAAATTAAAGCACATGATCTTGGAGACCCATTTCTGATATTCAGGCAATACTTGCCGTTGTTCCATGATGTATTTCAAACTCTTTTGATCCGTGAAAATGGTAAATTTTCTGCCCAAAAGATAATGTTTCCATTTAAGGATGGGCAACACGATCGCCATTAATTCCCGTTCATAAACGGATCGCCTTTGAAGTGGGTCTTTAAGAGCTTGACTGAAAAACGCAATTGGGCGTTGATCTTGCATCAATACGGCTCCGATTCCAACACCTAAAGCATCAGCTTCCAATTCGAATTCTTTCAAGAAATTTGGTAGAGTTAATACCGAGGCTGTGGTCAACACATGCTTCAAATTATTGAAGGAATCTTCTGCCTCCGAGCTCCATATGAATGCATTCTTCTTCAGTAGATGAGTCAATGGTCTCGCAATAATTCCAAAATTTTTGATGAATTTTTGATAATATCCTAACAACCCAAGGAACCCTCGTAGCTCTTTGATGTTGGTTGGAACAGGCCACTGGGATACTGCTTTGACCTTCTCCGGGTCCATTTCAATTCCTTGTTTCGAAACCACATGCCCGAGATATGATATTTGCGCTTGCCCAAAGGAACATTTGCTCGGATTAATGTGCAATTGATGCTTTTCCAATATCTTCAAGATAATATTCAGGTGTGATTCATGTAATTCCGCATTGATGCTGTAGACCAATATATCATCAAAAAAAACTAGCACAAATCGGCGGAGATATTGACTGAAAATGCGGTTCATAAGTCCTTGAAAAGTTGCCAGTGCATTCGTGAGTCCGAACGGCATTACTAGAAATTCATAGTGCCCCTCATGTGTCCTGAATGCCGATTTATGAATATCCTCTTTTTTGAGTCTGATTTGATGATAGCCTGACCGCAGGTCCAATTTTGAAAACACCTCAGCCCCATGTAGTTCGTCAAACAGTTCCTCTGCCATCGAAATCGGAAACTTATCTGGAATCGTCAGCTTGTTGAGTGCTCTATAGTTAACACAAAATCTCCACTCTCCATTTTTTTTTTGTACCAATAGTACTGGACTCGAGAATGGACTGTTAGAGTGCCGGATGATCCCCGTCTCTAACATCTCTTTGACTTTTTTTTCAATCTCTGATTTTTGGAAATAAGGATACCTGAATGGACGAATATTTATGGCCTGGTTGTTGTCTTTCAAATTGATCCCATGATCCACCATTCTGCTGGGCGGTAGCCCTGAAGGTTCTTGAAACACTTGTGGAAATTGAAGAGACAATCTTTGTTTCCATTCATTATCTTCCGAGTTTTCTGGTGTGGACTCCATCTGGTAAATTTCAAACATTTGACAGTCTTTGCGTGTCAACTTCATGATGTCTTTTTCTTGAATTTCTCTTAGATATTGCTCCCTGTCCACCTTTAGAATAATTTCTCCTGTATTCGATGTATAAGAGAGGTTCCAATCTTCAAAGTTGAGTTCCACTCGTTTCCTTTCTTGCATCCATTTCAGTCCAAGAATGATGTCGATGTTAATTAATGGTAATATCAGGAAGGTGTCATTTACTACCGTCGTAGGGAATTCGACTTCTAATTCCTGGCAGCAACTTGCGCCCACTATTTTTTCACCCGTTCCGGTAGTCACTCTGTACCTGGCCGTTGGTTGGGCAATTAAGCCCATTCTATGAATCAACTGTTGAGACACAAAATTATGAGTTGCGTCGGTATCCACTAGGACTACTACCTCCTCTCTATTCACCTTTGCTTTAAATTTTAAAGCTCTTGGTTTTGTTTCCTCTGACAGAGATGATAATGACACTTCCAATGTCGCGACTCTAGGGTCGATTCCTCTTCCTGTGATTCAAACATTGATATATCTTCTTTGCCGACTAAAAGCATATGAATTTCTCTTGTACATTCGTGTCCCGGTGAGTATTTTTCATTGCAGAAGTAGCAAAGTCCTTGTGATCTTCTTCGTTGCAGTTCTACCTAAGATATGATCAGTCTTCTTCTTTCTCCCTGTACTTTTCCCGTTATGAATTTTCCTTCATTTGATCTCATATTTCTCTCTTCTTATTTGAATGGTTGTGCCTCAACATCTCTACCCTTCTGGTTGATGTTCTCATAGTAGCCCTCGATTCTTAAGTCCTTGTGGACCCTGTGAGTGGCACAGTTCTGAAGCTTCTCATTTTTTATCTCAATTTGTTTGGCCATCCTCATAATGGCTGTCAACCCCTTTGGATTGAATAACATGATTTCGGCCTGAATGTCATCCCGTAACCCCCTCAGAAAGGCAATTTCTAAGGTATTTTCTGACATATCCTTTACTGCTGCTGCGATCATTTCAAACTATTCGCGGTATTCGGCTACTGATCCTGTCTGTTTAAGATCCATGAGTTGTCTACATGGAGGCCCTGCCTACGTGATTCCATATTTCTCAGTGGTTGCTATTTTAAATTCATCCCAACTTTGAAAAGGTTCAGGATCGTTGTACCATTTAAACCATTTGAGCACTCTCCCTTCAAAATATAGTCTGGCAATTCTTAATTTCTCTTCTTCGGAATATTCATTCATAGACATATAAATTTCCGCTCTGTAAAACCACCCTTTGGGGTGCTCTCCATTAAAAATCGGCATCTCGATTCTTCTGCCATTGATTTTGTTTTCCCAACAGTGATTCTACATATCTGCGACCATTTTATCTTTTCCAGAGGTAGATTTCGATGATGACGCTTTATCCGTCGCTGGTGACATGATACCGGCATCATGAGGTGGCTTCGCTGCTCCAGCGTGCTTCTGATTCAATTCATTCTGTGCTCGCTGCATTCCCTCGAGCATTTGGACGATCACTGACATTTGTTGTTGTAATGTTGAAATGGCTTCATTATTCTGTCTTGTGACCGTCAACAAATTATTGGCATTCTGTTGCGCGTGAGCCCCGATTTCTTCCATAATTTCCACCTTACTTTCCATTGATTTCGAAACCATTTTGTATCTTGATTGCAAGTATAAGTAGATTTGATATGTTCTCTCTTCAGATATTTCGGTGTTCCGCAAAATCACACAGAAGGTAATGTAAAGAATTTCTTTCAAATAAAGTTTTGTTGATTCAATAGCAGTATTTCATAATTCTGCAGTAACAAAGTGTAGGAAAAAAAACAACGGTGGCTCTCAATGAAAGCACCAAATTGATACAACTCCGAATTGCACCAGTGGCAAGTTCGCGTATCTGTAATTCCAGAGACCGACAATTCTTGTACAGAACTGAATTATGAAGAAATTGAATATAATTGTACCTCTCTTCGATCTAGAGTTGCTTCAGTGACATTACAAATTCATCCTCCATGTAATATTCTGGAGCGGAGGATCTTACAATTCAGAGCAAAGTTGACTTCGCAGTGAAATTTGCGGAGTAACTTGGTCTAGACAGACCAAGCAGAACAGAACAGAACAGAACAGAATAGAAAAAAAGAAAGAAAAACACGCCAATCGGAGATGGCTAATCTCGTAACTTTCTTCCCCCCTTCCTCCGGTAATCTTCCTCCACCTTTATAGTTGGCGTACTCCACGGATCTTGACTTTCTTCTCGATTCTTCCCTTCTGTTAGTCAGTTGGGTTCCTTATGGTTGGATTCACTCCCTCCGGTCCATCCGCTGTTGTATCCCTCCTGTCTCGACCGGTCCAGTTCGTGTTCCTCGTCTGCTTCGTCGGACCGGGAAGGCACAGCAGCCTATCAGATTGAAACAAAATCTTTGAGGAATTAAGGACGCAATCGTCTATATTCATGTGTATAGAGAGCGAGATGAAGAAATGTTGCCTAATGTGTAGACCAGCTCATGAACTATGCGGAAGATGTGGATCAGATGGGAATGGGGGTGGGCCAACATAATCTTCCAAGATTCCACATGTTTAGATCGTGTAGGATCCGTAGTTAATGACAATTTACATGGACAACAAGTCTCAAAGACCGGCGACTCAGGCGATGTGTTCATAAATGAGGATGGGATTCGACACTCCAAGGATACCACGCAAGGTCGTCCCTGACAGCTCACTCGGGTCGTGACGTTAAAATCAACAGACGTGCAGCGGGTCGGACCGCCCATCACAAAAGTGGAGCATCTGGCTGTCGTTTATCAGCCAACGCTTCGCAGCGGATATAAGAAGAGAGCCACATTGGCGCTTCTCCTTCGGGCATCACCAAACCATCACTCAGGTTCCGGGTACTATCTATACATACATATATATCTATATATATATAGGTATATATATATATATGTATGTAGCGAGGGAGGGAGAGAGAGAGAGAGAGAGAGAGAGAGGGGGATACCTAATCCCTAAGTAGAGAGAAAGAAGAGAGAAGAAAACGTATTATTTTGTTGCCTCCCTTCCGATCCTCTCTCTCTTTCTTCCTCCTAGTCACCATGGTCGGAAACTTCGTAAGCGCCTCCGGACTCCTCCAGGACATCGGGAAGGTGAAGCCACCGGCAGAGGAAATCGAACCGGCCGCGATCTACGGGACCCGTTCCGTTCGGCTGGGAAATGAAAATGAGAGGAAGAGGGAAATCGTGGGGGAGACTAACCTGCACTTGTCAAGCTTTGAGATTATCGAGCCCGACGCCGACGACGAACCCACCGGCGACCAGGAGGCTTACATGGCCTGCGTACTGGACAAGTACAGACAAAACCTCGTGGAGAGGACCCAAAACCAACTAGGTAAGAGACCGACCGTGGATCTCGCGCTGAGACGAGAACAAGCCGCTAATCTCACGTGAATATTTCCTCATTCACTGTATTGTAGGGTTTCCGGCTAATCTAGACTTCGAGTACGGCGCTCTCTCGCAATTCCAATCCTTCGCCATGAACAACCTGGGCGATCCCTTCATCGAGAGCGGCTATGGCATCAATTCAAGACAGTTTGAGGTGGCGGTTCTGAACTGGTTCGCACGCCTGTGGGAGCTGGAGAAGAACGAGTACTGGGGCTACATCACCAACGGTGGCACGGAAGGCAATCTGCATGGCATCCTAATCGCGTTCGTCGCAGATCCTACCGAACCCTCTCTCTTGCTCTGTCTCTCTCTCTCCCTCTCTCTTGCTCTCTCTCTTGCTCTCTCTCTTGCTCTCTCTCTTCTCTCTCTCTCGCTCTCTCTCTCTCGCTCTCTCTCTCTCTCTCTCTCTCTCTCTCTCTCTCTCTCTCTCTCTCTCTCTCTCTCTCTCTCTCTCTCTCTCTCTCTCTCTCGCTCTCTCTCTCTCTCTCTCTCTCTCTCTCTCTCTCTCTCTCTCTCTCTCTCTCTCTCTCTCTCTCTCTCTCTCTCTCTCTCTCTCTCTCTCTCTCTCTCTCTCTCTCTCTCTCTCTCTCTCTCTCTCTCTCTCTCTCTCGCTCTCTCTCTCTCTCTCTCTCTCTCTCTCTCTCTCTCTCTCTCTCTCTCTCTCTCTCTCTCTCTCTCTCTCTCTCTCTCTCTCTCTCTCTCTCTCTCTCTCTCTCTCTCTCTCTCTCTCTCTCTCTCTCTCTCTCTCTCTCTCTCTCTCTCTCCCCCTCTCTCTCTCCCACTCACTCACTGACTCTCTCACCCTCTTCCACCTCTCGTGCGATGCTTCTGCTTGACCGGCACAGGCGGGAGATCTTCCCAGACGGAGTTCTGTATACTTCCCGGGAGTCCCACTACTCGCTGTTCAAGGCCGCGAGGATGTATAGAATGAATTGCGTGAAGGTGGAGACGCTGGTCTCGGGTGAGATCGACTGCTCCGACTTCCAAGCCAAACTTCTTCTCAACAAGGAGCAGCCCGCCATCGTTAACGTCAACATCGGTCTGCTATGCCCAGAATACCTCGCAGACCTTTCTCCTCCTCCTTACTCTACTTCTTCACAACAAAGCACTCGCCAAAGCTCTGACAAGCATTTCGCGCCTCAGGGACGACGGTCAAGGGGGCGATCGACGATCTGGATCTCGTCATCAAGATCCTCGAGGAGTCGGGCTTCAAGGATCGCTTCTACATCCACTGTGACGGTGCTCTCTTCGGTCTCATGCTGCCCTTCGTGAAACGCGTGAGCCCCCTGCAGCGCCATCGTCTAGAGTTCCCCGAGTTCGAACTGCGCTGAATGATGGAGATTTCTCTTCTGCAGGCGCCGAAGGTGACGTTCAGGAAGCCGATCGGCAGCATGAGCATCTCCGGGCACAAGTTCGTGGGAAGCCCAGTTCCCTGCGGGGTGCAGATAACGCGGAAGAGCCACATCAACGCCCTCTCGCGGGACGTCCAGTACCTCGCTACCAAGGACACTACCATCTTGGGCAGCCGCAACGGCCACGCCCCGCTCTTCCTCTGGTACGCGCTGAACCGCAGGGGCTACCGTGGGTTCGAGAAGGATGTCCATCGGTGCCTCCTCAACGCTCACTTCTTGAGGGGCCGCCTCCGGGAGGCCGGCATCGGAGCGATGCTCAACGAGCTCAGCTGCACCGTGGTGTTTGAGCGACCGCAGGACGAGGACTTCGTCCGCAAGTGGCAGCTACTATGCGATGGGAACATCGCCCATGTGATCGTGATGCCCAACGTTACCGTCGAGAAGCTCTGTGTCTTCGTCGACGAGCTGGTTCGGCGCCGCTCTGTTTGGTCCCGCGGCGGTGAGATCTCTCCGCCGTGCATCGCAGCGGATGTCGGTTACGAGAACTGCGCCTGTCTGCTCCACGTCCGCCCCCAGTGACGAAGTTGGGTCAGCGCCGAGGCGGACATTGGACACTGTAAGAGTTGATTTCCCTCTGATTGTGAAACAGCCTCAAGTCATAAATAGGGTACTGCGTGTTAGAAGGATTAATCTAGGATCTATATTGATGAACGAAATGTATGAAATAATAAAATAAAAGAGGTCATACTAGAATCCATGGTTGAATGGAGAATGATGGAGAGATTAACCTTTTGGATCTACACAACTGAGTTGTGTGTGTGTGAAAAAGTGTGTGTGTGTGTGTGTGTGTGAGAGAGAGAGAGAGAGAGAGAGAGAGAGGAAGGGAGAGAGGGAGGGAGAGGAAGAGACAATGGTGTTAAAAGCTGGTGGGGACAGTGAAGCTGACGGCGGTGAACCTGGCAGCAGAGAAATCAGTTAACTGTAGCCATTGATCTACCAATCGGTGATCAGTTAAGGACCCAGATCATGATCGCAATCCTAATGATTTAACAAATTTTGATCGATCAATCATGATTGTCAATCTGACAATCGATTGATCATGATTACAGTATCCTAGTCATGAATCCCTCCTCGGATGACGAAGTCAAACTCTCTACACCTCCTCTATGTGTTCTGCAAAGTTAGTGTTCCTTGCGACCATGAGATTAATATCTGCTCCTATAGATAACTAGATAGATAAATAGATAGATAGTGAGTGATTGAGAGATAGAGAGAGGGAAGTAACAAAACTTGAGGGAGCTAAATTAATATGCCACCCATCTAAGAATGCAACCATCTGTTTGACTATTTTCTATCATTTCTAAGAAAATTTAACAAATTTAAAATTTATAAATTCTGGAAAATAAGAGAATTTAAGAAAAATATTTTTTTCTAGTGGATTTTCCATGTCAATCATAAGGAAGATGAAATATTATTTGTTATTTATGATTTTCAGTTGATAGATTATTTTTTAGAATTATTTTCTGGCCAAATTATAGTGAAATAAGCTAAAAATGTGAATTTGGGGATTACTGACATTAGCTAACATCAACCCGCGAAGAACAACCCCTATTTGTAGTCAACGGAAATATGTTCACTCGTAAATGGATCAAATCGAAGAAAAAATTATGGAAATAAGGAAATCATAGAAAAGGGCTTTTGTTAGCCACTTGATATAGGATCAAAAAAATTATTTATTTGAGTCTAAAATAGTAAAAATAAACAGAAATTAAAGGTTGCAGAAGAACTGGGTGGCATAGTCATTGATCTGATTTTCACCCAAATACGATCGATTGGTGTTGGAGTGGTGCACCGATTGGTTTCCTACACTTTCTCCAATAGATTTTTGACAATCGCAGCAACTATCACATGTTGAAATCGAGCAGCAAAGGTGATTCAACTTTGAGCATGTCGCAGCATCGAGGCAAAGATCCTCGGAAGAAATTCTTCATCATTTGTATTGTGCGAAGAATTAGGAAGATTCCTAGAAGAAATTAAGCCTATGTAGCATCTGCATGAGGGAGAAATTTGGATGAAATCCATTGTTTATATCGGATGGATGAATTTGGCAAAATCCGGTGTAAGTAGTGGCCAAACAAGAGGGTTTTGATCCGAGAGGGGCGTAGAATAATCAAGGATACCTTCTTCTTCTCTAGAAACACCTTTTCAATCTTCCTTTGTGCATATTTTGCTAATTTATTACAATTATTTTTCATATTTCTTGTTGCAATAAGTGCGTCCACCATTAACATGAAAACCCTGAAAATATTTGATTTTTTATTAGTTTTAAGTGATTATAAACTATAAAAATGACATGCATTTAGTTATAACATGATTTCAAATTCATATTTTTCAATTTACTTGGTGAATTTTTCTCTAGAGAATCAATTGATCATCCCACGTGATTATTGCTGATTTTTAGGATTTTCACTGATTTTCTGAATTTAATGATTTTTCTAAAATTTCCTTAATATTTCTATAAAATCAGAATATAGAAATATTATAAAAAAATAAAATAAAAAATAAAAACATGTGAGAAATTATTTCATCATATTACATGATTAATTTCTTCATGTAATTTTTATAAATTAACATGAAAATCATATAAATCATTTTAAATCTAACTTTTCAAATTTAAAGTATTTTACAAGCATAAATCATAGAAATACTCAAGAAATTATTATGTGAATATTGAGAGTTATCATCATCCCAATGCGAGTTGGACAAATTCAAAGCTTCGTAGATGAGAGTTAGGAAGAAATCAATATTTCTTAAATAAGTTAATTTATTATACATAAAATGATCACATGCATACCCTTTTTTTTATTGTAAGTGTGCAGTTGAAAAGGCCGGTTTGGCTTGGGTCTAATAATTTTCAGCATCCCATTCTCATGATCATCACATCGTCGATGGGGACCAAATCTGGGCATTTCTCAGGATTCAGGTGGGATCCATTCTAGTCCCCAAGGGCTCGTAATTCAAAAGCCCATAGATAAATTGATCTATATCCTATGCCACGATTGCTCATCGATGACCACATTTTTAAGGATCTTTAAGGAGAATTATGCTCACGCCACTATCCTACAGTTGAGAGCGTGAGAGACGTAGCTAGGGAGAGAGGGGCAGCAGATTTGTGGGCCCACAGCTCGTACCCAAAGGACGTGTGGTTTGGCAAGTCAGAAGAGTTTACGAGGATGAAAAGCTTTTAATAAGCCCCACTTCATTGGTCCAAGGGCCATGTGCTCATTGATGGGGATGGGATTGGACCCTTCCAACTAGGGACCTTCACGTCCTAGACGTGGACACTGGGACTGGACAAGATGGAGCAATTTGGGAGGGGACATCTGTCCCATCCCAAAGGTGTCCCGTCCACATCATCCATGTGTCGGATGGGACACCTTGGACGCGAGGGACGCAAAACTGAAAAAAAAAAACTAAGTCATTCAAATCCATGGCATTCTTTCCGCATTTGCACATTTCCACAGGTTTGCCATTCGCAGCTGTCCTCTTCCTTCCATTGTTCGCCAGATCTTGGAGCTTTTAGGGCTTCATCAACCTCAGGAGCTTGCGTAGCATCATCAACCTCAAGTAAAATCTCCCACATTGCATCAGATTCTTTCCTGCCATCTATCTCTCCTTCGATGTCGTCCGATGCAACCATACCACCTGACGACACCGCCAGTGATCTCTGCCCACATAGCTCCTGTGTTCTAGGCCACAGCCTTCGTCTCTTCCTCCAACGCAAGTCTAAGCTGCCGCAACCACCTCACTCCCACCCAACTGCCTAGGATGACGTCGTGTGGGTGCCTTCAAGCTCATCTGAAGCCTTGCAAGATGCCTAAAAACCCGCACTCCGACCCAGAGTCTAACATCAAGCTGCCCACTACCACTCCAGCCGAGTGGTCAGCCCAATTGGTCAAATGTCCCAAGGGGACTGTTATCATTTTGGCTGTTTCTCACAGCAGAGTATCTGCCGCCCAGAACTACCTGTCCTATTTTTGGTCTAAAGATGAAATTCTTAGTGAAAGTTGGTTGTATTCACCCACTTTCGCAGTCATAGCTTATTTTACAGCAGGACTTACTGCACTGAGCGGCTAGTGGACCAACCCCCTATTTTGGCAGGAATTGGGCTTTGCCCTAGATATGAGACATGAAGTCGTCCATCGGGTTCGTTATTGATCGCACTCTAGTCGTTGAAATAAAATATGTCAAATTTAAATTTTTATCTGAACTCAAAACATAGAAATTAACTTGAAATTCTAGTGGATTGGGTTGATCCTTAGATATGATTGTCAAATTATGATATCAAGTCATATTCTCTAATACTTATTTTTTTTAATCAAAGGGAATAAAAAGAGCTATGTGAATAAATAGAGTGAATGACTTTTAAATAAAAAGAAATTAATTGAGTTCAACTATGTCAAGTGTGTCACCCACCTAGCATAGATAAGCTCAAAGATATGTAGAAAAATAAATTAAAACTTAAGACTATGATCATCTTCTATTGATCCATGTGTCACTCATGGATGAGCAAAAGAATGAGTGGTGAGGAAATCAATAAAACAATCAAATTTTAAGAATTCTTCTTCAAATCCCTATGTCACTCAAAAATCTGAACAAGAACAATAAAATGAAGTGATAAAGAAAGTTGTAAATAACTGAAATTAAGAACTATAAATAACCCAAATATTGAGAAAGAACGAATCCTCAACTAAATCACAAAAAGAAAATGAAATGAAAATACTCAAAATTCCTAAACTATAGCATTCTCACTCCTCTTTATCTGTCACACAGAAGGGGTTTGAGAAGGGGAAAAAAGGGGGTCAAAATCGTTGTAAATGCCACTACCGCTGCCGTTTTTGACTCCATCTATGCCTATCATGCATGAGGGAAGCTCGCATCAACTATCATTGCCATTGCCACCTCAGCAATTTTGTGGGGAACAAGCTCTGTCTACTGTAGCTTCCGTCGCCGTCTCCACACCGCCATGCTACTACTTCACCATCACCATCTCTACTTGTCACACGGAGAGGTTAGCCGTCGTTGTGCCCTAGTTGTCTCCACGCCGCCGTGCCACTACTTCACCATCACCGTCACCGTCACCGTCTCCACCTGTCATGTGGAGAGGCCAGCCATCACTGTGCCCTAGCCGTCGCGGTCCGCCCAATCTCTCCTTTCTCTCTCCTCTTCTCTTCCCTTTTAACCCCCCATTGAAATGGGTTGGGTATTGGGCCTGATATTGGGCTTGATGGTGGGCATGTGTAATCAGCCCACTATCTTGCCCATTATTAGTCTAACAAAATTACAATAAATTCAGGAAACTCTAACTTTCATTTTCATATTTTTCTGCAGCCCAAGAAAATATTTCTCAAGGTACTCGCCTTGGATATTCATGTTAGTATAAATTAAATCACTAAACAAGCATTTCTCAAGAATAATACTCAAATGAGATAATTTTGATGAAATGAGTTATAAAATGTATTTTATCATTTTTCATATAATCTCATTGTACTTAACATCAATTAATGTGACATTTATAATCATTTTTCATTGATTAACATAGATAAAAGACACATTATTAGTTACATCAAGGCCCTGACTTTGCTTGGGTTCCTAGTATCACAATTGCATCCCTCGCCTGACAAGTGCACCCCACCAGAAGGCCGCTCCACCCAAGGCCAGTGGATCTTAATAGGAAATTAGAAGAGGAAGCCATTAGAATGCCGACACTATGGGCATGATCATATGAATAGTAGGGGGGAGGTTTTTAACTCTCCTAACTCTATCCATGTCTTTTCCTCACTATTTGTTTCTAATGTGTAATGTTTCAAAGTACATTTATTTCTTCCATTTCATTTTATCTTGATATGAGACTATCAAGAATTCTAATGTGAATTCTATATGTTTACTTATCAGAATGCGAACTACTTCTATTTAAAATTATTATTTATTTTTGTTTGAACTCTTAATTTTTCTTTCATTTATTGAAGATGTGGGTGAACTTTTGAT
Organism: Spirodela polyrhiza; assembly: GCA_024713555.1. Taxonomy (NCBI): domain Eukaryota; kingdom Viridiplantae; phylum Streptophyta; class Magnoliopsida; order Alismatales; family Araceae; genus Spirodela; species Spirodela polyrhiza. The sequence goes on along the minus strand of CM046545.1, from coordinate 1,747,573 downwards.
TTAATGTATGATTTATATATATCATTTATCTTACTTATTTATGACATAGACATGGAATCTGATAATGATGAACATCGCGACTCATCGAATGAGGTTGAAGATGTGCTTGCAGATGAAATATATCATGATAGTTTTCGATGCAATGTAACATTAGAAGCCTTAAAATTCTTTACATATATGGGGGATTACTTATATGCATGCGATCTTTGTGGTAGAGTCAACACAACATACCAAGTTGTAGTAAAAAGACATAAAGATGATAGTACAAATGTATTTTGGAGACATCTATAGAAGAAACACCTTACAGATCATAATGAACTAAAAAGAATTGGGATGAATGATCGGTTGTTATATATATATTTGCAGGGAGCTCATTGATTGTACAAGTTTACAATGGCATAAAAGAAGAACGCCTAATTGAGGTAATAGTTAAGTTCATTTGCTTGAATGACCAGCCATGGAAAATAGTTGACAAAAGTCATTCAAAGTGATCTTGAAGTATTGTGCACAAAAGAACATCCCCATCCCTAAATCTAAGGCGATTAGAGAAGGCACACAGAAAATCTTCTAACAAATTAAAAAGAAGTTTAAAGAAATGTTTAAAGATGTCCATCAGGTATCACTTACTGTGGATGCCTGGACATTAGATAACAATATTAGTCTTCTAGGTGTCACTATTCATTAGATTAATGATGATTGGGAATTGTGCAAGTGTGTGCTTGTTACTAAAGAGCCTATTGGAAAGCATTCGAGGCAAACCATGGCTCACATCATTCTAGGTGCACTCGAAGAATTTGGGCGTCAGTCGAAGGTAAAACAGTATTATCGTTTTATTTTTTTTACTATGTATTTAAATTTATAATGAAATTTATTCTTCAACTTAATGTAGGTTTTTGCAGTGACCATTGACAATGCATCGAACAATAGAAGAATGATTAAAGTGCTTTCAGAATAGTTGGAATCTGTGAATCCTAGTTTCACTGTTGATCGTCATGTGCCTTGCTTTGCGCATGTCATTAATTTGGTAGTTCAAGTTGGCATACAGAGTTTGAATGTCCAACCCCCCCCCCCCCCCTGGTGCTCTTTGTTGGAGAAGATGGAGATGTAGAAGGCCTCCATGAGAGTGTTGACAAGGACACCAAGTCGCAAATCGACACTTCCTATCATCGCACATCGACTTTATTATGGGAGGTAGTTCTTCATGTCTAGGAATTGATCAACACGATACGCTTGTCAACAAAATGATTTGATAAATATGTGGAGGTCTACAATGTTCTTGAGATGCCCAACAGCAATGAATTACCCTTGGACTGCCGCACGCGATGGAACTCTACTTATGCCATGTTAGTTCTACATACGAAAAAAGATCAGTCATAGACAATTTAAAGTGTAGAATCTTGCTCCTTATACTAAGTCACTGAGATAGAGTGGTGGTAAGAAATAGTAGCAATGAACAGAAATTTGACCCTCATGATCAACTCTTTTCAAAGAGCAGGTAGCCCTCGTGGCTTCTCCAAAAGGAGTAAGGAAAGAATTCAACTTCAACTATCCAATCCATATTACATGTGTATTTTATGGGTCTAGAAATTAGGAAGATAGATAAGTAACTAATAGCAACTAATTAATAACAAACAAACTCATGGTGGTGATGCATAGTATATGCACGACGTAGCCGTAACCCACTCCTTTCCTTATGTTGTTCGATACGTGGGGGAGAGTGTGGGTTCTCTTTCCTTCTGTCATGCTGGTGAGGTGGCGAGTTAGGTTCTTCCACAGCCACTGAGGTCTTCTGATTTATGTCCTCATCACAAGCATGTCAAAAACTGCTTTGAACATCTGTGTCAGGAAACTATTCATAAATTGTTCAAGGTAAGAATATGGTGTTCCCTAGCTACGCTTGTTGAATGAAGAATAAGTAATCTAGTCTGAGTAGAGGAAAATGAGCAAGAATACAGCTCAACTCGGTCTTTATTTATTCATTAGTGTGTCTACAAACTGCACAAGAAGTCACTCTAGATTTCCAACACAAAACAAACAAGAGCACTCATGACTCGGTACTAACCAGCAAAATCCAATCTATGAATCAAGACCCATGAAGTCGGTTGGAGATCTCGATGGCCTTGACCTCCGACTTCTTCACTTCCTCCTTGGGGACAATCATGGTCAGCACCCTATTCTCCATGGATGCTTAAACCAGATCCACCTTGGCATTCTCCAGGAGCCAGAACTGCAACAAGAGCCCGCCACAGCTCCGCTCCATCCAGTGCCACCTGTTGCTCTTCTCCTCCTTGTCCTTGCTCCTCTACCCACTGATCTGGAGGATGCGGTCCTCCTCCACCTCCACCTTCACCTCCTCCTCCTCAAGTCCCAGGAGGTTGGTGGTGAAGATATGAGCCTCTGGGGTCTCCTTCCAGTTGACAGGGGTGCCGGCGAAGGCAAAGGTCTCGGAGTGCCACCCCAGTGCAGGACGGAGAGGAAGTGGTTGTCATTGCTGCTGTTGCCAAAGGAGAACCCCTGGAAAGGATCCCAAACATCCAGCCATAATGGATCAAAGACATTTTGTGATGCACCTCTCGAAGAAAGCTGAGATCAATGACATCTCTGCATTGATCAGAAGAAACCTAGAAGATCGATAGGAAGTAGGACGGTGCGATGAAATTGAGGATTCAAAAAGTTTCATAGTTTCGGCAAGACCCAAAGTGAAGAGGTGTTAGTATTTAATGCAACAGTATTCTTTTTTTGTCTTTATTAGGCCCTTCGTTTTTGTTGTTTAGTGGGCTAAAGAGGTCGAGTCTTTAGTGGGCCATAGTGGTCAGTCCATTTAATATGAGTATAAATACTCTCTCCCTCCTTATTTTAATATACGAAAAATATTTCATCCTTTTCTAGGGTTCGTGAGCACACGAACAATTCTCTTTCTCCCCCTCTCTCTCATCCATTTTTCTCTCCAAAATCAATGTGTTTCTTGTAGGTTTATTTCTCTATTTCTTACAAGTAGTATCACAGTGTCAGGTTATCATATTGGGTGTTGTATATTTTCTATGAAGAGACCAGCAATAATGGAAGAGGAAAAATTTTGAGGTTAGTGAAAAGTATTTAGGGGTTTTAGAAGATTTATTATCGTAACAAGTATTTTGAATATTGGAATCATCATTTACGTGGAGAGGAATTGTCATAATAGTAAAATGTTGAATGGTAATCTCCTAAACTTGTCACAACCTCTTGTTCCATCTTTTAATAAAGAAAAATATGATTTTTGGAGTATCAAAATGAAAATATTTTTTTATTTCTCAAGACTTATGAGAATTAGTTGAGAGTTGAAATAAGAAGAGACTTCAAGACAAAAAAATAAGGAATTTCAAAAAAAGGATACGAAGGCATTATTAGTTTTATAACAATCAATTTCAAAAGTTATTTTTCCATGAATTGCTAATGCATCAAGTTCATTTGAAGCATAGAAAATTTGGAAAGATGAATTTCATGGTGATAACATTGTTATGAATGTGAAGCTTCAAACTCTTTGTCGAGAATTTCAAAATATTTTTATAAAATTAGATGAATCAATGCATGATTTCTTTTCTATTGTTGCTATTATTATAAATCAAATGAGAATATTTAGTGAAGATATTTCAGAAAAAAGAATTGTTGAAAATTTTATAAGAGGTTTGTCATCTAAATTTGATCACACTATTGTTGCTATTGAACAATCTAAGGATTTATCTATTTATACGCAAAATGAGTTAGCTGGAGCATTCTTAGCACATGAGGAACGAATTAATAGACAAAAAGAAAAATATATTGAGCAAGTATTCCAAGCAAAGGTTGAAACTTCAAACAATAAGAAAAGTAGTGAAGGTATATCTACACAATGATGACATAGTAGAGGACACTATCAAATAGAGACTGTGCAAGAGGACATGGTATATCATTATATGGGCAGCAAAGAAATAATAAAAGAAATCAATAAAATCATAAACCAAATTACAAAATTATGTAATGCCATTTTTGTAAGAAATATGGTCACATTGAAGTATATTGTTATGAAAAAGTAAAAACAACAAGAAAATATGAAAGAAGGAAATTCTAAACCAATGTGTAATTTTTTCAAGAGGTATGATCATATTGAAGTAAATTTTTGGGACAAGAAAAAGGAGCAAACAAATATTATTGAAGAAAATGGTCAAAATAATTTTTTTATCACTAATATTTCTTCAAGCTCAAGTACATCAAATATATGATTTATTGATAGTGGTTGCAGCAATCATATGACAAGTGAAAAAGATTTATTTTAGAATATTGACACATCTATGGTTTATGATATTACTATTGGTGATGGAAATAGTGTGAAAATTGAAGGCATTGATATTATTGTTGTTCACACTAAGTTAGGAGTAAATACATTAATTCATGATGTTTATTTTGTTCCAAAATTGACACATAACTTGTTTAGTGTGTGTCAATTATTAGAATGTGGCTTTATTGTTTATTTTGAAGATGATAGATGTGTTATTAAGTATGAGAAGAGTGGTATGACTCCAATGGTGATTCCTAAGATTAGAAAAATGATGTTTCCTCTTGATATTTCAAAGCTTATTGACTTTGGTATGATTATAAAAGAAAATGATTTATCTTCACTTTGGCATATGCATTATGGTCATGTAAATGTTAATGCATTGACATTATTACATCACAAGCATATGGTTATTGGTTTACTTTCTATTTCAGCAAATGACAAAGTATGTGAAGGATATGTTTATGGAAAATAACATCGATTATCATTTCTTGTTGGAAAATCATGGAAAGTAAAGTTTTTGCTTAAATTATTACATGTTTATTTATGTGATTTAATGAGGATATTATCCTTGAATGGTAATCGATAATTTTTATTGATTAATGATGACCTCATACATATGAGTTGAGTTTATTTTATTTCTCATAAATTTGAGGCATTTAGGAAGTTTATTTATTTCAAGGCTTTTGCTAAAAAATTAAGTGGGCATGTTATTAAAACTCTTCAAATAGATCGAAGGAGAATTTATTTCTCATGAGTTTGAGTTATTATGTAAGAAGCATAGAATTAAAAGAAGCTCACTATTAAAAAAACTTTGGAGCAAAATAGTATTACTAAAAGAAAGAACAAAATTATTGTGGAAATGGCTAGAAGTATACTTAATGAAAAGCATCTTCCTAATGATTTTTGAGCTGAAGTCATTGCAACTTCTATTGATCTTTTAAATATTTCTCCTACAAAAACGGTGATGAATATGACTCCTTATGAAGTTTGGTATCATCGAAAGCCAAATGTTGGACATTTAAAAAATTTTAGTTGCATATATTATGCCTTAATTGATGCTGATAATCGTGGTAAGATGGAGAAAAAAAGTAAAAAATGTATATTTTTTAGATATAATGATGAGAGTAAGGGTTATCGATTATATAAACTTGAAATAAAAATATTATTGATTCATCACGACATTATATTTGATGAATATGCTCGTTGGAATTGAAATGCAGACCAAATTCATCAAAATTCTTTTTGTGAATATGGGCAAAAAATTATGCGAAATGGTGAAGATTCAATAGGTAAAGCCTCTACTTCATGTGTCACACCTTCAATATCTTCTCTAAGAAATGAAAGTGATATTAATGACTAAAATGATTCAAGTATAGAATCATCAAGCTGAATTCTTTATGTGATATTTATAAATCATGTGCTTTTACTCTTATAATTGTAGAACCAACAAACTATGAGGAAGTACAAAGCAAAGATGAATGGGAGAAGGTAATGCAAGAATAAATTAGAGCAATTGAGAAGAATGACACAGGGGAGTTGGTGAATTTATCACAAAAGACAAAAGTAATTGGAGTCAAGTGGGTTTTAAAGTAAAGTATAAACTAGATGGTAGTGTTCAAAAATTCAAGGCAAGATTAGTAGTGAAGGGATATGCACAGCAACAAGGTATTGATTATTTTGAAACATTTTCTCCGATTACAAGATTTGAAATAGTCTATATTATTTTAGTCATGAAGGCTCAAATGAAATAAAAAGTTTTTCAATTTGATGTTAAATCAATATTTTTGAATGATTATTTAAATAAAGATGTACATGTTGAGCAACTGCCAAGTTTTATTCTTGAAGGAAGAGAGAACAAAGTGTACAAATTAAAGAAGACATTTTATGATCTTAAACAAGCACCAAGAGCATGGTATATAGTAGACTTGATTCATATTTTCACAAGTATCACTTTTATAGAAGTGAGAATGAGCCAACGCTTTATATCAAGACTCAAGATAAAGATATTTTGATAGTATATATTTATGTTGATGATATTATATATACTAGATCTTCTTTGTCATTAATATCAAATTTCAAGAATGATATGATGGCTGAATTCAATATGATAGATTTGAGATTACTTTATTATTTTCTTAGACTTCAAATTATTCAAAATGATCATAATATATTTATTTTACAAGAGAAATATGCATGTGATTTGTTGAAAAAGTTTAATATGTTTCATTGCAAGACTTGCTCTACTTCTATGAATATAAATGACAAATTATGTCTTGATGATGGAACTATAAACACAGTGGAACATTTTTATAGAAGCATTGTTAGTAGTTTGATGTATTCGACTCATACTTGTCCGAATATATTATTTTCAATTAGTATGATTTCAAGATTTATGTACTCATCATCTGTTCATCATCTTGGAATAGCAAAAAGAATATTTTTATATGTGCATGACATTATTAATTATGAAATTCTATATCAACATGTTATTGAATTTAATTTTTTTAATTATTCAGATATTGATTGGGCAAGTTCTATTGATGATAGAAAAAGTACAAGTGGTTTTGTTTTCAACTTTGGTTCAAGTACAATTTCATGGATTTCTAAGAAGCAAGAATCTATAGCACTATCTTCTAAAGTCGAGTATATTGCTGCATCATTGGCTACACAACAAGCAATATGGATAAGAAGAATTTTACTATAGTCAATGTCTATGATGATCTATTGTGACAATGTGTTAACTAATTTCATGAAAAATAATCTAATATTTCATTGAAGAACAAAGCATATTAAGATAAGGTACCATTTTATTTGAGATTTAGTTGTTAAAGATTTTATTAAAATGAAATTCTGTTCAACATTGGATCAAGTGGCAGACAATTTTACAAAGGCGCTGAGACATTCTAAATTCATGAAATTTAGAGAAGCTCTTGGTCTTAAACATTTTTGCATTAAGGGGGAATGTTAGTATTTAATGCAAAAATATTCTTATTTTTGTCTTTACTAGGCCCTTCACTTTTGTTGTTTAGTAGGCTATAGAGGTCATTTCTTTAGTGGGCCATAGTGGTCAGTCCATTTAATATGAGTATAAATACTCTCTCTCCTTATTTTAATATATGAAAAATGTTTCCTACTTTTCTAGGATTCGTGAGAGCACGAACCCTCCCCTTTCTCCCTCTCTCTCCTGTCCTTTTTTCCTCTCCAAAATCAATGTGTTTCTTGCAGGTTTATTTCTCTATTTCCTACAAGAGGATAAAGTATTTATTAAGGAAGCTGCAAAAGTCTAGAATATTTGAGATTCCTCTAGAAACTTCCAGTGAATATTGAGAAGATTCTAGTATTCAACCCATAAATCTCCCCGAAAAGAGGAAGAGGCAAGGTCGAAGAGGGAAGCATCCTCCAGATCAGTGGGCAAAGAAGCAAGGAATGGCGATAGGTAGCACGAGATTCATCTGGTCGTCTTCTGCAACATGACAGGGCACTCTGACGAAGAGGAATCACCTCGTCTGCAATGGCCTGCGTTAGCGAAAAGACTACCTAATGTGAGTGGGCAAGAGTGTGCTCAGCCCTAATTTAACGCCCTTCAGTTGTTGGGCACCCCAGTACGACCAGGGAGCTGAAGCTGATTTACGTTGAACTTAGCATCAGTGGCCAACTAACATCATCTGCTCCTGTGGATAATATTTATCTATGTTATAACATCATATTCCGTACAATAAGTTTAAGTAAACTCTTAAGTGTGTCTATTCATGATCAGTATAAAGTTGATGGATTGGGAACCGAAACATAATACTTGAACTATATATAAAACAATAATTAAATATTTTACTCTCATCAACATTTTATATTTATTAAACTACCATCATGAAGATTCCTACACTGGGCGACGGTCCGTTGGTCGGCGGAAGCACCTAGAAACCGCTCAATGAATCTAGCCCCTCCTCCAAGCTCTTCGGCTCGCTGACCTAGAGAATCTGGTCCGGACATGGGAGACTACTGGAATCTTCTGGCCAATCTTGGAAGTTTCTAGAAATTTTCAAACCCAGCCCGCATAAATAGATCATCCCCATCCCGTCGCCGCTGGGTATCTCACCGAAACTACGAAGCTTTCTGAATCGTCCATTTCGTCTCACCGTCCTGTTTCCCATCGATCTTCCAGGTTTCTTCCGATCAATACACAGATGTCGTTGATCCCAGCTTTCTTCGGGAGGCGCACCACCAACGTTTTCGATCCATTCTCGCTGGATCTCTGGGATCCTTTCCAGGGATTCTCCTTCGGCAACGGCAACAGCAGCAGCGGCTACCACTCCCTCTCCGTCCTCGGCCGCGGGTTGGACTCCGAGACCTCCGCCTTCGCCGCCACCCGCGTCGACTGGAAGGAGACCCCGGAGGCTCACGTCTTCACCGCCGACCTCCCGGGGGTGAACAAGGAGCAGGTGAAGGTGGAGGTGGATGAGGGCCGCATCCTCCAGATCAGCGGCCAGAGGAGCAAGGAAAAGGAGGACAAGAGCGACAGATGGCACCGGGTGGAGCGGAGCAGCGGCGGGTTCCTGCGGCGGTTCCGGCTCCCGGACAACGCCAAGGCGGACCTGGTTCGAGCGTCCATGGAGAACGGTGTGCTGACCGTGACCGTCCCCAAGGAGGAAGAGAAGAAGCCGGAGGTCAAGGCCATCGAGATCTCCGGCTGACTTCAGACCGCTCCCGATCGATGCTCTCTGCTCGATCCTTCCATTGCAAGGCCTCTTCCTATTGGAGCCCTTTTGCTGTGAATCCGCTCGAACTGACGCAGTTAATCTACATGTGTAACGCTTTCATGCTTTCCAGATTACTAAAAAAATTTCCTTTTTCGTAACCTTTGACTTAGACATCACTAGATGCTGTTCGCCATACCCAACTTGGGATCTGTCAAGAGTTTTCTCATGTTCTTTCCTTGGCACTCACACCAGAACAATAACGCAGAGTGAGTCTCCAGTTGGTCCGCAAAGATTGTCATCACCGCCTGCTGGGGGGAAAGGGCAGTGGAAAATTTGTTCATTTACCATCAAAAATATTTCCAATAATTAACTACCAGATAGCTGAGCTTCCTCCTTGTTGAATCCTCCAAAATGGTAAGCAAGAAAAAAAGAAACACGCTTCGGCTGGAAGAGATTCAGGGAGAGAATTTACAGTCACAGGGTGAGAGACGCCGCTGCTCTGGGCCGCCGCAGGGGAAGCGATGAGCACCCGTTGCAGTCTCCCAGCTCATCTCCTGTACCGATGGCGCTTGAAGTTGAAATAGACGTGCAGAATCCCGCGTTCAAAGGTGCACTTGAACCCCTTCTTGTGCGAGTACTCCCACTCTTTGTTCACGATGCGGAACGCCTGCCAAGAAGGACAGATATCTCCGACTGGTGAGGGGAAAAAGTCCGCCAATAATGGACCCCACCCACAACAGAAGCTCAGCACAAGGGTCAACGCCGGTAAACTCAACGGACGAGCATGGAGATCGAAGGAAAAAAAAGTTTTGGGAGATGGGACTCTTCCCTCAAGTACTCTACGTGATTCTACCGTGAGAGAGAACACGAGAGAGGTAGTAGGTAACAAGCGGAGAGAAAATATCCACCCCTAATGGACCCACATGAGAAGAGCAACACAAGGGTCAAAACCGGGAAAGTCAACGGATGAGGGTGGAGATCGATAAAAAAAGAAGCTTTTGGAGATGGGACGCATCCCTCAAGGACTCCTGAGCGAGAACGCGAAAGAGGTAGCCGGTGGCAAGCAGAGGGAAAAAGTCCGCCAATAATGGGCCCACAGGAGAAGCACACCACAAGGCTCAACGCCGGGAAAGTCAACGGATGAGCGTGGAGATCATTGAAAACGGAAGATTTTTTTTTTTTTTTGGAGATTGGACTTACGATGTCTTCGTAAGGAGGCCCTGCATGGAACCTTATGAGGCAGGTCTCGCCGTTGCTCCCATCCCGCTCAATGGTGTACACGGGCGCCTTCGATTTATCCACAAGATCCGGGTAGAAGATGTTGAACTTGTAACCCTGAACGATCTTCGGCGGAGGATTATCGTGATCGTAGTGGGTCTGATTGTACTTGTTCCACTCGTAGCCCGTATGAACCCGGTTGAAGTACTTGGGCTTCCGAGGCCGATACTTGTCATGCCACCAGTACACCTGCGTGCGCATCATCGTTCGTCAACCAGAGCAAAAAAAATATATTCATAATGGAGAAAAACCGCTGTTGAATCCCATTTCAGCTGTCGCCATGAACCCTGATCGATCTGGACCTCACCTGAGAATCAAGGTTGACTTCGGCGCCCGAGCCGAAGACGGCGTCGCCTTCTTCCATGATCCCCATCGCCTTGATTGCCTTGGACTCGAAGTTGTCATCGTCCTTGCTGACCTTCGTCAACATGGCCTTCTGGATCCTTCTCTGATGCTCGACGGCCTCGCGCTTCCGATCCTGTTGTAGATAAATCAGAGGCGGCAATCAGAATTCGACACAAATAGTAACAGAGAACTTGGCGATCGAGAACTCGGAAGGAATTCTCAAAAAAGATAATGCGCATTGCATTTGATGCATCAAGACAGTTATGCGTACGTTCCCAGCTCCAAACGCTACCATTTATCTAATTCTACACATGGAAGGATGAGAAAAAGAAAAAGAGGAAACTATAACATCGTCTAAACAAGAAAATCTTGGTCCTCCTGGTGGTGCAGTCTTTGATAACATTCCAAGAATCTGGGAAGGCTACGAAGGCCATCAAGCAGCCAACCAGTTGCTCTGATGGACAGATTTCTGCAATCTGTCATATTTTGTGGCGCAGTATTTTTCCATTTTCCACTGAACCATTTAAATTTTGACTCAACAATTTTCTCTCTCAAGCCCAATAAACAATAGACACTGATTTACCTCCACCATGTCCATGCCTATTATGCCCATTAACCTCCAGTTATATGAGGTGCTCCTCATATGACTGAGTTCCACATAGCTCATAGACTTAAAACCAGGCAACTGCCATGAAAGACATACACTGAGTTCATCTCCAGTTCCTGTAATTTTTCAGAACCCATTCAGGGAAGTCCACAATGGTGTTAAGTTTCTTCCATTTTGGGAATGACATCCTGGGGGCATAACTTAATGCCGTGTTGATAATCTCTCAGCCTCTCCATCATCCCACCGACGGGTGAGAACCAAAAGCAGATGCAGATGAGAATCGTTCCAAAGAAGAGGCAACTCGGAATCGAAAATGACTGGGAGTGAAGGATCGAAATCCCTCTTTCATGCCAGTGAAGTCATAGTTTATTTGGAGAATCAGTGTGTGCTACCCACAAGCCACCATAAATCAGAAAACTCATTTCATTCAATAAAAAATCACATAAATTAAAGATTTGAGGGAATTAATAGGATCATTTGCCAAATTTAGGATAGCATTCATATATTTTTCGTGTGGTTTGATGAATTTTGAAGATCGATATAGCATTATATATACCCTTTGTGTATTACATGGTACAGTGCATCAGTGCCACGTCATTGAATTCATGGATTAGTAAATCCACATTAGCCCAACGAGCCCATGTGGACGACTAATATGGCAATTTTAGATCAGAAGATTTTTCATTTTCCTATCTGAGCACATCACATCAGTTACTCAATAGAAAAAAAAGGGCACCAGAAATAAATGGGCATTCTTGTGAAGAAAACATACTAGCTCAGCCTGGTCAACTTCAGGATCAATTGCTCCTTCATCTTCGTCACCATGCAAAAGTTCTGGTGAAAACGAGCCAGGCTCTTCATTGAGTTCTTCCTTCGGTTCGTCAACTATCATGGCTGGAGAATAAACTTGGACATCTAAGATGTTAAAGGAAGACCAGTTAATAAAGGTTACACAGGTGTAAAATCATAAAATCTTCATAAAAAAGATAAAAATGTTATGAAATCATACCTTCCGGGAAGCTTGTTGGCTCCTCCTCTTTAACCTCTACGCCAATCTCCTTTTCAATGGTTGTATGTGCACTCACAGGCTGCTCCAGGCGTTGTAGATGCTTCCTCAATAAATCTGCATGGATTTCCTTCAAACAGGCCTGCAGAAAAAGTAATTTTGTCCATGATACCAAAACTATGATATCACAAATAACATGAAAACGATAACTACTGGAAAAAAAAGAATGTGGTAAGAGAAAGATTCAGGAGTCTGTGCCAGATAGAATGGCATCATGATGATACAGTTTTTCTAGCTCTGGCATAGAATATCCCGCATAACTCTAGACTAGAGAGAAAAATACAACGACTTAGCATGGATATTCAGAGTCAAAGTATTCAACACAACAATGGGCGTCTACCAGGCTTCTTTGTACCCCGCAGAGACAAAAAAAAACAGAGTCAGTATGCTGTGAGCTGACATGTTCCCTTCCCCAAATCTTCACCAATTCAGTATATTTGGCAACTGTACATCTTAAAAGAACCTTGGCACCCCTCATGAACAAAAGGTTCAGCTGTAGCTAACTTCCCTGTTATTAGAAACCAATCCGTTAACATGAAAGCAAAGAGGGCACTGCTCATGTATTCTTGCACTCTCCCTTTGTATTTGACCACTCCAAAATTCAGGTTCTTATTTTTTTTCTCAGATAAGTGTTTCGTGATCCTAAACAATCATTTAGTACGACAGACCCATATATTTGGTTCATAAAGTCGTACCTAGCGTTCGTTAAAATCAGTACAAACCAAGTCATAGACTGAAAATAACTCCCTTGAAATCATTTGTCGCCCAAAAATATGAGAAAATTAGGTATCAGTACATGTCCTTCAAGTCCAAAGTAAAGACTAAAACTATCTTGTTGCATACGTAGTCAAGTATAGCATCGCTTCCATAAGCCTCAAAAACTGTAGAAAAGAAAGAATCAAAACTACCACCACATACAGAGCTAAATAAGGCACGGCTTTCCTAGGTCTGAAAAAAATTAGAAGAGCTTTACAGAAGGGAGGCTACAAGATGAACGTTGATAAACAGAAACACTACCTCTGAGAGCAATTACATATAAAGATTCATATTAAATTATACATTTCGCAGCAAAATCGATTTTGATTGAATCTGCACAATGACTGGTACCCATTTTGTTACATGTCTGCCAAAAATAGAGTAGTTAGAAACTAACACCATAGGCCAGTTGCATATAGCGTTGCACCTACAGAATAATATATTTTTTAGGGAACCTTCAAGTCCCCGAAATAAAAATTGATTTCACAGCAATAACAAATAGAAAATTTTTTTCGCCAAAAATGCCTGCAAAAAGTTTTTAGACAATCCACTGTAGGAGCGTGTATATAGGCAATTTAGAATGTCACTCGTGAAAATTTGTGAAAGGCATCCCTGTTTCTATACCTTTGCCTTGTATATTGGGAGTCGTTTGAGAACAGCCTCCCAAAACTCAACAACTTTGGCTGTACCGCTGAGCATTTGTGACTCAATTTTCCGTTGCAGTGCCTCCAACTCATCTAATGTTTTCGCTTCTAGGAGCCTCCTTGCATCTGCCTCAATGCTTGAATGAAGACCCCTTTCTTCAGCAAGTACCTCAGGAGGAGGCTTTTCACCACGAACTCTAGCACGATCAATTGCATCTCTTTTCCGAGCCTCAGCTAGCTCCCAGTTACAGACGACCATCATCGCCTGATACAAACATCTTTCTCCATGTGAAAAATGAGGCGATTGAAAGTTCGTATAAATTACAAAACAAAAATATTAACCAACATGCTCAACTTCATATTTCAAGATGAAACACTAAATGGCAACATTATGAATGTCAATGATGGAATAAAATACAAGGTGTTGGCATCAAGAAATTATTTTCAAACTTTCTCTTTGACTGAAGTATTAGGCATAGCAAGATCAAATATCGTGAAATAAAAAGGGCCATGGCGAAACTATTACTTTAGGCGTGATTGGGTATTTTTATGATCAATCACTCTACCCTTGTGTAGTAAGAAATGGTTGCACGAGGGGTTATTCACAGTTTCTGAAACACATGCCATATCCTTTCTCTTTCAATCGTTAACAATTACCTGTTAGAGCCAATTTTCAAAATAAACAGTTCGCTGAAAAGAAAATATAGTTAATTAGGGGTTCGAGCTCAATCAAAGAACCTTGGCAAGGACACTCTCACAACAAAAGGCAATAGGTAAAGATGATACAATCGAAACGAGTAAAAAAGAAAGAAACATGGTCTACTTTAGACCACAAAGCAGTCAGACAGATAAATATACATAGAAGAAAAAGTCTCTGAACGCCTAAAAGACAGTCAGTATACAATTTCAACAGAGGCAGAGGAAGAGAGAATCCATTAACAGTTGAATGCATCATAATGGTATTTAACTTCAATCTACAGCATCCACACAGAACGAATACTGCGATTTCCAATTTCAAGCGGAAAACGTTATTACGAAAATCATTTGCTGAAAAACTGAGACTCTCATATAAGATAAGGCAGTGAAACAGATGACGGAAGGTTGTAGCATCAACTGGACACATAACACTTCAAGTTGACTAAATAATTATTAAAAATGATGAAGAGTGAATCAAGACCTCCCAGAACTGAATATGAGTGGGTGTTGCTCTATCAAGATCCAAATGCATTTTTATGTCATCATGAAGCTCTTCCATCTCCTTTACGGTCAGACCCTGGTGTAGCACAAAACAACATTCAAATTTGAAAAAATAATCAAATTTAAATCTAGCATGAATTAACTCAACACCCAGAAAAAGAGAAACATGATAAATAAATCTTCAGCTTACAAAAAGAAGAATGAAGGGGAATATAAGCATATGATGTTGAATAAGCTCTTAAAAAAGCCCATATAAGAGCAGGAACCTACATCATAACGATGGATTAAGACATAAATTCATAGTCCCCAGCATGTAAAAATAATCAGCTTCTTTGCATAGAATTCATTTCCACCATTTATTTTTGTCAAACTGAAACAAAAATATAGATAATACCTACCAAAAAGCTTTCATGCTTGAAAATAGTAAGTGTTTTGCTCATTCCAGATGAGCTTAAGTAATCGCAGGAAAGACTAGATACCATACAATTGAAGATAAAATTGATGTGATTGGAAGAAAAGTTCCCCATCACTGCAGCCGTACAAAATGCAATTGTTGAAAGATTGAGCCATGCATTACCAGAGACCCGAATGTTTCGAAGATAACCACAATAACGTAGAAGATTATTTTTAAACGTTCCACTGACTTCTACGAGGATTCATTAAAATTACCCACATATCATCTTCCATTTATTCTTTACGCAATCCTCAATCCTTACTTCGATTTAATGCTTAAGAGATGCATAACCCACTAACAGTTCCTCCATTTACTTGTTCCATTCTTTTCATGCATGAGTTTCCCTTCCAAACGATGGGGTTATAAGGCATTATTGACATTCTCCATTCTGTTTTCTTTCTCACGCCAGAAAACAGATGTTTTGCTGCTGAAATGAATTTCACATCATTCATGTATAAGGTTGGTCTTTAAATCATTTTATTAGCCTTTAATGACCTCAGAACCTGAAATTTGACTTATTCTGAATCAATTTGAATCGGTTTCCAGACTCTCAGATAGTACCCATTCTAGTATAGGCTTTACACGATTTGAATTTATATTTATGATGGATAATGACTAAATCAAAGTTTCCATTCAATTTCTCAGATGTAACGAATTGAATACAAAAAAATTATAACATCATAACAGAAAATGCAACAACGAACCACAAGAAACATACCTTGAAGACTGTGTATGGTTCATTGATTTCAACATCAAAATCGTCTGAGACATTGAGGTTCTTTGACAGAATATCGATTGGCTTGGTACGACCCTCTCGTAATCTAATCTCTGACCTAACTTTGCTTTGTTCAAAATGGAACTGTTACAGAAAAATGACAAGGATCATAAACAAACTGAATGACAAAACAAAAAACAGACCAAAAATTCAAAGAGAACGAAATTATAACATAGAAGTTCAGATCGCAGCATTCCTAACCTCCTCCTCCTTCTTCTCCCAATCTTGAAACTCGGCTCTTGCACGTTCTCTAGCCAGCAGTGCCTGCATCATATATTTCACGATCATTAAAATCAAACTATCATTTTCTGATTCAACGTCTAGTGAAAACTGGTACGTGAAACTCACCATTTCCTCTTCATGCTGTGCCTTCTCAATTGCTCTTTCAGCTCTTCTTTTTTTAACCTTCTCTATTTCTGCCTGAAAAATGGAGATAGGCAATGAAAGTAAGACGCTTAATAAATCAGAAAATAAAATTAAGGTCAGATAAAACCAAAAATTTGCATCTCATAAAGACCAGTGAGTGTGCTGTGAGAAGGTCAGCGAACAAAATATGGAGCATGCAAAAAAATTTAATATTTCCGAGTCAATCCTACGAAGAAGGTTTTCTCTTGTATACAGCACCACTATCAAAAATTTCAACTCGATAAAATTACTAAAACCTTGCAGAAAAAAATAGTCAACTGCAACTTGATAATAATAGCTTGAGTCCGTACTTTGTTTGAGGTAATGGGAAATGTAAAAGAAGAGAAAATCCCACATAATATTAAAAACACAAAACTAACAAACGATACAAGGGAAAAAAAATGAAATTACTTTAAAAAAGGAAAGATAGCAGAGAGAATTACACGGCAAGAATAATACAATGGAAAAAATAAAATGAAAATTAGAAATCGCATTGGGTGATAATGGTCATAAACCCAATATAAATATACTAAGATGCATATACAAATGCATTCACATTTATACATTAAAATAAATCTCTACAGCTAGCTCAAGTCTTCCTTTTTCAGCCTATTCATAATCAAAACCAAATTAAGCGGGGCTTCAAGACTGAGTCTGACATCATCCAAAACATTAGGCATGAGCAGACATTCCCACCAGAAGATTCCCCCCCCCCCAGATCTTTATGAAACAGACAAGTTTAAAAGTCAAAACGTTATGGAAGGAATTGGTCAATCCCGCTTGATAACGTTGCTTTCGCCAATCTCGATCAAAAAGCTCTGTTGTGTTCATCAGAACAGCTAATGCAGTCACTCCAAGTACAACTTACATGAAGGAAAGCAAATAATCCTACTTGCCAAACATCTGCTTAGCAAATAACGGCACACCATTGGAAAATACACATTCTATATTCCAGTTGAACTTGTAATATCTTCGTTCATATACTAGAGAAAAAAACAATCCAAGTCTCGAAAAAATATGAGGAAGTTTTAAAAATATATTAGATGCATCACCATTTGATGATCTTACGTTTATGACCGATTTCATAACAGTCCTATACGAAAACCTTAGTTCCGTTGACTCGTGAATCCATGCCAGGACAAATTTCGGTCAATATCTGAAAGAAAATAGGGAGCATGAAACTGACCTAACCAAAGGAAAGGATCTTTTTTGAAATCTGACTATGTAGGAGCCAGTTGCCTAGTCACTACATTATGAGTCGCACTTGCGAGCCTAGCCATAGTCTTGTCAATCTTGTGAACTATGCAAAATAAGAAATTTTGAAGATTCACACGAAAGGAAAATCGAAGAATCCATGCCATTAGGTTAAGTGACTGCAGTGGATAGGGAATGGCTTAGGAAGTATAGAAATTTAAAGTCTCCCCAAACTAGTTCCTGACCACATTCACAAAAGGAGCCTGTATGGAGATATCCTCACTTCTCTCTTTTTTTCCAAATCAAATCTTCCAATGGACTGAAGGAGACTGCAACCAACTCCAACTTCTTTGTAGGTACCATCTTACTAAAAGTGAGTAATCAAACCTCAATGCATAATCTGTCAAGTCAGTATCAAGAAGCGGCAACGTCTCTCAATCCTAAAAAATGAATTTCAAGATAAATTTTCAAAGCTGCGCTCAATTGTATGGGGCAGATTTCTCCCAACAGAATCTAAATCAATGGCTGGAAACTGAGTGCAGAATCTCTGCATCTTCTCAAGCAAGATTTCATAAACTTTTACATCGTAAACAGCTTTACATGAAGGTACAAGCTATCAACCTCATGTTTTAGACAATGGTCACGATTGGATTGAAGGAAGCGAAAATGTTCATAGAATACAGAGGCAAAGTCTTTTATCTTCGTCAAGGCAGAATAAAAGAAAACAGGAGATAGACTTAACCCGGATATACCAAAATTAATGCAAAGGATGAGTCGAGCACACGTATCAGATGACAAGTAGATAAAAGATGTGAAAGAAATATGGCATTGCATGAAAATTTCCTAGATGGAATCATTTGAAAGAAGGAAGAGGAAAGAGAGAATCAGCTGATAAGAGAGGAAAAAAAGAACAAATAAAACAAAAGAAAACTTCCAAACTTTTATTTGCATTTACATACCATTCTTTCCTGTTGTCTCTTCTTCTCAGCTTTGACAGACAGCATGTCAAGAGATAGGCCTCTAGAAACATCATGCTCTATCTTTTTCCGCCACACAAACCTGAAAATTTTGCATGAGGATGAGAAAATAATCAATAATACGGAAGCAATCCTGTTTAAAAATCGGCCAATTCATTACATATACGACAAATGAGCAATAAGTCAGCATGTCATCTAACATCCCAAGGGAGGTGTTTTCCTTTGTTTTCTTCTCTTTGAAGATGAGCAGAGGAAAAAGAATCAGGAAGCTACCCTGAGAACTTTTCGTACAGTTCAGTAGGTTGATCACTCCGAGTTCAACAGGAAAGAATGTTAAAAATATATATATCCGGCTTACTTCTCAGTGAGATTTGCATCACCAAACGGGTTCGAATCATTAGAATAGCCCGACACCGCTTGGGTCTTCAATATCTTTGCAACTTTTAGGGCCTGAAAAGAAGAATAAAAAGAGTCAGTTTGAAACCCTAATTGGAAAACCCAGAAAGAACATGAGAAGAATGCCCTGCCCTACTTTCTTCTGCGCCTTCTTGGAGAGGTACTCCTGAATCTTCTCTTCAGTTATCTCCTTTGAAGGCCTCCTCTTCCTCTTGCTACTATTGTCACCACTCTTCCTCGTACGATGATCATCAGAGCTGTCCTCGTCCGAGTGGGACTGAGAGTCGTCCGATTCATCTTCACCTCGGTGTCTTCGTCGCCGCCGAGATGAGCTGCTCCGGCCGCTCCTTCTGCTGCTGCTTCTATGTCTTCTCGTCTTGCTATTCTCCTTCCGCCTGCTGCTGCTACTACCCCTCCTCAGAGAGGGAGAGTCGCTGCCCGAATTATCCTCTTCTTCCGACCGGCTGCTGCCATCTTTGTCCTCACCTCCAGAAGAAGAGGCTGAGGGCGAGAGAGACGAATCCCTCTGTTTCCTCGTCGAATTCTTTCGGCCATCTTTGCGGTCCGTCTTCCCCATGAGCAAGAGAAGAGATTTGCAGAGAGAGAGAGAGAGAGAGAGAGAGTAGCAATGGGCCACTTCCTTTTATGCACCTAGAACAGCTCCGGTTGAGGATCAAATTGCGTCGGTTTGGTTCAACCGACTCAATCGCCGCCGAGAAATGAGGAATGGGAGACTGAGACACAGATGAAATTAAGATAACAGGGAAGAAGGCTAGGTCGGTTATCAGAGGCTGGGAAGGAAGGGGGAGGAAGAGGTAGAGAGAGAGAGAGATCAGAGGCTGGGAGAATCCAAAGGTAGGGAGAATACGAAAGAAGATGTTCACTAGGGCAGGAGCTGGATGGCCAGATTCGGCAACCACACGCGATCTGAAAGAACGCGGAGGAAGAGGAGTCGAGCGAGATGGAGGGCGTGGGAGAGGAGCTCAGAGGCGGGCGGCGGGAGACGGCGGCGAAGGGGATGAACCAGGAGCGCTCTCCAGGCGCCACCAAGCGGGCTCCTTGAACGGGCCGCTACGCCCCGCCCAAACTGGCGCAGCGCCATGATATTCTCCTTTGGCCCGGTACGGATCCGAAACAAAAAGCCTTAGCAGAACGGACAGGATCCGAATTAGAAAAGATAGGGATTCCCACGTAGATCAGGATTTAAAAAAAAATTATATCAAAGATAGGGATCTGATGAAACCTCCATTTTAATATATGCCGAATAAAACTCTCATATTTTATTATTTTCTAGTTTAAACATACACACGTGAATGGTCAAAAACACCCTTCAACCTAAGACATGTTGAAGGACAATCGCATCAAGGGTTTGGACTCTCTCTCTCTCTCTCTCTCTCTCGTTATTTATCTCTCTCTCCAGCTATCAATAAGTCTCTGTACATGAACTCCATTAAGATTATGTGAGGTTTTCGAAATAATCATTTAATATTTTCAAAAGCATAAAGAGAGATGATATATACTAAACTCACCCGATTAGCATGATTTACGTTTTAAATTAAATGGTATATACTAATTGAAATATTGTTTACGGAATTAATGGAATCTATAATTCAAGGCACAGAGGAAATTTGCAATAAATTTAAAATATTTTTAGACGCTACTTGCGGATTAATAAAAACGTTTATAACTTTTTTCGACCAACATAAATGAATTTATTTCCCAAGGGCACGTTTTAAAGTTCCAGAAAATTACCTACGGTTTTTACGAGTCGACGAAGGTTTCTTCTCGGTATTAAGTTAAATGGTAAAATTATCCCCAACGTATTCCTCAAACTAGTTGAGGGTATTATCGTCTTTAAAAAGACAAAAAAAATCCTAGAAGGAATTAATATAAGATGCAAATGGCAGCCACGAGACTGGAAAGTGCGAGCTATTAATCGCTTACAATGCGTGCAGAAATGTAGAAAATCCCAGAAAAATATTAAGTTTAAATATTTACATTTTAGGGCATTCATCTCTGTGGATGTCCCCATACGACGCCCATGAATCCTGATGAACCGCCGTGCGCAATCCTCATTTGAGACATCTCTAAACAGAGGCTTGATTTCTGTGTTCGCATCAACGTTCATCGACGTTCCTGGTGAGGGTCTTCAAAAGACAGGGGAAAGGTCGTTGTCTACCAACAGAAAAGGTAAGGAGATGGCGATCGGCTGAGCCGGACTGAATGTTTAATGGCATGATGTGGAGTAAGTACCTCTGGATGTTGTTCTTGACTAATACATTCAAATGTGTGTTTTGCCGCCCAGAACGGACTTGTGACGGAGGTGAGGGTGAATTCCACTCAGTAGTCTCTCGCGATCGCCCAGCGCGTCGGTAGAGCACGTGGCTGCGAGCTCCAACTGGAGATGGAAGAGGAAAAGGTTTCTCAGTTTTGCACGGAGACGGAGACTATCAACTTTCGAAGAGGAAGATGTTAGAACTGTTTAAATCCAACAGAAGAACTAGGCGAGAACTAAAGGAATCGGAGATGAGCGCGCTGAGATGTCGAATATGCTGTTTTATTATTCGTATTCACGCCATGCGTGAGTTTAGAGGAAGGAGTCCTTCACTCGTCAATTCGCAGAAACTGTAGATTGGACAGTATCAGGGGGAGCTGCCGAGCGCGGTTGAACGCCGAATCAACCGGAGATCTCGATGGCCTTGACCTCCGGCCTCTTTACTTCCTTCTTGGGGACGGTGACGGTCAGCACCCCGTTCTCCATGGACGCCAGCACCAGATCCGCCTTGGCGTTCTCCGGGAGCCGGAACCGCCTCAGGAACCCGCCGCTGCTCCTCTCCACGCGGTGCCACGTTTCGTTCTTCTCCTCCTTCTCCTTGCTCCTCTGGCCGCTGATCTGGAGGATGCGCCCCTCCTCCACCTCCACTTTCACCTCCTCCTTCTTCACCCCCGGGAGGTCGGCGGTGAAGATGTGCGCCTCCGGAGTCTCCTTCCAGTCGACGCGGGCGGCGGCGAAGGCGGAGGTCTCAGAGTCCCACCCGTGGCGCAGGACGGAGGGAGTTGTTGTCGCCGCTGCTGCTGCCGTTGTCGAAGGGGAGCCCCTGGAAAGGATCCCAAACATCCAGCGAGAATGGATCGAAGACGTTGGTGCTGCGCCTCCCGAAGAAAGCTGGGATCAGCGACATCTCTCCAACTGCAAAATACTACAATCGTCGATCGAAAAATTGCAGATCGCTGA
Source organism: Spirodela polyrhiza (assembly GCA_024713555.1). Taxonomy (NCBI): domain Eukaryota; kingdom Viridiplantae; phylum Streptophyta; class Magnoliopsida; order Alismatales; family Araceae; genus Spirodela; species Spirodela polyrhiza. Next base: position 1,725,256 of record CM046545.1, on the reverse strand, counting down.
GCACATTGGCCGTGACGAGAGTCTATTTATATAGCGTCTGGCGGGGGGACGTGTTCGCTAGAAACGTCCAGAACGAACGGGGGGCCCACTGCAACAGATCGCTGGATGGACTCTCCAGAAACTTCCTCACTCTTCTCCAATATTCCCGCCATTTCCTAGGTGACGCCTAACCGTTTATATAACGTATCTTCTCCCTCCCACCTCCGAGTGGTTACCTGCAGGTCACATTACTTGGATCATTCGAGCGTCAGGCGCCAGCGAATCGTCGCGATTTCCCGCCGTCTTCCTATCCTCGCGAGCAGATGTCGCTGATCCCGGCCTTCTTCGGCAGCCGCAGCAGCAGCGTCTTCGATCCCTTATCTCTGGACGTCTGGGATCCTTTCCAGGTATTCCCCTTCGACAATGGTTCACTCTCTCGGCCGCTCCATGGATGGGACTACGATACCTTCGCCTTCGCCGGCGCTCGCGTGGACTGGAAGGAGACTCCTGAGGCGCACGTCTTCACCGCCGACCTCCCGGGGGTGAAGAAGGCGGACGTGAAGGTAGAGGTGGAGGCGGGGCGCATCCTCCAGATTAGCGGCCAGAGGAGCAAAGAGAAGGAGGAGAAGAACGAAACGTGGCACCGGGTGGAGAGGAGCAGCGGCGGGTTCCTGAGGCGGTTCCGGCTCCCGGAGAACGCCAAGGCGGATCTGGTGCGGGCGTCCATGGAGAACGGGGTGCTGACCGTCACCATCCCCAAGGAGCCGGTGAGGAAACCGGAGATCAAGACCATCGAGATCTCCGGCGGAATCGGAGGTCCTGCTTCGCGCTCTCGGTCCCATTGGCCGGCTAAGCTTCTCCGCTCTCTCTGCCCCGGCGCAGTGTGTTCAAAGAAGCGAACCATGTAGTCCAGAGATCTCCTCGTTTAACGTGTGTTTCTTTCTCCAGCTTCCTCAGAAAGCGTAGCCTCTTCTCGCTGAACATGAACTTACCACGCCAGATCATAAGACAACGGTAAACCACGAGGACAGGAAAAAGGGACTCTACTCGATGAAACCTGGAGAAGCTCAACGCCCCCGGCCTCTATTTATTTCGCATTATAATCTATTTTGATTTGAATTTACATGACTTATATATGTTTTTCGAGGAAAAAAATCTCTCCTGCCCTTTTCCCGCTTTTGGGGTCGACTCAGTGGACCCCACACAAAATCTATCAATCTGAACCCCTGCGAAGAATATTCTCTTCTCGTCGACATCCGGCCGTCCGATCCCAGACATCTTTGGACCTAAAGACTTGGAGACGCAGAAGCAAGTTCGTAATAACGCCGACTACTTTTATATATGAGTCACTACTTGTATTTTTCTTTTGCCCTTAAAATGGCCGTCGCCGTCGGGGACTCCCGTCGCGTATCACGTTGCGAGATGTGGCACTTACATGGCCCCCGAACTTTCCAGCAGCAGCGGAAGGGAGAGAAAAGAGGATAAGAGTTCCAACCTAGTGCAGAGGCCGAGAGAGCGGAGGAAGAAGATCTGCGGGAGAGATGCCGGTGATCCAGAGCTTGTTCGGCCGCAGCGGAAGGGACGACGCCGCCTGCCTCTCTTCCCCCAGCGCGTGGAGCATGCTCGACGGCCTCTCCATCGGCTCCCCGATCTTCTCCCCCTCGCAGAGGGCTCCGCGGCGGCCGGCGTTCGCCGACGCGCGAATCAGGTCTGAAGAAACGGCGGAGAACCACATCCTGAAGGCCGATCTGCGGGGGCTGAGAGAAGATGAGGTGAAGTTCAAGGTGGAGGCGCAGGAAGGGATCCTTCACGTGTGGGGGGAGCAGAGGACGGTGCTCACCGGGAGGGACCGGAGATGGGGCGCCGAGAACAGCGTCCGCAGGTTCCGCCGCCGGATCCCGCTGCCGGACGACGCCGAGGAAGATCTGATGCACGCCGCCGTAAGAAAGGGGGTTCTGATCATAACCATACCCAGGAAGGAGATGCAGAGGCCCCCCGGAGAAGGAAGTCCGCCCTCTACATAGTAACTCTGCAACGGAGAATACAGAAAGCGTTAGTACCGTCAGGAAGGTAATTCTAGGGTTCTTGATGTTCTAATATAATATGTTCTTACCTGCTCGTTGTTCTATGCTTATCTCCCAAAAGCCTTCAAAAACTGAGCCGATCGTGACAAATATTTATGATATTAGGAGAAAAAGCGAGAGATAGAGTGAAGAAAATTTTGACTCTCGCATCGAAATATCGGTAGATATTTCCTTTAAAAGGGTCCGACCAGCAGTTTTGGATCTTCGGCGTGGGCCAGAGAAATATGCGAAGAAGGTAAATAATACAGAGAAGAGAGAGAGGAAGATCGTCGTGATCGTCGTGGCCGTCGTTGTTCACATCTTGGCGCCCCTCGAGATGGCGATGTCACCGTAAGGAACCGTCTGCTCGACCTTCACGAAGTCGCAGGTAGCAAGAACTGTGGAGAGGAGAAGACTCTGTTAGAGGATGCAGCCGGTGGTGGCCCACAAAGTGACGTGGACCACAAGTGGGCCCATCGCGTGCTAAAGGCCGGCCTATTTTAAAGAAAAATACGGAAAAATAGGCTCCGTGTCCGTCCCTTTTATTTCCAACTCGTTCTTAGCGAGCGAGAGAGAACGAGAGAGACAGATTAGGCCGGAAAAATCAGGTATTTTCCTCTTGTAGGTTGATTTATAATTCTGACCCATGAGAGAAAGGGATAAACGTTAGTGAAAATGAGGGAGATAGAGAGAGAGAGAGAGAGAGGGTACCGCAAGTCTGGTAGAAAAGCTGAGAAGCCTTCTTTCTGTTCATCCCCAACGCCAGCATGTTCAGCGACTCAAACTGGGGAGCTCCGGGCGTCTCGAAATGTGTCTTGAGATGCCTGCAGATCAGAAAATGAGAGGGAGAGAGAGAGAGAGAGAGATTTGATGATAACGACGGAATGCCGCAAGATAATAGAAGCATGGAAATCACGATTCATAACTCACGTTCGGATAGATTCGGTGATTTTGTCCACGGTAGGATTGGAGATCGCCGGCTGCGGGGTCTGTTCGGGTGCAGTTTCCTCCAGGAGCTCCGTGCTGTTGAAATCTATAATCAAGCACAAGTCAAAATGGTCAACGGTACATCAATGACTGAAATCGACCCAAACCCAGATAGAGATAGAGAGAGAGAGAGAGTGAGAGAGAGAGAGAGAGAGAGAGAGAGAGAGGGTCTACGTCTGTCTAATTCTTGAGCCCCGAGACTTAACCCTTCTGCCTGTCGACAACCCTAAGAAAGCAGTCGTAGAAGGAACCGTGTTATGATTAATTCCCACAGGCTGGCGTTGGTCGTGTTCTATGATTCATGGAAGCCATCTTAATCCGTTGACCTCCAAAACCATATATTTTTGTCAAACAGATAACTCCAAAAGATAAGAAGCAGAATATTTCTCGAAAATATAGCCTCGGATGGCAGTAACAGAAGTAGAGTTCGAGTGGTTGTTACTATTTATAGATTTAACAGAGGAATTCAAGCGACCGACTAGACTAGTACGTACCGAAATCAGGGATCAGACCCTTCTCGGAGACCTTCCGGAGTTTGATGTCCCGCATGTCTGGCTCGAATGGCGCATCCTCCTCTACCGGATCAAGATTCCCCAAGCTGTTATTTGAAGATGAGTGATGCCTCTTCTTCGATCTGCTGCAAGTAGTTTTACAAAAGGATGGTCACCAAATAGATTGAAACTGATTGAAATCCCACCTCTGTTCAAGATGCTGCTCGATCCATCGAGTCGAACTTTTCTTCAAAAAAATAAATATATAAAAGAAATTTTAAAATATATGGTGTGTTCATATTTCTAATTATGAAAAAAAAAAATTCTGTCGATCTCTGTCATGCCATGTCCAGCTGAAACCTGACGACGTCATGAGAAAAAAATTCATCTGTTCCAAAGTCAACTTATATCAAGCTCTGCGCTGAACAAGCAAGATCATATTTTTCATGACAGACGATTCTGAGATCCCAACTTATGACATATTAGGATCGAGGGTCTTTGCTGCTATTTACACACCGAATAATTATATAAAAAGACGGAATATTTAGTTTTATTTGTCTATTATTATAGCTTTATAAAATAATCTTTGCCAAGAGAAGTTCTGAATCTTTACTGACCTTCCAGAAGCAAGTCGGATTTCTGGTTCCAGGGGAAGAAAACTGTGCCCTGAACCGGAGCCTGGGGCAGATCTAGCACTCAGTCCTGCAGAGGCAAAGTCAACGTCCCTCGCCAGCTCTGGAAGTGCTGCTCAGAAAATATGTTTATTTTTACCAGGGCTGCCTGGAGTGGCAAACACATCCGTCGCAAACGTCTCCCCAACTCCTTGGAAATCCATATTTTCCAGGTTGGCTCTCAGCTTCTCAATGGAGGCATCGAATGTCCGAGACCCCGTTTCGTTGCCAAGATCCTCGAAACCCTTCGCACGGAAGACGTAGATGTGAGTCAATCCCATTTTCCCAACAGCAAGAGATTTCTTACAAGAACAAGGGGTAAGAAGATCTAACAACATCCTGAGAAAATAATCCTCCCGTCCTCGAGTGTGATGGTGTATCCCCTGCCCTCTGCGGTGATCCTCCCTCTGAATCACGGAAGAGAAAAGGGTTTGTTATATGCTCTTTCCTCCTAGATCTTCGTAGTTCAGTCAAAGAAGGTGTCACAGTTGGGAAAATTGAAAATTCTTGTACCTGGAGATCTGCCCTGTGCGGGATTTTTCTCATCCTCTGAGCATCTCTTCCAGAGTCTGAGAAGCGGCTCAGGGTAATTTATTTGACGAGTTGTTCTATCTAAACCTGACATGAGAGCCACGGGAGGGAGATCCATGAGGTTGCTTATCTTCATGGAACCAGTGGGATTATTTTGCTGCAAGATTATGTAAATCACGCGGATGAGTGGAAAGGAGAAGGATGACAAAATGCGAGGACGATTAACACCGAGGAGATATGGGCGTTGGCACGAGAAACCTTCGTCTGCCTCGGCCTCTTCGAGAGGATGTCGGACGTATCCTGGAGCCAGGCCTGGTAGGTATCCGCTTGAATAATGAGAAGGCCGTTATCCATGACGAGACGAGGAAACTGCGACTTCTTCCGCTTGGCTGGCCGACGCTTGTTTGGATCTTCACGGGGCTGTTCCAAAGCTACGAGTTAAACCTGGAGAAACTTCTTCATTTTCTGTACTCTATCAATCGACTTCCAAAGAAGTAAGACTTCGAGGTTTTCGCTACCCTGGGAGACACAATCTCATGCTGTCCGGTCCGCTGCCCCTCCAATGGGAGATCTCCCGGCGCTTCCGAACGGTGATCCCCTGTTCCATCAGCTCCTCCTGAGGGTTGCGCAGGGGGCGGGGAGTAACTTCGGAGGGTCGTCTGAGCGGCCGTCCTCTCGTCCATCGGAGTAATGCTGATCTGTGTATTGTCATCTCCCTCGATATCGAACCTGTCGAGGCGCGGAGAGCAGACTTGTAATCCAGATCATGAATAAACTCTCTTGGCTCAGAAATTACACGATGATTCCCAGATCACCTCTCGAATCTCCTGTGAGCGTCTCCCTGCTCGAACAATGAATCGAGATCGTCGAGCAAGGTGATGTTCGCTGCATCGGCTGCAAGATTCAGAGAAAAAATATGATCATCGTTAGTCGATCGAAGCGTTCTTGATCGAACAATTCTACCGAACTTGACGTGTCGAGTGACCTTGGTGGAGCTGCTGGGAAGAACTGCCCTCGCCAGGGTCGACGTTGATGTAATGTTCCTCCAAGTCGTCCAGTTGCTGCATTCGAAGTCGAAATAAATAGCTTGATGTATCGAAATTCGTGAGTTCCAGCCAGGGGGATTCCACGTGGCTACTAATGATTGAGACACGTGTGTGTATATATATTTACGATCCTGCCACTAAACTGAAGAAATCTCAGCCGTTCATTTCATGAACTCTTTGATAAGCGGAGAGGATTTCTAGAAAGTGCTAGAGCTATCGGATCCTGGCCTCTTTAGTGGGTTGGACAACCGGCAGATATAAATACCATGCGAAAACCCTTCTGGGGGAATCCCTCCATCGCGAAGGACATGGAGCGTTCGATTTCCAGGTCGTCGTCGTTGTCTGGCAGCGTAACGGCCTCGTACCTGCGAGCGAGAGCGTCGCCATCAGATCTCCATGGGCGGTGATGCAGCGCTCGAGGAGGACCAAGATCGAGTGGGGAGAAACGCAGAGCAGCGTCTGCGGTGCCGATTGGCCGACTGCTAATTGAGATCCGCTCCGAACAGGAACACCGATACAGCGCGAGGGGATCACGTCGATCGAGCCGACTTCGGGATCCACCCCGCGCTTTCGGATGTTTCCGGATAGATCGTAGCAAGCCATGGAGGTACCGTTTCCGACGTTTCTTAATTGTTTGGATGGACCGAAACAGGGAAATCTGATGGGAGAATGTGGTTAGGATGATACCTGGCTTGGGTTTTGCCCCTGGGGAGGACGGTGGGATCTGAGACGGACTTCACCTTCCATGCTTCGTTGATCTCCACCTGAGGAATAGCAGCGTAAGAACAGTCTGAGTGGAGAAAGATGAATCCTAGCGAGAACAACAGGGCTACGGCAAAGCAGGGGAGGAAAAAATTGAAATAGAATTGAAACATCTAGAAACTGAGGGGGGCTGACTGCCGAGGAGATTCACCAGAAGACGCGAGACGTCATCTACGGACAAGAGCATGAAGAAAATCGCGTTAGTTACTGCAATTCTCGATTCAGGATGTAGAAACTTGGGAATGAAGTTTAGCGGCAGCGAACCGTAAAGAAGCTTCACCTTCCTCTCGTAAACAATCACCACGCCTCCTGAGATAGTAGAAGAGAGAAGAGAGTGTCGAAGTGGAATCATGCAAATGAGAGAGAGAGAGAGAGAGAGAGAGAGAGAGAGAGAGAGAGAGGGGGAGGCCATCTCACCCATTAGAATTCCAGAGAGTCTAAGGGCCATCGGAACGGAAGGGTTCAGTATCTCTTCACTACAAAAGACCAAAAGTCAGACGAGGAACATAAACAGCATCAACAGAGACAAGCAGAGATATGAACACGGAAAGAGGAGACGAAGCAGAGCAGCAGGGGGAGGGTGGAACTCACCAAATCTTGATGATATTGAGTTTGCTTAGCTTCTTACGGTTTATCCTTGCGTGCATCGTCGCCGCCATCCTGAAATTCCACCGTCATCAGCACGTCCCCAAGGGTAATCGCAGAAGATCGTTCGAACAACACAGTAAGGACAGAGAAGACACCATATCTGGCCGAGTGGCGCCTTCCTCGCGAGGAGCTGGTGCGAGTAGAACATCCTGGAATTCCTCTGCTACTCCCCACTCAACTCTAGGAGTCCACTTTCTCCACGGATTTTGCAGAGGGAGAGGAGGAGAGATGGAAGAGATAGCGGCTTGCAGAGGAAGACTGAGTGAGGGGTCGTGGGCGCGAAGGGGGAGCATAATGTCAGAGAACTGCATGGAATGGATCGCCCAATGAGCCCTCCCCTGGGGTGGATCCACCCCAATATTCCAAAATCTCATCTCAACCGTTCGATCCGTGTGCCTATATCAGACGGTCACTGATATCCAGCAGTTCTTCTCCTACTCTTTATTTATATGCTACGGAGGCGGGAGGCTATTTGGTTCATAACTGGTATTATCCATCCCTTTTGGGCCGGGCCCTCAAATGGGCTTCCCGAGCTCGGGCTCCCTATTGGACCGTAAGCCACACTTACGGGCCAAAAGTTTGGGCCGGGTTAGCCAGGCTGATCATGGTCACGGGCAAGGCCCAGTGCCACGGCGACCGGGAGACCGCCTGCGTCCAACAAACTCGGAGCTCAGTCATTCCCATGGGGGCTATAGACGGTCAAGGTATGTCTCCCAAGGTTTGACTGAAATTCAGCATATTTTACTCAAATGACCCTAGAAAACTTGTATTGCGCACGAATCAAAGGGCTATTTTAGGAAATACGAAGACACTATAATAATAATGCCTCCACATAATGATAAAAAAAATCGTAACCCCGGCCGCTTTATATTTGTATTTTTGGTTCTCCATGAAGTCTTTTCCCTGATCGATCACGTTGTGCAAGATTGAGGCCGAAAAAGAAGTAAGGAAATGAGCCACTGAAATGACGAGCTGGGAGACCCGAACTGGGCCCATAAGGCCCATTAGCAGCCCACAGTTTTATAGTCTAGACGAGTCTTATAACCATGGGAATAAGTTGATGAGAAAAGAAATTATCAGCATGTTCCAGATATCGGTAAATCTGAGGAATTAAAATTAAATATCTATTAATAGCATGTTAATGATTTATTTTACGACTTTTTAATGCGTTTAAAAATAATAAATAAGTATTTCAGCTTTTTCAGCATGATGCATTTTATGATCGCTCGAGCTTCCGTGGATTGTTCGTGGAAAAGGTTGTACCTTGGACAGGCCGATCAGCCGCCCATGGAGGATCTGATTCATTACGGCACGACAAAAAGGACCGCGCTGATTGGTCCGAGGGGGGTTCGTCCAGCCCACGGCCAACCTGGTCGGCCGCCGGCGTGGGACTATCAAATTATTTGGCCCATCTCCATCAGTTCCGCAATCATCTCTCCAGCTGTACTCTCGCCAGCATTCGCCAGCTTCCTTTCGGACAGATATTCACACCCCCCCACCACCCTCCAACACACGCGTGCATATGCAAGCACGTAAACTCTCTCTCTCTCTCCCGCCCTCCCTCTCTCTATCTCTCTGCATCCTCTCTCTCTCTCTCTCTCTCTCTCTCTCTCTCTCTCTCTCTACCCTCATTCTATATATATTCTCTCTCTCTCTCTCTCTCTCTCTCTCTCTCTCTCCTCATTCTATATATATTCCAGGAACGAGGACGGAAGCCACCAACCATGTCGAGGGAGAGAAGCCTAAAAAAGGCCAAAAATCTATTCTTGGGGAATCTAAATCGTGGTGGAGGGGTCAACCAGCTGGCCACGGTGCCCCTATAAGACCCCTCCCAATCATCCTCTCCCTCAAGCCCACGGCGATAGAGAGAGCAGAGACAGAGACCAGGGAGAGAAAGAGAGGGATCACCAGGCCTCCCATTCCTCCACCAACGGCTAGTTTCTCGGGCTTCATAAAACCCTTCCACCTTCCGGCAATGGAGATGAGGAAGATCGCCTGCGTCGCCCTCGCCGCCGCCGCCACCATCTCCGCCGCCGCCGCCGCCGCCGACTTCCCCGCGCCGGCGCCGGCCCCCACCAGCGGCTCCTCCGCCGTCGCACCGGCCATCGGCCCCCTCCTCGCCGCCTCCCTCATCTCCCTCTTCGCCTTCTACTTTCAGTAGCGACGACCGCGCAGAAGAAGCAGAAAAAGCAGAAGAACAAGCTGAAGCAAAAGAAGGAGACTCTCCTCCGATCGCCTCTCTCTCTCTCTCTCTCTCTCTCTCTCCTCACCCCCATTATTTTCTCCGTTCTGCTGCTGTTCGATTTTCATTTGTTCTTTCGCGAGTATTCCGTTCATCAAATAATCAGATCATCCATTTTATAGCTTCGACATGGCGCCGGAATTTAATGGGCCTTTGTAGCCCAATTATTAGCCCAATAAAAGCCAAATTACGAGCCCAATTAGATGGTTTACCCCTCCCCGGTGCCGACGGGCTAAACCGAGCGGTTCTCTAACCTTAATGGGCCTTATGGGCCTATTTGGGCCTCCATGCCGTCTGGGCCCATCCCTCTTCTGAGAGAGTTCTCAGGAGCTGCCAGAAAAGGTAGGAATAATATTAATAATAATATCTGAAATTTCCGGTGGGTTTCTGCAGAATTATTGCCGCAAATAAATGAAAAAATCCCCAGGAAAATACATCAACATATACGCTCAGATTATCCATTTTCCAGCTTCGTCATGGGCCGGGATTTTTATGGGCCTTTATGAACCCAATTAGAGGGATTACCTGTCCCCGGTGCGAACGAGCTACGCCGGGTAGTACACTAACATTTAATGGGCCATATGGGCCTTTTGGTCTTCTGGGCTCATACCTCTTCATAGACCGCCCTCGAGAGTTGCCAAAAAAAGAAAGTAGGCTTATTATTATTATTATTAATCACATGTCCGAATTTTTCAGTGGGCTTCCACAGAAGTATTAGCACAAATAAATCAGGAAATTACCGGGAATATACGTCAAGATGAATGCCCAGATTTCCAAGGTATGGAGCAATCGTGGAGAAAATAGTCATTGAGCTTAGACTTCTTCACAGCCACTAAATGTAGATAAATACTGCTCATGAACATGAAAATGATCCTTTATATATTAGTTTTACCCAAGATTGGTGGGCCTTCATATGCCCATCACAACATCAGTGTTTTTTTCAAGTCAAACTCTATTAAGGTAACTTCTTTAATCATATTAAGTATTAATGTAATTATAAATAATTCATGGTATTTTGGGACAGTTGTAATATGATTATGAGGTGTATTATATAAAGGTTTTGTCTCAGTGGATTTCAAACACAACATAACAAGACAATTCATATAGAGAAACTCTACCCATATGAGAGAGGTTCTAATCGTGAAGATCAATCAGAGGCAAAAAACTAAAATCTCGATCAAGTTCTTCCCATGATCAATGACATTACGAGTTACAACATGAGCAATAAACTATGAGAATTTATTCTCGATCATAATTCACTTTTTAGAATAATGATTGAGCAAATGATTCAAATTAAGTAATGATGATACTCAGATTACACAAATATGACTCGTAAAAAAAATAAAATCTTGTGAACTATACTTTATGGATTTCTAGAGGGAATTATAATACCATTTTTTCCACACTAAATGTCGTCAGATTGGGGCAAGAAATCGGTGTTTCATTGAGGAAATAAACGGGAGAATCAACGCAAATAATGATCAGAATGGAGCTCTGGAGATGAAATCAGACGGGGTGGAGAGAAAGTAGGGATGAGGAAGAGAGGCAAATGGATCAAAATTCGTGAACCTTTTCCTCTGAATCCTCAGATTTTCTTGATCTTTTCCGCCTCCACCACAGGATTCGCCTCTGAGATCGAATCCTGAGCAGCTGGCGGTAATCAAAAGTGCATTTGTGCTTGTTTGTGCACCGATGGATGCGCAGAACATATTCTCACATCGACAAGTGAATCCGGTCGAACCCTCACGCTTCCTGCACACCGTGAACCTGTTCGGAATCTCCTTTCCCTTCAACGCACCTGATTTACTTGCGATGGATGCTTCATATTCTTGTGCTGATATATGACCTTGGGATCGACCGAGGGAACTGTAAGATCTACAGTTTCAGTGATGAAATATCCGTTTATGTCACTACAGACGTCGGAAACACAATTACTGATTGTTTCAATGGACGACGCTGCAAGGCAAGCCTGATCCTGCTGCAACTAGTGAATCTTTATGACATTTAGAACACATGTTCATGGTGGTCGCGGTTCCGAAGAAGCCACAGTCATTGAACACAGAGGACTGGGCCTTCGGAATCTCGAATTCCAACCTGTTTTTGTTCCATCATTTCTGGTGACCTCCGCAACTGAAAAATAAAACAAGATCCGGAACCAGCAGCTATCGACCTCGAGGATCCTCGAATAACGCTCATAAATTTATCGATTCACCAGATTTTCGTCAAATTTCGGTGTCGTACCTAGCAAATCGCCACTATCGTTCGCTTCAAAACAAAACAGGATGAAGATTCAGTCGGCCGCATCACAGAGACCGGATCGAAGAACCAGCGCCGGTGAACAGGATCAGGAGGAAGTCGAGCCTGCCGGATCAATGCCTCTGATGGTGTGATCCAACGCCTGCCGCCAACGGAAAGGCACGCAGTTGAGAGAGAGAGAGAGAGAGAGAGAGAGAGAGAGTTCTAGAACGAATTGAATTAAAATTCTATGATTTTTAAATACTCCTATCCAGTACGCCCATATGGAGTATATATCCAAATAAATTGATATTTTAGTGGAGGGCACTAAAATAATTAACTATCTTAGGGGAATATTTTATTCTCTAAATAAATAATTGAACTTTGGTGCGCTGTTGGTTCCAGTACTTCCCGCAATCTCCCCCCTTACGTGTTCTGTACACGTCGGACAAGCCCTCAAAGGAGCGCGTGGTGGCAGCATCATTTCTCGACACGCGTCGGAAGGGAGCCCAGATTATGCCACGTGGCTGTCGGCCTGGCCGCCAAGACTGACCGTGCTAGTTAGGACAGGATGACGACATCCCGGGCTCCCGACAAATGGGCCGTTTCGGCGGGAGACGACGCCATGGCGACACGTGGAGGGAAAATGAGGTCCCGCCCCCTGCACCGACGGGACCCCATGCATCCGTTCTCTCTGCTACACGTAATCTCTCTCTCTCTCTCTCTCAGTCGCTCTCAGTCGCATATCATTGTATGCGTGGCGTTACGTATATCGGTGGGTCGGGTAGGACAGACAGATTTGCGGTCAGATCGGGCGGCTGATGGACGGACAACGCGGGAGGTTGAGAGACGAGAACATCTTCCCAAAAGGACCTCTCAGACCAATTATTTACCTTAATACCCCCAAAGATATTTTCCTCGGCAAACAACGTCTCAATCGAGGGCTGAAAAAATCGTTGCTGTAGTAATTTCACGGTGGCGATCTGAGCCACGAGTAGGGCCTTTTATGTAAATAAGTGTGGTATTGAGGGTAGTATCGTAATGGCGCCCCTAGGATTTGGTCCGTACGCGTCCCAACGCGGCTTCATTCCTCCGGCGCCATCGGCGACCACTCCTTCCGGGATAAAAGCAGGTCCGCCCCCCTCCTAAGAAACCCCCCCGCCTCCTCCTTCCTCGATCGGGATCATCTCCTCCGCGTTCAAATCTCCGGCGATCCTCCACCGGCGGGAGATCGGAGGTAGCCGCCGGCCTGAAGTTCGTCGCCGTCGGCCATGGCGCAGAGGGAGGAGGAGGAGCTGCAGGTTCCCGAGGGCCTGACGATGTGTGCCAACAGCTGCGGGCGCCCTGGGAACCCCGCCACGAAGAACATGTGCCAGAGCTGCTTCCAGGCGGCGCTCTCCCTCACCTCCTCTCCTTGTTTCAGCCTCGAGAGGGCCAGATCCGGCCCCGTGCGCACACAGGAGCGGCCGGACGAGGACGCCTCTCCGGTGGCTCGCTCGGCGGAGCCAGAAGCGGCGGTGTCTGCTCCGGCGGCGGCGAGAGTCGTGAGCAGGTGCTCGGGATGCCGGAGGAAGGTCGGCCTGACGGGGTTCCGGTGCCGATGCGGCCAGCTCTTCTGTTCAGAGCACCGGTACTCGGACCGTCATAACTGCTCCTACGACTACAAGACCGCCGCCAGGGAGGCGATCGAGAGGGCGAACCCCGTCGTCAAGGCCTCCAAGGTCGTCAGGATCTGAGGAACGCAGAGGAGAATCAAAGATCACCGAAATGGATCCGAAAAAAGCAAGAGGAGAGGGGAAATCTGCTCCCCATCCACCTCCCCTCCACCCGTCGCGGCGTGGTGCAGCAGATCTCGTCCTGATCGCGGTCAAATCAATCGGTGCCTCGCGAGCACGCCAGATCAATCGACACGTCGAGGAACCGGCGGATCCCACGGCATCTGTTGTCCGTCCTCCTTTCGATTATTCTTCTTCCTCGTGTGACGATCTTCAATTTCTCCAGTCGCTTTCATTGGTAGGATGCGCGATCTTTTAAGAAGCTTGAACAGTTCCACCAATTTGACGGGTCCCTCCCGCCACTCCGCCCCACCCCCTTAATGGGCCCCTCCACCGGCCCATCTCGTTCCTCCCGCTTCGTAACATCCCTCTCATCATTAATGGCCCCGCCCCACCCTCTCTCCCCCTCCCTCCCTCCGTCTCTTTCTCTTGCATCGGAGGCCGAGCGGAGGTGACGGCGTGCTTCGGCGGCTGCACCGGGTCGTGCGATACGAATCGATTGCGGTGGATGCTCGCAATCGAGACGTCTTTTCGGGAATCCGATTTCAATAAATATTCATAGTATTGAATGTACATGTTAATAAATAATTAAATTCCCTGCCTAAATCCTATTTTAAAAAATATTTAATTCCTTCAAAGATCCTCTTTCGTTGCATACGTCCCAACGTGTCGGCGTTGACGTGGAGCGGCGGATTTCTCGGTAAAAAATAAAAAATAAAAAACCACGCGAATATTCTCCAGAACGCAGCCCTCGAAGTGGTTGGAGAGGGTAAACCCTAAAGTCGGTTCGTTGGGGCCCAACTTTTGTTTGACCCCGGCGTGGAAAAGTCAACCCAGGAGGCTGAATCAATGTATGCCCAGCCACCCCCGAGGGTGAAGGGCTCATCGATCAGGTCCACAACGGCCGACTAATTTTAGTAGCCCGTCTGGTCAAATAATGTGATGCCACAGTCGTATTAGTCAAGTCAAGATCATCGACAGGCATAGGGCTGGACGGGGGATGTATAGGGTTTGGATGGGCCCCACCAGGTTGACCCGTTACCTCGGTTTTGACTTTTACGGTAGACTCTACGGAGGTAAAAACCCAGACCGAAAACTAACGCATGCCGATTATTTAGGATTTATTTTTCCATTGACCAAATAAATTGCTATGATTCAAGTCAACCATGACACGCGGAAAGACTGGCCGGGGCCAGCCCCCCCCCATGCTGATCCTCAATTATTTGACCATCTTTATTCCCATATAAGGAAACTCAACTGAAAAAGACCCCGGAGGTCATGACTCATACATCATTCTGACTTATCGTGGCCGTTGACCCCACATCAGAAACTGCCAAGTGGGTTATGCCTGGGAGAGCATCTTTCATGTCAGAACGTTATAATATGTTCCAACCTCATTACCCACAACAGAAGTCCGATCCACCCACAAAAAAAATTATGAGTTGATGCACATATTTAGCCAGATTTTCCCCATCCAAACAAGAACAAAACTTACCATATATATATATATATATATATATATATATATATATATTCACGCAGGGCAAGAAGTAAAAATATGCAGATGATAATAATTCAGTGAACGGATAATTTTCTGCCGAATATTTGCATGAGAATAGCCAGAAATGTATCATTCAGTGGCAGAATTATGTCCAGAACCTTCCAAGAACGATGTTTTACGTACCTAAAACGCCGCTTGATCAAGTCTCAGGCCCCGTCCGGTTGAATGAAGGGATTGGCGATCTCATCCGTTCCATCTGTCGGTGATACAAGCATCACTGCCGTGCCCCTGCAGACCTGAAGGAGAGTTGTGTGGAAAATTATAGATAAGGGCCGGTAAAGATTTTGAATCGGTCACCCAATCGCGATAAATAAATAAATTGGATGCCTGGGATGATGCATACCCATGGATGAACATTATTAACACAGGTTTATACCAAGGAAAATATTGTCAGGGAAGGGGAAATAAATCAGTCCAAAGTGGGGGAGCATACTATCAGGCCAAGGCGCCTTGTTTGGTCGGTGGTCTTCAATGGATCGTCTGAATCTGCAGTTACAAGAAAATCTCAATATTCGGATGCGTTCTATAAAAAGAAATTATATGAGATAATGCTGAAAATAATAAAGATAATCTGCAAGAACAAATTTATCTGTGCGAAGAGAAGCATTTGAGGCTTGGCTTTGGACCCATCATCCAGGTTGTCTGGAAGCTAAGAGGCTAGAAGGTTTGGGGTGACGATTTCGAGAATGAAGCCAGATGGGAGTTTCTTGATCCTGTTATGGAGGGAGGGAAGAGGGAGAGAGAGAGAGAGAGAGAGAGAGAGAGAGAGAGTTAAAAAGTCAAGAAAGAAAGAGTCAATATGGGATTAGGAGACTGGTTTCCTAAAATATTTCTGGGTGGGATATCTGTTCTGCCATGATGGGGACTGGTCTCCATTTTTTATCAGAAATAAAACGTCTCATTCGATTAATCATGATAAAACTGAATAAGAGATAGTATCCTTCCTTTATATTAATTACTGATAAGATGAATCAGCAGGGCTTAGCTTCTAAGAATGAAGGTTAGCAGCTCACACCTCTAATAAACTCAATTGCCTCATCCAGCACAAGGTTTAGCAACTGATCATATCCCTTAAGCGTTCCTACAACTGAAAGTGGATAAGAACAAATAATCAAGTAATTGCAGGGGGTCAATCGTAAATATAAAGGACAATAATCCAGGATTAACCACAATAAACATCGTCGTCAGAAAAAAAATGTAACAACTTCTTCCCATTTTCAGTGGATTAGAGCAAGCACGTGACCCTGCTGCTGCATTGGTCAACATCCCTAACTTTCTAAAGTAAGACATTATATTCTAAGCCGATGAATCTGATCCAAAAGCATACTAGCCCCTTGTATCTGGACATTTATATCCATGGAGGAGCCTCCAGGTTTAAAGAGCCGCAGGGCAGCATGTGACACTGGCGCACACAGGATTTATAAGTTGTGCGCCAATTTCCATCTATGGTCGCTCGT